>CM028355.1:49867276-50090550 GCA_016618105.1 Dendrobium huoshanense | reverse complement strand
TTTAAATTTTATTAAAAATAAAAAAAATTTTACTATGTAATGAATTTAACAAAAATTAATTAAAACTTATAGTAACTATTTAATTTAATTTTCATTTAAAATTATTTAGTTAGTTAATTGTTATTTTATATTAAATATTATTTTTTATTTTAAATTAATTAGTTTTATTTAAAAAATAATAATTAATTAATTGCTTTTCGGTCCGAATATAGTTAAATAAATAATATTGACAAATATAACGTATTTACATAATTGGCATTTCGGTAGGTCGGTTGAAATCAACACGGAGATCCACGGTTCGAATCTCACCGCGCGCAGACGCGCGGAGCGGGCGCGGGAGCCTGCCGGAGGGCGGGAACCGGATCGGGAGCGCGGGCCTCGCCTGGCGGGAGCGCGGGAGTGCCGGGAGCCTGGCCGGAGCGCGGAGCCCCGGTGGGGGCGGGGTTCGGGCGCGGGAGCGGTTTTTTTTTTTTTTTTTTTTTTTTTAAATTTGACCGGCGGTTTAAGACCACCGGTAAGCCGCCGGACGAACTTGCTGCCGGAAAAAACCGCCGGAATTTATTTTCCTACGCGGTTTTTACCGGCGGCATTTTAACCGCCGGAAAACCGCCGCTAAATTACAAAACCGCCGGAAAATGCCCAATTGCCGCCGGAAATTGCCGCCGGAAATGAGTGATTTTCCTGTAGTGAATCATCTTAAAATTTTTTAAATTAAACAATATATTCCTTATTCATTAACTATGGAACTAGAGATTAGTGTTAAGATGGTACCAACCAAGAAATAGATTTCAAAGGAGGTTAGGATCAAAATAGCTCTTTACAAAATGAGTTCAATAGAATATTTGTCTCCTTCAATTAGTTGTGACAAATGGAGGAATGTTTAGCACACATTATCTAAGAACAAATCAAACAGGTTCAGTACTCCACTCTTTCTCATCCCTTACAGAACTTAAAATATCGTTTTATCACTCGAGATGCTACTTACTGATCTCTCATCGAACTTGGCATCTCGCTAATAGAAATCACTCATGCCATTTTCTAATGGTTAGAAAGAGAAATCAACGGATTGCGAAAGGAAAAAAAATTGTTTTTCTAGGCAAGGCACTAATTCTGGAGAAGTCGTTTCCCTTGTTGCAGAGCTTATGTGATGAATTTATTTCTGAGGTAAATCTTTGAGGCTTAAAATACTCAAAATGCTTACTTGGCAAAGTCATTATCTAACTTAACTTAAGAATGCATAACATGATGATGTCAATGAATATAACAATTAAGTTAATATAGGATGAGTTTGAACACCCCTCGAACTTCTAGGATAAATAACATTATTGGTCAAGAATGTAGAAAATTTCTAGTCATCCATGGATTCTTAGGGAGACCTTTGTTGATGAGAAAATTGCCATATTAAAAAATGAGCTTATCTAATGGATGGCCTTTATGGTAAGCCTTTAACTCTCAAAATAAACATAATGCTTATTTGGCAATATTGGCAATAGTCAAGTCTATTTGAAAGTTTCAATTTAATCAATCACAGAAAAGACCAACTCTTGTCTTTATTTTATTTCCCTTACTCCATTAATCTTAAATCATCAATGATATCACCACTGAGATGCTCAAGTTACCTTAGAGCTCAAACTCGTCTCTTGTGACAAGATTTGCAATGAGCATTTGTGGTTTATTTGAGGAGAGAGAAACTCGAGCCTTAGAGATTAAATGCTCCTTTTGCAATAAGATCCATAATAATCAAAATTACATCCATAATAAGCAAATACGATATACTATGGAAGTAAGTAGAGCCCTGAAACATAGACATTCTCATATGAGACAACAGTCATAATGAGCATGTTAGGTCATGTGAGGTCAATTGTAAAGACGACCCAAACGAGCCCTAGAATTTGGACTCCTCATATATGACCGATGAATTTGCATTAAGCTAATGAGGCTCACTCTAGAGGCGAGGCTTATAGTTGGAAACCTACATGATGATAAAGATTCCACAAATATTGCAACATTCTACAATGAAGTGAACCATCCATAAGAAACAAATATAAGGTCTTAGATAATGACTTAAAAAGGAGTCCTTTATTTGCAATCACCATATGTGAATAAAATAAGAAATAAACATAAATCATTCATAGTTCTAATTTATTTTCTTATATAAGTAATGTTCTTGTTGAAATTTACTTTGATTGCATCCCATTCATGAAGTTGCAACCAAAAAGACACTATAAAAATTATCTATCAAAACATCTATGATAAGGCCTTACAATATCAATAATGTGCCAAAATATCATAAATAAGAAAGCCTTAAAAAAACTATTTTAAAAAACAATAAGAAAATTGTCTCAAACAAAGCCTTAAAAAATAAAATTTTAAACCACTGAGCCACCAATTCCTTAACAATAAATTTTCTATGAGTCTTTTTTCTTCTCCAGATTAATATTAAGAAATGATGATTCATTTGCCAAAGCAGATATGCCTAATTGGAAAAATAAAGCCCATTTACTTGAACATTACCGTCTGTGGGCCTGGCTTATTTGATGGGCTAATAGGCTTGACGAAACTTAAGCCAGCCTGTTCTAATATGTTTTTCATTAGGTTTTCATAATAAATGAGAAATGTTTTATTATTAAAATTCACTTTATGATGTAAAACTAAGGAGCGTAGAGTTGAGTTTGTTGGTTCATATAGATTCAGCCAAACATTGTTACCCATTAAGTGTTATTTGGCTTTTATTTATGAAGGGTAGATATTAAATAAAAGGAATTTATGAATTTTGAGCTTTTAAGTATTTTATTTGAAAAAATAAAATATAAAATAAATTTTTTTAAGTAATTTTGAATATATAATTTTTTTTTAATGAATTCTTAATTTGTCCAAATCCATTTAATTCAAAACTGTCTCACGTCTCTCAAACCTTCTCTTTCACGTGCTCCATGTCTGACTTTACTGATGACCCATAATATTATCCTAACCTCTGAAATTACACTGAATCCCTAGGTTGCTTCTCATGTATCCCAAGCTATAGCTCTTTCTTTGTTTCTCTTTATTATTTCTTCATTGCAGGGTGCTATCTGTTACGAATAGAATGCTGAGTCAGCACCTCTGTACTTTCTTGTATTAGATGTACATGTGGCTTCATTATATTGGTTGTATTTTCTATATATTGCTGTGTACGTACCTCATTAATTATGAAAATATAGAAATTCTATTTTCTGCTACTGTTTTCCTTTCTCTCTGCTTTGCTGTGCTTCTCTCTGTTTTCGTTTCATGGTATCAGAGCAGGCCACTCATCTTCACCGATCTTGCCTTCTCCTCTGGCCTTCAATGGAGGCAGCCGCTGCATCCCTTGCCACCGGCACTCAGGAAGAACAGCAAGAATCTGCCATATCCTCTGCTTATCCTCCCATCCCGCCTCAGCTCAAGTTTTTAATGGGTAATATCAAATCTATTATCTCCCTTCCCCTCTCTGCCGAGAACTATCCCATGTGGAGGTCCCAAGTTTTTAAAATTTTTAGAGCAAATGGCTTTTCTGGTTTTCTTGATGGCAGCTCCAGCTGCCCCTCCTCTCAAGATACCGGCTCCTCCTCTCTTTCTTACCAAACATGGAATCTTCTTGATCAAAACTTAGCCGCTGCCCTGTATTCCGTTATCTCCCCAAGTATTCTCCCCTACGTCCTATCCTTAGATCACTGCTTTGACATTTGGGAAACGTTAGCCCTCCGACTTCAATCTTCAACCAGATCTAGAACTATCCAACTTAGAAATGAGCTCAATAATCTCTCCATGCACTCTCAGACAATGTCTCAATATCTTCTTGCCATCAAAACCAAGGTCGACGCAATCGCTGCTACCGGCTCACCTCTCACTCCAGAGGAAGTCATTTTCTATACTCTAAATTGTCTTCCATCTCAATATCAGGCTTTTAAGACAGCTATCAGAACTAACCTCCAGCCTATGAGCATAGACACACTGTACACGCTTCTTTGTAGTGAGGAACAAAATCTTGTTCAAGAATCTACAAAAGACCTCCAAAATCTTCAAATCAACGACTCTTCCACTGCTCTGGTCGCCCCTCGCAGGCGCGGTCGTGGCCAAAATACCTCTTACAGAGGCCGCTCATCCGCTCCCAACAGATCGTCACGCGGCAACACTCGTCGATCCGACAGATCTGCACAAAATCAAATTACATGCCAGATTTGTTCCAAACCCGGACACTCCGCTCTAAAGTGTTGGTACCGCCACGACACCACCTACACTGAAGAGTCTCAAGCCCAAAGAACCGCGCTCTTCTCCCCCTCCGACTCCAACAATTCGACTGACTGGTACCTTGATAGCGGCGCATCTACTCACCTTACTTCAGATGCGTCTCAGATCCAATCCATAAAACCTTATGCCGGAAATCATCATGTTACTCTCGGGAATGGTCACCAAGTCCCTATTCAACACTCAGGTAAGGGCATTCTTCGTACTCCTCAAGGTAATCTATCTCTTCAAAATCTTTACCACGTTCCAAATCTCTCCTTCAATCTCATCTCCATTCATCGCCTCACTAAGGACAATAACTGCATTGTTAAATTTTCCTCTAATGAGTTCCAAATTCAGGATATGAAGACGGGTCGACTTCTTCTCAAGGGGCCTTGCCTTAATGGCCTCTATCCCCTCCGGCCCTCTTCCACGGCTAATCACATGGCTCTCCTCTCGACTCAAGCCATACCTCATCTTTGGCACAAAAGACTTGGTCATCCTGCCACCACCACACTGAATAAAATAGCCAAACAGATATCTTCTCTTCGCTCTACTGCTTCGGACTTACATTGTAACTCTTGCCGCATGGCCAAAAGCTATCGGTTGTCATTCAATAAATCAAATCATTTTAGTAGTTCTTGTTTTGAAGTCGTTCATTCCGACGTCTGAGGTCCTACCCCCACTTTATCTACTAATGGCTTTAAATACTATGTATCTTTTTTATTGACGGTTTTTTGAAATATTGTTGGGTTTATCCTATTACTCAAAAATCCGAGGTGTTTCATAAGTTCATCGAATTTAATACTATGATCACTCATCAATTTAACGCTAAACTCAAAATCCTCCGCTCAGATGGCGGAGGCTAATATATCAATCGTCAATTCCAATTATTCTGTAAACAACATGGCATAATCCACCAATACACATGCCCTTACACTCCGCCTCAAAACGGCGTCGCTGAACGCAAGCACAGACATATTTTAGAAACTGTTCGCAGTCTTTTATTTGAAGCACATCTTCCTCAATCTTTTTGGGAAGAAGCTCTCCACACAGCCATCTATCTTATTAATCGTCTGCCTACACATTCTCTTCACAACAATACTCCTTACTTCATGATTCACCAAAAACAGCCAACCTACAATCATCTAAAAATTTTTGGATGCTTATGCTATCCGTGGCTAAAACCTTACACCAACAACAAACTTTCTAATCTATCCACACCCTGCATTTTCCTAGGATATGCTCCGCTACAAAAAGGCTACAAATGTTTTAATCCTAAAAACGGCCAGACGTACATCTCCAGACACATCATTTTTAACGAATCAATTTTTCCGCATAAGTCCAACACTGATATCACTCAATCCAATTCGCACAACACCTTCCTTCCCCCGCTCACTCTTGTTCCCACCTCTACCACACCAAATACTCAGCCCACTCCATCACACCCGACCACTACTATCTCATCCACCTACACTACTCCTGAATACCCAACCTCTTTCCAGCACATAGCACCTCTTTCCAACATACAATCTCCTGTTAATCCCGATTTAAGCTCTGAACTCTCCAGCTCTTCCTAGCAAAATCCCGTATCCAAACCTGCTTCGCTCCCTCAACCTCCCAGTCATCATATGCAGACCCGATTCAAAACTGGACATCTGAAGCCCAAGTCTGTTCTCAATCTATTCCACCAAAACACTCAAACCGATCCTACCTCCTATGTTGAAGCCGCCAAACACGAACACTGGCGTAAAGCCATTTCTCAAGAATTTCAAGCCCTTCAAACTCAAGGTACGTGGGATCTTGTCCCTTCGGAACCAAATCAAAACATCTTGGGATCTAAATGGACCTTTCGGACTAAATATCTTGCTGACGGCACCATAGCTCGTCATAAAGCTAGACTCGTATCTCAAGGCTTCAATCAGGAATACGGACTAGACTACAACAAAACCTTCAGTTGGATTTCTTCTGGTCTTGGCTATGATTGCTTCCACTTGGCCTCTCTTGGTTGGACTAGTCTTGTCTCTAGTTGAAGTCTTGTTGGGTCTTCTCTGTTGTTCACAACGGTTGTTTCGTATTGGTCATTATTTGCTGGTTCCCTTTATGGTCCTAGCTTTTGATGTTTTTCTTTTCATTTGTTTGATTGTGTATTTAGACTGAATCTAACTATCACAGGTTTTACTTTAAATGATGTATTTTAGAGGGCCATAGGCCCCTAATGTGAATTTTAACCAAAAAAAAAAAAAATCCAAGTTTTTGATCAACTTACACTCCCCCCTCTAATCACTTGCTCTTTCTCATCACCTCCAAATCATGCAAGCTTCGATAAGGAGTTATACATTTCTTTCTTTTGATTTACAACTAATCAATCATTTATAATAAAAAAGTTTATTTTCAATTTACAATAAACCAAATTTCAAAAGGTTCGCTATACATATTATTTAATTTGCACAATATTTCATAAATTTCATAAATTTAAAATGATTGCAACTAAAAAGCATCTAAAAGATCATTCTCCTCTTAACAAGTTGTTCAAATAAATAAAAAAGTTATAGCCCAACCAATTAGGATTTAGAGGCATCTATTAGCAATAACATGTACTCTATTATTGATAAGAAGTACTCATCTAGTCATCTAGCTAATCATGCTTTACAAATCTAAAAATATCAATACTTCTCTAACAATAATTTATCTAGACTAGCATAATGATTTCTTGTTCATAAACATATCACACATGTTACCTTATCTTAGAAGGATTCCATTTACATTGTTACCAAAAATATTTGATATTGAAACTATGCAGCATAGAATAATCACTTGTATTTGATCTCCAAAATCATCCTAATATTTTGAAACTGAGAGGATTAAGTTAAGATGCATATATTAGTATTTGAGCTCCAATCAGTCTGAAACTTCTCAACTACGTAATGAGCCATGAGCTTAACAATGATGATTCAAAAGTTTAAACAAGATTCGTAAATTTCATAATTTGCAAGTTTACAAAAATAGAAATTATTAATATTTTTGCAAACTTAAGGGCCCACTCACTTTAGCATCAAGTTCAATCAACTATACATAGTACAATAATGTTTGTCGAGTTCATTCTATGTGATGGTCTCCAATTAGGATAAGATTTGTCTTATTAAATAATGACGAAGAAGCAATAAATGTCTAGAAATTTTCACTCATAGGTTGCCGGTTAGTTTCTTTAAACTTTGTATTCAATATATAAATTTTAGAAATCATGATAATATGTTGATTAAACTTATGAGTTTTCTATCAACAATGTAGTAAGCCCTGAAAGCCTCATGCCAAGTTTGTAATAATGTCTTTGCTGGCGAGTTGGTCTATTTGACATCATTTGGGCTTAATTTTAAGCTCATGATAGTTGACTTAGGCTTCATTTGGGACGGCTTTCTTTCTACTTCTTAAAACAGCTTTTTAGTAAAAAATAAAAAAAAATTGTACTAAAAACCGCTTTAAGACGTTAAGAAAGCCGTCCCAAACAAAACCTTAGACTTTTTTGATACCTTATGACATTGAAATTATGCATTATATCATGAATTTTATTGTTTTTAGATTTTTAAAATGAAAACCCTTTACTTCTTGCATAAATGAAATAATTTTTTTTTATCATTTAAATCATATTAAAATAACTTTAATATGAGTTAAATATCGAAATCAATCTTGATTGAAACCTAAACCCCTTATTATTCAGATTCATTATCCAATTTAAATTTCAAAATTTTAATTGTTATAAATTTTGTTGGCAGACATTGAAATTTTTACTCAATTATTCAAAATGTACATTGAAATTAAAATTGGAGCCATCGATATAACTCGCAGAATTTGCGTCTCCCTTTTTTTTTTTTTTTTTTTGGGACATTTAGGCCATTTAAGGCAAACTCACGCACACAACGCATACACATGGACTCGAACCTTGGACCTCTTAGTTGGAAGCCTAAGCTTTCAACCAATAGGCCAAGGGGAGTTGTGTTTTTTTTTTTGCGTCTCCTTTGATTCATCTCGCTAATAAAGCTGGCGGTTGTTGAGTAAATATTACACGTGTCCGATGATTACTTGTCACGATTTTGTCTTTTTCAAGTGAGGTAAGCCGGGTGGCCCACTTTTCTTTCATGATTAGTTGGGAGGCCCACTTATTTTATTTATTTATTTATTTTTGGAAATTTTCAGATGCCCATTTGTTTCATTCGTGATTAATGAAAGAGTATTATTTGCATCGGATAGAATTTCTTATTCTCTTTGTTTACAAAAAATATTACGTTAATTTAATTAATAAGGAGCTGTTTAGAATTATTATTTATTTATTTATTTTTAAATATGAAATAAAAATAAAATTGATACGTCATCTCAAAATTATCTTGATCGAGCACGAATCTCGAGGTAAAAGCTAGTTGGAAACTTCAAAAATTAATTTCGGGAGCATATGAACTCCGATTTCAGCGAGCTTACAGTCAAACTGAGCGTCTCGGAAATACAAACCCAACGACACCAAGATCAACCTAATCCGAGCACAAATGAGTCCGAATCAAAGGTTCAAAGCGCTGTTGGAAGGTTCAAACCGCAATCTGAGTTACCAAACTGTCATAGATTTTGACGAGCTTATACTCGAATCGAACGGCTCGACGAGATGAATCCAACGAGCTCAAGCTCATCGAATTCCGACATCACTAAGGCCTTCAAATGTTCAACGAAAGGTGCATGATCAAAGGATTCGATATCGGCCGTCCATTCAAACCACTCCCTATTCGCCCTTGATCTCACGCCTATTTATGGGCTATGCCACTCCAGAAAAACTATAAATAGAGCCCTCATTATACACCAAGGGGACTCAAGTGAAGAGAGAGAAGAAGAAGAGGAGAAAGGGGAAAAGGAGATTCCTCACCTCCTCGACCACCGTCGGAGCTCTTCCTGCCGCCTGAAGACGCCGGAACTCTGCTGGATTTTTAGGAAACGCAGAAATTCTGCACAACTTCCACGTGATGATGAAATTCTTCCCAATTTACAAGAGAGTTCCCTCCTGACGCCGAAACTCCGCCCAAGTGAAGCCGGAGTTCTCCTCTGCCACCAAAAACGTTGGACTTCTACCCGACGTCGGACCTTCACTCTTCGCTAAGTTTCTACCCGACGCCGGACTTCTACCGGTTTTCGAACTTCGCTGGACGTCTATGCGAAGATGCATTTCTTTCTATTGCTGGACTTCTACCTGACGTTGTCCTATTGATATTCGTCGTCAGACTACAGTCCTTCCGACCTTCGTCGCCAGCCGACTACGGTCCTCCTGACTTACGTCGCCCGCCGATTACAATCTTTCCAACATCCATCGCCCGTTGAATACGGTCCTCCTGACTTATGTCGCCTGCCGACTACAGTCCTTCCGACCTCCGTCGCCAGCCGACTATGGTCCTCCTGACTTACGTCGCCCGCCGACTACAGTCCTCCGTCGCCAGCTGACTACGGTCCTCCAGACTTACGTCGCCCGCCGACTGCAGTCCTTCTAACAAAGCGAATACGTCAATAGTAGCTCTTTGTATTTACATCATGTAATGTTCTCCATAAGATGTACATCAAGCTAAGGCCTTCTCCCAAGGAAGGGCCTCATTTGTAATCGACTGCAAATACTAGTGGATTCGTTCAAATTGGGCTAGGCCCCGTGGTTTTTCCCCCTTTTACAGGGGTTTTCCACGTAAAAATCTTGGTGTCTCATAAATGCTAGACCCTCTCTCCTTATCTGATTGCGTGCCGGATTTTCGTACAATGCTAAGACGTTGAATATGATATTTCTCTACCACCGCGAATACTCCTGGACGCAACAAAAATATTAATTTTTTTTTCTAATTGATTTTTGCCTTGAGAATAATGTTGTTCTAAGGGCATCTCCAATCGAAAATTCAATTTTACACTCTAAAAAGCGTTAAAACTTCAAAATGATGTAATTCATCTTCAAGCAAAATCCTATTGCTGACATCAAGAGTTAGAATTGATGTTGAGGATTTGCATTGATCTTATAATCGATGACATTCGTTGAAGTCATTAGCTATGGTAGGTAACAAATTCAAAAGGCATTAGGATATTCAAGAGACAATGCTTAGACGACTAATCATTTGGAGGACCAGTTTAGGATGATGATGGTTGGAGGACAAAAGTTGAGCAACTTTGGTCATAAGAACACAATAAAGTGATCAATGTTAGATGATGGTATTCTATCGACCATCGTTAGAAAAATGTAGTTAGGTGATGGTTGTTAAAGAACTGAATATAGGTGGCAGTGGTTAAAGAATGTATTAAGCTGACAGTGATGGATCATAATTAGGTGATCATAGGTTAGGTGATTATGGTTTAAGGATCATAGACGGATAACGAAAGTTAGAGCATCATAATCGAACGACGGTGAAATAATGACCATGATACAATAATCTTGGTCGAATAATCTTAGTCAAATTAAGATGATTTGTTGGTGCTCAGAAGGTGGTCTGACGGTGGTGGTTTGGCTATGGTCCAACATGAGTGATTGAGGGGTAATGCTTAGGTAGAACTTCTAATTCTTCAAGCCTCGAGTTATATGGAATCTCAAGCTAAGATCCAATCTCCCTGTATCTCTTGATGTAGATAATATGAGCCTATTTATATTTTTGTTAAAATAACATGCAGCTTAAATGTAGAGAAAATTTGTAATAATATACCAAATAGTTTGCATTGATTCAATATATTATAGACCATTCAATGCAGGTTTAAGTATTTTAGTTATGTCAGAATTAAATAATCCTGCCATTTTGATTCTCCTCAATGAGAACTTAATTCAAAGAATGTTTGGTTATCCAATTTATTGTTTTTTTTTTTTAATTTCAATTACAATCAAGCGCCTGTTTTGGGCTTGTTGTGTTATGGAATATTCATGGCAGTAGAGAAATATAAAGTTTAACGTCTTAACTTTATACAAAGATCCAATACACAATCAGATAAAAAGATATAGTGCAATGTTTATAAGAGACACCAAGATTTTTACGTGTAAAACCCTGAAAAGGAGAAAAATCATGGGACTAGCCCAAATGAATGCACTAGTATTTGTAGTTGATTACGAATGAGGCCCTTCATTGGATGGAAGACCTTGACTTAATGTAACAAATATACATCATATAGAATGCATTACATTGTGGAAATTGGATGAATAAAATTTGATATGTTAGTTTGCTCGGCTGCACCATAGTCGACGAGTGGCGGAGGTCAGAAAGGCTGTATTCGGATGACGGCGGTCAGAATGACCATAATAGCAGGCGACAAAGGTCAAAAGGACTGTTGTCGGTAGGTGACAGATGTCATAAAGATTGTTACCTAGTGACGAAGACCGAAAGAAGTGTTGTTGGGTGGAAGTCCAAGAATAATTGGAAGCCGAGTGGAAGTTCGGTGTCAGTCGATGCACGAGTGGAAGTTTGTCGTTAGTCGACGGCCGAGTGTAAGTTCAGTGTTAATCGGCGGTCGGACAGAAGTTTGGCATCAGTTTATGGCCGGGCAGAATTCTTGTGTAAGTTGGTAGTCAGGCAAAAATCTGGTGTTAGTTGATGACCGATGAGAAATTCGACGTTAGTTGGTGGTCAGGCAGAAATCCTACGTCAGTTGGTGGACGGGCAAAAATCCTACGTGAGTTGGTGGTCGGGTAGAAATCCAGCGTTTGTTGGTTACTGGGCATAAGTCCGCGACAATCGCTTGCCAGTTATAGTCCGACGATGGCCACGGAGGAGTCTGGTGGCAAGAGAATTCTTTCCTTTCTCTTCTTGCTTAGGCCCCCTTTCATTGGAAATGAGGTTCTATTTTTAGTTTTGTGAGAGTGGCATAAATAGTAAATAAGAAGAAGATTAAGCGTAAATTGGGAGTCGTTTGAATGGGCGGTCGATGTTGAACCCCTTGATCGTGGAGCCTTTACTGGGCATTTGAATGTTTTAATTATATCAGAAATTAACGATCTTGTGCTCGTTGGATTTGTCTCGTCGAGGCCCTCTATTCAACAATAAGCATGTCACGTTTGGAAACCATTTGGTAATCCAAATTATGGTTTGAACCTTCCAAATGTGCTTCAGGCCTTTGTTTGGACTCAATGGGGCTTGGATTAAGTCGAAGTTGGTGTCGTTGGATTCGTATTTTTGAGACGTTTAGTTTGACTGTAAGTTTGCTGAAATCGAAGTTTGGATGGTCCCAGATTTGATTTTAGAAGTTACCAACTTGGTATTACCTCGAGATTTGTGCTTGTTCAAAATAATGTTTTGATGATACGTCCAGTCTTATTTTGACTTGGATAAAATCATTTTTGGTGTTAATAAGTTCTTCTCATTGAGATATTCAATTCAAATATTAATTTATTAAAATTAAAATTTGAATGATTGTAATTTAAATTTAAATATTTATTTTTGTTTATTTAATTATACATTAATCCGAGCAAATAAATTTTTTATGTCATATCATTTATAATTAAAAAAAAGGAGTGAAACGGTCAACATCATCAACTAATAATTGAAGCTTTCGTAGAAGAAAAAAGAGATCCAACAAGGGTAATTAATAACCAAAAGCTTTCAATTAGAAATTGTTAGTATACTCAATTAGACTCGGTATACTTGTGAACCGGTATTAAGATAAATATTTGTTACTAAACTCAATATTATTTTGTTTGGTACGCTAATGAATATTGAGAAAGTTTAAAACTCAAAAATAGCTTATAAAGGCAAAATTATAAAAAAGAGCAAGTTTAATACCAAAATATGCATAAGGATCATAGAGCAAAAAAAAATTAAAAAGGAGCGAAACCGGACCTCAAAAATTCGGTTTCTATAGAAACCATAACATCAAAATCCGGTTTTTCCGGTTTCTATAGAAACCGAAACTGGATTTTCAAAATACGGTTTCTATAGAAACCCGATTTTCAATAAAAAATAATCTATAGAAACCCCATTTTCAAAATCGGGTTTCTATACCTGATTTTTTTGAAAATCCGGTTTCTATGCATTATTATTTTAATAATATAAATTTTATATTTAAATATAATTAAATCTGTTAATTAATTTTTTAAGAAACAATTTGTTTTATTTTAATAATATAAATTTTATAATTTAAATTGTATAGTAATTTTTTTTATATGTAAAACATATAATTTTCTAAAAATATTAATTATAAAAATTATTAAATTATTATAATTATTATTTTAATTTAAGAAATAATAAATAAAATTCATATATAATTAAAGAAATAAATTATAAAAAATATAAATCATAGTTCAATTCCACTATAAGCATGATAATCCAATTATGGTATGAACTTTACAAATGTGATTCGAGACTTTGATTTGGACACATTTGGGCTCGGATTGAGTCGAATTTGGTGCCGTTGTGTTTGTATTTTTGAGGCGTTCAGTTCGATTATAACTTTGGTGAAATCAGAGTTCAAATATTTATATGAAATAACAAATATAAAATATAAAATTTCATAGTACTAAATTATATGGTATAAAATAAAAATGTAATAATAAATTAAAATTAATATTATTTCTTAAATTAAAATAATTATTATAAATTTATAATAATTTCATAATTTTATAATTAATATTTTTTAAAAAAATTATATGAATTACATATAGAAAGTTACTATAAAATTTAAATTATAAAATTTATATTATTAAAATAAAATAATTTATTTCTTTAAAAAAATTAATTAACCGGTTTAATTATATTTAAATATAAAATTTATATTATTGAAATAATAATGTATAGAAACCGGATTTTCAAAATCGGGTTTATATAGAAACCCGATTTTGAAAATCTTGTTTCTATAGAAACTGTATTTTGAAAATCCGGTTTCTATAGAAACCGGATTTTGATGTTCCGGTTTCTATAGAAACTGGATTTTTGAGATCCGGTTTCGTTCCTTTTTAAATTATTTCTACTCGACGATCCTTATGCGTATTTAGATATTAAACTTGTTCCTTTTTATAATTTGGCCCTTAATAAATCTTATATGTTTAAAACTCAGTAAGCTCGAAACAAATCGTACATGAACATTGATCATTTAAAAAATGAATCATATTTAGGCTTTGTTCGAGATGGCTTTCTTATTGTTTTTTAAATATTTTTTTTAGAAATATATTAATTTTATATAAAAAAACTATTTTAAAAAATAATAAAAAAAAACCATCTCAAATGAAACCTAAAACACTAATAAAAAGCTCAAATTGAGCTTGAACAAGTACCGACTCAGCTCGGCCGGCTCATTTGTAGCTCCACTAGATGTTAAATTTTGTCACTAACTTGAGAAAATGAGACTTAAATTTAATATCTTTAAATTTTAAATAAAGAATCATATTAGTCAATTTTAAAATAGCGAATGTTTGTTTTCGCCCGCATAAATTCGCGCGAAAGCGAAAATCCCCTCGCAAGTAAAGGAGCGTTCCCTATATTATTTTGGAGAGCCGCCAACCTAACGAATTATTTAATAACGAAATCAAACTTAAAATTTGAAAATTACCTTACTGCGCTTATATTTAGTACCATTATTAAATTTAATTTAATTTTAAAAGAAAAGAATAATAAAAAATGTGAATTCTTCTAAGTTTTCCGTAAATTACTCAATTTAGTGAACTCATATATTTTAGTATTTTTTAAGGACTATGGTGTTAATATAAATTAGAAATATGAACTTCATATAAAAAAAAATTAAAATGAAGCAAATTAGTCAAATCATTTGGCACATTCTAAACAATTTGATTTGACTAGTTATTTAGAATGCGCCAAATAATTTATCTTATTCTTTAGAAAGAGCCAAATCACATTTGACGCATTCACTACAGTCAGTTGAATTAAAGTATGAAATTAGTCAAATTACTATAGCAATACGACAAACAGTTTGATGCATTTAATGAAATGTGCGAAAGAATTTGGAGTTTTCAATCCATTGAATGCATCAAACTTTTTGGCTTATTCTAAATATGGTGCATTCAATGGAATGCACTATTATGTTTGAGTAATTTGTTTCTTTTTAATTTTTTTTTAATAATATGCTCTTATTTCTAATTTAAATTATACATCATGCTCTTATTTATATATTCAAACTTTTTTTTACTATGGCTACGGGGCTCCATGTGAACTTTGGGAAAAGTTCAGTCATATTACCTCCTAACTGTAATAATGCTGAGGAAATCTACTCTTCTCTCAATATCTCATCTGCTTCCTCTTCTATGACTTATCTTGGCATTCCCTTATCCCCCTTCCATCCGAAACTTGCCTGTTTTTCTCTGCTTATGGAAAGTATTATTAATAAGTTGTCGGACTGAAAAGCCAAAGCTTTATCTCTTGCAGGCAGGCTTCAATTCCTCACATATACCATTTGGAATACGATTGCTTACTGGATCCGTTGTGGTATAATACCTAAAACTATTCTCAAACATATTGACAGATTATGTGCTAAGTTCCTTTTCTTTGGGGACTTAAATAAGAAAAAATTGCACTTAATATCTTGGAGGAAAACTTGTAAGCCCAAAGAACTGGGAGGCATTGGGTTACCTTCTCTGCAATCCCTATAATTTTGCTTTAACTGCTCTCTTATTTTAAGAATATATAATGGGAATAGTCCTCTTAGCAGTTGGCTGTCACATTTACATATCTCTCCCGGGAAAGATCCAATATCTAAAGCTACTAAGTACTGGAAGTATATTTGTAGGGATGCTAATTTGGCCAAACTTAATTTCCACTTTAGTGTGTCTGCTAACTCTAAAGTTTCTTTGTATTGGGATCATTGGTTTAAAGATAAGTGTATTAGAGATATATATGCTCTTCAGTCTCTGTTATCTGCTTTTCCTGTTAATGAGAGGATCAATGTTATTATGAATGGGGAAGTCAGGGCTCTGCCTGAGTCCATGCCACAGGTTGTACTGAATACTCTTTATGTTATTCCTATTTTTTCTGCTTCTCGGGATACCCTTTCCTGGGGTGATGATAAGTTTTGCAGGCATAAGAAATTTAGGGATTTTTATCATATTCAAGATGCTAAAGTTAACTGGTGGGAATTTGTTTGGCATAAGCATTATATTCTTAGATACTCCTCCTACTGCTGGATGGCTTTATCTGGAGGTTTAAAAACTGCTGATACTTTGTTAGCTAAGGGTATTATGGTGGATACCAATTGCTCTCTTTGTCACTGTCATGCTGAAACTACCAGTCACCTCTTCTTTGAGTGTGACTATTCTTTTTCTATTCTCACTAAGATTATATCCAACCTTGGGTTCTTACTATTCAGACCCAGTGTGCTGCAAATTTTCGAGTATATTAAAGAAACTCATGACAAGAATAAAGAGTTTTATTATCTACTTATATGCTCTTCGGTATACTTTATTTGGAGAGAAAGGAATGATAGAAAATTTGGGGATCCTCTCTTTCTTCTACTTCTTTAACTTTTAAAATCAAAACTGCAGTTTTCTCTAGGATTATGAAATGGAAGTCTAGAGATATTTTGATGGATCTGCTGTAATCTCACTTGTAGTTTATATGGTTATGGGTATGGAGGATATATGGTTGTTCTAAAGTTTGTTTGGCTGGATTTTGGATATGCTGGTATGGTTATTTTGTTCAAAATCTTGCTGTAGATCTGCTTTTTTCCGTGTGAATTCTGGTTGCCTTTCGATCTGCTTCAGATTTGATTTTGTCGGAGTTTTCGTATGAAAATGGGCAATGATGACTGGATTGCCATTTTCTCCTTTGGATGGCAGGAATTCTGTGCTTCATTTTTGCAACCAGGTTGAGAGAGCGGCAATTCCTGAGCCTGTGGCTTCACTCATCTCCTTTTCCTATTGCTTACCTTTTTGTTGTGTATTCCATTTTGTCCTTGTTTACTTTGCCTTTTAGTTTTTGTTGTGGGGTTTTTGTTTTTTGCTCCTTTTTGGATCTTGTAAGCTTTGGCAAGATCTCATATTTACTGCTTTTTCTTACTTCATTACATGTAACAAGTTTATATGAATGAAAAGGGCTAAGACCATAATTTTTCCAAAAAAAAAAAATTACACTTTAATTTAAGAAAATAATTAAAAAAAGTGAAAAGTTCCAAATATAATGAGAATTATAGTACTCTTCACAACGAGGACATGACAGCGGCAAGAGAGCCAAAGCTGTTGAATCTTGAAACCATGTGAACTACGAAACAGGGTCCACACACTTCACATGTATTCCCAGCTACCGATTTGGTTTTTCTGTTCTTATATATATTTATATTTATTTATTTATTTTTAAGTATTTTTTTAGTCATTTAAAATAAATTTATATACACATTGCATATATAAATTTCTAATTAAAAAATCTCTTAATTGATAGTTAAAACACGCAATAAACAAATAAAAAAGAGATGCATGTTATTCTATTTTTTCTAAAATTCATGTTATTTATGAAGACCTAAATGACCTAACAGAATATTCTTCCTTTTCTCTTTATAATATTTCATAAAAAATTGGTTTTGGGGTTATTGATTTTTAAACTATATGAAATAATATGTTTTTGATTTGAAGATATTAGAAGAATAATGAAGATATTTATTGCTAATTTTTTTTAAAAAAATAAATAAATTATATTGCTAATAAAATTACACAAAACAAATTAAAAAGAAAAAATAGAGATAAAAAAAGATATCATAATTTAATTTGAAAAAAACTCGAAATCATCATGAATTTTTTTAAAACAAATACTCATAGTTATGATTATAAAAAAAAATGCATTTGCTTAAATTTGTTCAATTCCATGATTAATTATTCTATGCGGATGCCGAACATCGTCCGGAGATCAACCATAATGTTTCACGTTACCATTGGCTCGATATAACAGCTCGGTATCGCGGCTCATTACCATTGACGTGACGCATTCTAGTCGATCTCCGATATCCACACTGAATAATTTCTCCTGTTAGGTGGCCATTTAATTGGGCTAATGTGCCTATTTTGAATTTATTTATGTTCGGTCTTTTTTTTAATTATTTTCTTTATAGTAGCTTTTTTAAAAAAAAATTATACTGATATTAAATCGACATGTTATCTGAAACGGCAGAGATATCTTGGAGTGGATTTTCACTTTTTAGTTTTTATAACTAATATCTTAGAACAATAAACAATAAAACAAAATAATAATAATAATAAAATAAAAAATAAGCAATTAAATTTATAAAACTAAAATCAAACACAAAGTTGAACATACGACCGAACCGTGTCCAAAATCACATGAAGCTTAAAGTTTTTGGACCGCCCGCCACGTTTTATAAAACCCGGCCGAGCAAAAACCTGTACGCTGTTGCCTCCTTCACAACTTCTCTTCTTCTATCCGCCACTGCTGCAGCCGCTGCTGCAGAGCTTTTTTACGGCTTCTTTCTCTCCCTCTTCCTCCACCGCGTGCCGGGGAATGCGTCGAGATGAGGAGATCTGACCCCGATCTCGCCGTCAAACGCAAGAAGCACGCTGGCCGGTCTTTCCACCGGAAGCATGTTGAGGACGGGTAGACGACGCCTCCGTTTCATCTCCTTCTTCCCTTTCTTCCCATCCTCTTCCTCTTAACTGCAGAAATTCAACACCGAAATGGAAGATCTATCTTCACTATCTCCAACCACAGAAGGTCAAAACGTCCTCCGAGGCCGCTACGAACTCGGCCGTGTTCTCGGTCAGGGCAGCTTTGCCAAGGTTTACTTCGCCCGGAACCTCCGTACTGGCAAAAACGTCGCGATGAAAGTGGTCGGAAAGGAGAAGGTCATCAAGGTGGGCATGACAGAGCATGTGAAGCGCGAGATTTCTGTAATGAAAATGGTTACCCACCCTAACATCGTCGAGCTTCATGAAGTGATGGCAACCATATCCAAAATATATTTCGCCATGGAACTCGTACGCGGCGGAGAGCTCTTCTCCAAGATCGCCAGATCCGGCCGTCTTCGCGAGGATGTAGCTCGTCATTATTTCAGGCAGCTGATATCGGCAGTCGATTTCTGCCACTCGCGCGGCGTGTACCATCGAGATCTCAAGCCAGAGAATCTATTACTTGACGATGCCGGCAACCTCAAGGTCGCCGATTTCGGGCTCTCCGCTTTCGCCGACCATGTACGCACTGACGGCCTGCTGCACACCACCTGCGGTACTCCGGCTTACGTCGCCCCAGAGGTCATAGGGAAGAAGGGATACGACGGCGCGAAGGCCGATCTATGGTCATGTGGAGTCATCCTCTACGTACTTCTCGCCGGCTTCCTTCCCTTCCAGGATGATAACATCTTCGCGATGTACAAGAAGATCCGCTGTGGTGATTTCCGATGCCCACCCTGGTTCTCTTCCGACGTCCGCCGTCTCATCATCAAGCTGCTCGACCCCAATCCCAAAACTCGCATCACGGTGGCCAGGCTTGTCGAAACCCCCTGGTTTAGAAAAGGCCCGATTCCCAAAGCAGTTATCGACTTCCCGGTGGCGTCAGCGAAGAAAGACGGCGAAGAGCCTCTGAAGCTTAATGCGTTTCACCTGATATCTCTATCTGAGGGGTTTAATCTATCGCCTCTATTCGAGAGCGGTGATTGCCGGGAGGAAGGAATGAGGTTCGTCACCAAGGAGCCGGCGAGTGGTGTGATATCTAGGCTTGAGGAGTTGGCCACAAGGGCACCTGGAAGGTTTCGGGTGACTAAGAGCTCAGCAGCAGGGCTGAGGCTAGAGGGGGTGGAAAGCGGCCGTAAAGGGAGGCTTGCAGTGGCCGCCGATATCTTCGCGGTGGCGCCGTCCGTGCTGGTGGTTGATGTAAAGAAAGATGGCGGCGATTCACTTGAGTACCGGCGGTTCTGCAGCAATGAGCTCCGGCCAGCGCTCAAAGACATCATTTGGGCCTCTTCTGAAGCTCAGACTACCTCCGGCGCCTGAGCCGCCTGTGTTATCGTCAATTCAACCGTTCTTTCTCCAGCCTACGTACTGTACAGCGAGTATTTGATGAAATAAAAGGCCTGGTGTGAGATATCTTATTTGCGAGCTCCAACAAGTCTGGTGTGATTCTGTATCTGTCCATTTGCTGTATATCATAAGTTATAAGTGAGTCCTAAGTTCTAAAAATTTGATTTTGATTAGATTGTACTATGCATGTTATTAATGAATGATGCTTGCTTGATTCTAATCTTTTGTTCAATTGGTGAGGCTTATCATGATTGTTGCATTTTGTTAGTTTGAAGTACTTTCACTGTCTTTTGGTTGTTTGATATAAGAAACTAAATTCAGGAATCCTTTCTATGGATTGCACACATGATCTCTTAGAATCATTTTAAATGCTTAACATATAATGCTTTAGAACTGGTTAAAATTGTGTAATATGGGGCATATTGTTTTTCGAAAATTTTGATATAGTGCATGCCTCATAGCTAGTTATGTGAGGCATGCCTCCCCTCAGTTTTTGTGCGGCAAGTGCAATTTATATTAGATTTTCTTTGCAAGTATAAATTAATAAAATTAAAAAACCTTATATTAACTCATCCTATCTTAATGCCTCACGCCTCACAATCTAAGGTACAAATTGAATCGAGCGCCTTTCTTCTCTCACATATTCTTCTTGACCAATCTTTTTCACACATGGTATTGCCTCCTTGCCAATTTATCTTCTTCCACTATGAACGCTTCCTCTACCACATCTCTTCTTCGGATAATAAACCTTAAACTTCATTCCTAATTCTACTTTTTTTGCTTTGTTTATTTGAACTTTGCATGTTTTAAATTTTTTTTCAAAGCAAATTTTTAACTCTAGGGGATTGTTAGATGTAAGTAGAAAAGCACAATGAGACATAAAACACTTGACATTGAGGCATAGTGTGCAAGTTGAAATTGGAGAGAATGACAAGATATATGTTTACCAAAAGTTCAATTATAATGAAATATTATTAAAGAGGGCATTACAAGAATGAAAGAGCACATTTCTGGCTCTAAAAAAATGTTACATCTTGCGCCCAAGTGCCTGATGCAATGAAAGAGCAGATTTGTGCATGCATGAACAATGCAACAGTGTTAGCACAAAGATGGTTTGATAACATAATATATGTTGATTCTTTTGCCTAGTACAATATGATAAGCAAACAAAATAAACCTAATATCTTTTCATAAATAGAAATGGTACAATAGTAACATTAGTTGTCTAATAAATCTTCCTAAAATCCTCTCATTCAAGTTTTAAACCTAAACTAATCATGCAATAATTTCTCCCTCTCTTTATGTTTAGGAATTAAGTAAGACCTAATTCAAATCACAAGGCAAAAATAGAACAGCAAGAAGATATAAAATTATTGAGATTGGATTTTAAAAAAAAATCATAGCAAGAAAATATAATAATACAGATTATTAGAGGAACAAAAAAAGAAGTTCAACACAAAAAATGAAAAACCTAATATAAATCTTACCTAATGTTTGTTTGGTTTCAGGTATTATTCAAGAAGGAGAGAAGGTGCGAACGGGGCGCGAACGAGGGCGGAGAATGGAAGCAACAGCTTCGGCGACGGCGTCGTTGTTGGCGTCAACGTCAGTTGGAGAGGAGGAGGGTCGCGCGCGGAGAAGATCACTAGGTCGACAGAATGCCGACGAAATTTTCGTTAGAATGGAAGCAACAACTTCGGCGTCGGCGTCAATCTCTGCTTCGGCGTCGGTCTAGGTGTCGGTGTCGGTGTCGGCGTCAGCGATCGTTGGGAGGGAGACGGATGGGGAGGAGAGTTGCGCGCGCGGAGCAAAGCAAGATCCTTCTGAATAATAAAACTAGGGCGTTATTTGCTTTCGCGGTTTTTTTAGGATTCCCGCGGCTAATTTCGAGCGGCTCTATTACAGCGGTTTATTAATTTGCGGCTAATAACTGCTGCAGAAGCCTTAGTTTTTTAGTAGTGGTTGGAATTGGATTTCCAAAGAGTAGCTATATACACTGTATTAGGCTGGATTTTGAATCGGTCTCATTTAGTAACTAGGCTCATTATTATTATTCCGTGCTAAAAGAAAATATTCTCTGTAGTCACCGAATGGAGTTCAGAGACGTATCATGAAGCACGACGTCTTTTTTTTTTTTGCTATGTACCGGTGTTATGTATCAGGTGACTTGATGCATCCTGATTTAGCTGTGCACCGTCCAATGACCACACAAAATAATTTCTCCTATGCTAAAAACTTTGATGCATTCGAGTGAGAGAGTTTTGCACAAAGATCTCAAGCGTAAATGAGAAGTAAAAGTTTTAACAATAAAATTTTGTGACGAGGAAAAACTAAAATTTCGAGCCTCTGTGAAATAATTTTGTAATGTGAGCAATCTTGGGCTCATTAGTTTTGTCTTATCGATATGCACGAATTGATTATAAATATGTAAAATTTAAAAAGCATTTGATTCCCTAATTAATATCACAAATTTTTTAATTATGCTTCAAATACTTAATCTGACTCATTTAGACTCATATTGGATTACTTTTTTGTGTGATTGGATTGGACTGATAAGTTTGACAACAAGTTTTCAGAAATCAAAATTGAGATAATTTGAAGCTTAATTTCGAAAATTTCTTGCTTCAAATTACACTGAGATTCATATCTGATTAAACTTTTATGTTTTGTGTGGCCAACCGATCATATTCTTAAGTTTTGCATGTTCTTATTAGGTATATATACTTTAAAATAGAACCTTACCCTTATTTGGCTGATGCATAATGCTTACTTAGCTAAAACAAATTGGGGGAATTTGGGACAAATTCAACCACCGTTAGGTGACGTTCCTGACTGATCACAGGACAAATTTTATTTGAGAATCGTCTGATATTAAACTACGATATTTTATAGCATGATTTGGTCGGTTTGTCTCACCAAAATTTGGAATAAAAAAAAGTAACGTACATATCAATTATTTTTGTTTCTTTTTATTTTTAAGTGCCCTTCTCTGGCCTTCTCTGGCTGAACAGAGATGGCATGTTCGAAGAAATTTGAAGTGATGTAGTTTATTGATAGATTGAAATAAGACAAACATTAAACAGCAATTTTTTTGTTAATGTAATTGGATCCAAAGCATTAATAATGATGATATTAATAGTAACATCTAAATGTACCTATTTATATTTAAAATATTAGAATTTGTATATTTAATATTTAAATGTAAATATTTACATATGTATGATATTAAAAACATCGAAATGAAATAAAAATAACACGTCTAGTTACCATTTCATCATCTTGTCTACATGCCACATGCTCGGTCGACCATCATAATCAATCACATGTTTCTTTATACGTTATCAGTCTTTACCTCTAATGTTTCCTCTTTTCGATCTCTTGGGGTTCATTTGGGATGACTCCAGCTTTTTGTAAATGTGGTTGTAAAATTATTGTGGAGAAAGTAACTTATTTAAAAGATGTTGCAAAAAGCAACTTACTAGTATAATTTTTTTAATGGAAACGATAAATAATCAGTTGTCAAACATAAACTATGGTTGTTGTAGAAACCGAGGGTGAGTGAGAGACAGAGCTTTTGCTCAACGAGATAGAGGAGGAAGAAGATAATATTTTTCCTTAATTGAATAGGTGTTTACAGCCGGTATATATAAAGCACTAGGAGACAAGAAAGTACATATAGACGCTACAATCAAGAACCTAACAGTACATCTTTTCACCACTAATGAGTAGCCATGTGTGAGTAGCTAACAGCCCCCCTCAAACTTATATCGGGGAAGCGGATGTGAGTTTGTCTGTTAGATATTTAAATCTCTGTGTAGGGAGAGCTTTAGTGAAGAGATATGCGAGTTGGTTGGCTGTGCAGATATGATGAACCGAGATGCTCTTCTTTGAGATGCAGTCCCTGATGAAGTGGCAGTCCACTTCGATGTGCTTTGTTCTGGCGTGGAAGACGGGATTGTTTGCTAATGCTATTGTTGAGGTATTGTCACAAAACACAATGGTCGGCGAGTGTTGCGGTATGTGGAAGTCTTCAAGGAGACGTCGGAGCCAGATTATTTCGGATGCTTCAGAGGCGAGTGCACGATATTCTGCTTTGGTGGATGACCGTGCGATGGTGTTTTGCTTCTTAACTTGCCAGGAGATGATTGAGTTGCCTAGCTGTTGACCTCATTTTTGTATGAGGTCACTAAGACCCATCCAGAATCCAGATTTAATCCTAGACCCTAGGATCCACTCTAGACTTTAGGATCTTTCCTAGAACTAGACTTTAGAGCCTATTCTAGAGCCTAGGATCCCTTTAAATCCTAGATCTTAGAACTCTCCTAAATCTTAGGATCACTCCAACTTCAAATCAAACTCCACCTTTGATCAACCTCAATTTTAAATCAATTCCCATATTTAATCCACTCCAATTTCAATTTGATTCCTACCTGTGACTAATTTGAATCCCAAACTCCATCTAATTCAAATCCAAATCATTCAAACTTAAAATCCATTCTAAATCCAGGAGTTTAAACTCAAATTCAAACCTTTAAGGCCCTGTCCTAAACACCCTTTTCAGAGATTTTTTCAAACATTTCAAAACCCAGTCAAATGGCCTCCGATTCAGGGTCTATCACTTGCAAAGTGATAAGACATGTCTCTAAAGGCTACCCTCCAATTTTGAGCTCATTCTGAGGTCTCTAACCCCAGAATCTGAATTAAAATTCAAAGGCTGTAAAACCTTCAAATATTTACAGCCTATGCCACTGAGCATAACCCTTTTGAGATCTTGACCTTGGAACCCTTATCCAAGCCTCCAATCACTCCCAGATCCTTGATTTTAACTCATTGAGCAGTAAACTGCATTTTTTTCAAACCCTTTTTGACCTTAGTTGACCAATAGGTCAAAATTGACCAAAACACCCCTATGGGGCTCAAATGGGGATTTCAAACCAAATGAGCTCCAAATGGGATGCAACCACCTTTGACAAATTTCAAATGTCATTTCAAATCTTTTGAACCCATTTCCAACCCTTGAGTCAACCTGGTTGACCAAGTCAACTGGTTTGACCCAAGAGGCCCTTTAAGGGTCCAAACATGTGTTTTGACCCAAATGACCTCTTTAAGTCACCCAACCACTTCCATTGGCCTCAAAATATCATTTCAAACCTGTTGAGCCCAAACCCAGACCCTGGGTCAACCTGGTTGACCAAGTCAACCCAGGTTGACCAAACAGGCCCTTAGGGACTCAAATAGGGATTTTGATCAATTTGACCTCCCCAGACCCAGGAACCACCCTCAATGTTCTTCAAATGTCTTTTCAAACCTGTCCAGCCCAGACTTACCCACTGGGTCAACCTAGTTGACTCAGTCAACATGGTTTGACCCAATGGATCCTTAAGGTTTCAAATGAACCATTTCAACCTATTTAACCACGTCAGTATCTTCAAACCCTCAAAATCATTCTATTCAAAGCCTTGAACATTTCTAAACCCATTTTGAGCTCAACCCAACTTGGTTTGACTGAGTCAACCTTCAATCCTTGGTCAAATTTGTGATGGCATTTGTTCCTATCCCTTCTAGCTTTGACTTTGAACTCTTGACCCTTGATTAAATCATTCCAATTATTCCTCCACCTCCTCAAGTGCCACATCACCAATTTTGACCTGGTTGACTGGTCAAATCAAGTCAACAAAGCCTTAAATCCCTCTTTGAATTGGTCAAACCTCCCATTTTGACCTCAAAGAGTGTGAGTTTAGGCTTGGAGCTTCTCCAACCTGTAGCCTTGACCCCTCCTATGCCATGTCAGCACCCATTGACCAGTTGACTGGTCAACTTGGTCAAACCCAAGCTTAAACCTCTTCTAGAAGGCCTTATCACATGCAAAACCCTTTTCCTTGATTTAAGCTGCTTTAGGCCGACCCCTTTATGCCCTAAAGCTCACTTGGAGCTCTCCTAACCAAGCTCAGGGCCTGGTTTAGCCATAAGTGGCAATGCCTCCTCTCACTCATCCCAAGTCCACCCAATAGGAGCAAGGCTTGTCCAGCCCTTTCCGCAGCCTTCCAGCTTTCCCAGGGAGAGGTGGCATCATCTGGAGAGCCCCTGCATCAATCCTAGCCGTCCAATCTAGCCCAGCCCGTTTGAATAGGGAGAAAGGCACCTTTTGAGGAAATTTGATCAAAGCAGCCTCTCTCACTAACCCTAGTCTCCCAGACCGAGCTCTCAGTTCGTTTCGAACCTCCAGAGCTTCCTCTACCTCCCCACTACAAAATCCAAGTGGTTGCACGTCACCGGCGGCGAGTTCTCCGGCGAAACCACCACCTAGACCGTCCCAAGCTTCTAGCAGTCGATCCAGACGTGTTCGAGCTCGGATTTCTGCTGGGGATCTTCACTTGGACAATCTACAAGCTCATCAATCCAGAACTTTCGAAGATCTAACGGTATAACTCCCTAAAACCCTAGATCTAGGTCACATTAGTTAGATTTAAATAGCTTTATGATGTTAGGGTTTTAGCTAAAACGATATATTCCCCATCATTTCTGTTCATCTCTACTCCATGTGTTTAAAATTTCAAGTAAAATGATCGATCCGATCGAGAGAACGAGGCAAAAGAAATTTCTAGGGCGTCACTCACGGTTTCCGGTGAGTGTACGTTTTCTGGACCGTTGATCGTTCGATCAACGGTCCAGATCGAGCCCTCCCGCGGTCTGATCCGACCGCGCGTTCGATCTGTCGTTCGATCAGCCGTTCGGCGACATCTGAGCCCTCTGATCAGAGACCGCGGAATCAAATCCCACCGTCTGATCTCGTCCCGCAGAGATCAACCGCGGGATTTGATCTCATCCGTTGGATCAGACTCGCCGTGATCCAACGGCTGCCACGCGCCGCTGACGTGGTTAAGTGAAAACCGCGTGAAGCGGCCCGCGGCCGACGCGTGTCCCCCGCCGTCACGCGGTTTCGAGCCCGCGAATCCGATCGCGCCATCTGTCCTGCCGCGCCGCCTTTTATTAAAAAAATCATTTTAAATCCTATTTTATTAGCAGAACTTCAAAAAATGATATTAAATCAAATATAAATCCAAAAAATAAGTATAATATATCAAATTGTTCAGAATTTCATCTAGTTTATTTTAAAAATAAAATCAAACTGTTTTGGTTATTATTTTATTAGTAATTTAAGAAATACAGAGAACTATATTTTATTTTTAATTAATTATATATAAGTTATTTTTATATGAAACTTGGCATGCATGTCTTTGAGTGTGTCACTGACCTCCAGGAAAATTTTCAAAATTATTTGAGTAGGTTTTGATATTAATTGAAATTATTTGAGTGTTTTAATAATTTATTAATATTTGACTAAATGATTGAATATTTTGAAAATTAATTTTTTTTTTTTTTTTTTTTTTTAATTATTATCAACTTCTTTGGAGATCAGTGGGTCTTTCAACCCCTCAAAGTTTACTTTAATAATATTTTCAATTATTTTATAATATATATACTTATATATATATACATTTATATATTTATACATTTTGAATTCTATTTTGAGGCTATACATATTTAAATCTTTAAATATTTGAGAAGTCACTTGAGAT
This sequence comes from Dendrobium huoshanense, assembly GCA_016618105.1. NCBI lineage: Eukaryota > Viridiplantae > Streptophyta > Magnoliopsida > Asparagales > Orchidaceae > Dendrobium > Dendrobium huoshanense. Next base: position 50,062,785 of record CM028355.1, on the reverse strand, counting down.
CTTAAATATTGATTGAACATGTTTGAATAGAAATGAAGGGGATGATTAGTGAATAATCATTTCTTGATTATTCACTAATTTTGTCTTAATTATGTTAATTAGTTAATTGCATGCTTAAGGTGCACACACCACCTAGTCTAGGTTCTCCTAGATCTAAGGACTTGCTTGTTTGCTATTGTGTATGTATGCCATGTTTATTCAAAGGGTTAGAGAAACTTTGATTTGAACCTATTCAAAACTAGTGACATAATTAAGGACAATAATTAAGGACTCATGTATAGAAAACTTAGAAAAATTTCAATAATTAGGATTCACCTCCCCTTGAGTTGAAACTTTGAACATTTGAACTTAGTGACATCCTCAGCCCCTAGAGAAATTTTCATTAATTTTTGAGGTCATTAGGTCCCCTAATTAATTTTCTAAGTCTTAAACCCTTAATTAAGCCTTTAAAACTTCTAAAAATTGTAATAAATCCAATTTAAATCCAAAAATTACATATAAACCCTCAAACTGACCAGAATTCAGTCCTTAATCTGTGATAATTAAAAGCCCTTTGATTTGACAGCAATTTAAACCCTAATTTAATTTTAAGTGAAAACCAATATTTAATTAAGATAATTAATTAATCAATAATATAAAAATCCAAAAATCTCCCAAACACTTGGGGATCCCTCCTTAGGTTATTCCTGATCTTTGGAGGTGTTTTCAAGAGATTGGGGATTTGTTTGAAGCAAAATCACAAAAGAGGCCCTCTAATTTAGAAATTCCTAAAATTCATTAAAATGTCCAAACTTCGATAATCCATAACTAATTCTAGAAAAATCCAAATCACCCAAACTCACTTGCATTCAACTCATAGTGATGTCTAGTATTTATTAAAAATATTAAATTCCAGAAATTTGCAATATTTTAAAAAGTCAACAAATCGGTCAACTTTAAGTCAAAACTAGTTCAAAACTTCAAACCTTTGTAATAAAATGTAGAAAAATCCGATTTCAACGTACTTACCTTCTAACTGATCGTAGTAAGGTCTAGTATTTTAATAAAATACAAACGTTCCATAAAATACCTTTAATCATAAATTCAATTTTTTTTGACCCTTTAATTAAACGATTAAAATATTCAAAATTCATAAAGCTCAAATCACTCTAAAACTCCAGAAAATATTGGTTTAATGCTTAAAACATTTAATAAATCCTTTAAAACACAACAACCACCCTAAAGATGAAGTTTATTGGCTGGACTACTCCGGGCTGCGGGGCTAAGTGTCCTAAGGAGGCTGGTTCCTCGAGCCTGGTGGCACAACGCCACGAATGAATTCTAAGGGGTGTTAAATCTTAAAATAGATTAATCTTTAATTATTTAACATTTTTAAAATCTCTATTTCAATTACATTAATTTGGTTTATCGGCTGGACTACTCCGGGCTGCGGGGCTAAGTGTCCTAAGGAGGCTGGTTCCTCGAGCCTGGTGGCACAACGCCACGAATCAATTAATGGCAAACTTAAATTAATCAAGCTTTTAAAATCAGTAATTAACTCATTTCTTTATATTAATCCACCTTTTTTTAATTCTAACCAATTTAAATAACTTAATTAACCCCGATTGCTACTGGGTAACCCAGGCCTACGAGGCTATTAGCTTAGCCCCAAGGAAGGTGAAATAAACTTCACGGCCTCGGTGTGAAACAAAGGTAGCAATCAATTAACTTCTAAAATATCTCTAATTAAAATTCTTAATTCATTAATATTTAAATTTTAATTTAAATCCCCTTTTAAGCTTTAACAAACCCAAACTTTTAGACAACTTTAACCAATCACCAACTTTAGGATCTACCCCTGCCACACGACCTTCTACACACACTTTAGATGATGTGCTAGGACAACCAACTCTAGATCTAGGTTAGGCCGGTGTTTACTTTACTGCTGTGTGCCGGATTTTTCGTAGTTTTCACTGCATGTTGTGGATGAAATTGCTTTGCTGTGTCTGCTTACTTTTTCTGTACTCTGTGGATGGATTGATGTGTTTGGCGACTAGATTACCCTTAGGTTAGGTACGATCTGGATGTTGACACAGTTTTCTGCAGGTGGCCACGCTCATGCAGGGCGATATAAAAAAGGGGGCAAATTAAAAAAATGCATAAATATTATAAATTCTTTGCACAGGTGCTTCAGCTGCTAAAGCCCCCAAATAAAAAGAGCGTGGCCAGTGTGTTTACTTTCTTTTCTGCTCATATACAACTGCTTGGGAATAACTGCTTTTTTTTATATTAATTGCTTAGGATAACCCTGCAGGTGAGTCTAGATTTTTATTTTGATATCAATGTAATTTGTGCAATTGTCAAGTGTTGTGAAAGTTTAGTTTGAGTTTGGGATACATAGATCCAAAGCTTGGATTCCAAAGAGGAAAGGATACCCCTTTGGGGAACACTCCTTTTCCATTTGGAAATCCAAATTTGGATCACCTCTTCCTTACCCAAAGAGGAAAGAGTGGCCTTCCCCTTAGAGGGAAGTGCCCTCTTATCCATTTGGGTAATCTACTACGAAGATTCCAAGAAGATCAAAGAAAAGGAGTCCAAAGAAGAATGAAGTTGAAGATTTGAAGACTTGAAGATTGAGAGTATCCCACTCAAAATAACTTGCGTCATTACTAGGCTTAGAACCCGGGTTGTTGTCAGTGGTGCCCGGCCACTTTACTTTCTGTAATATTCTGGTTTGTAATAAGCAAGGCAACTTTGCCTATGGACATTTATTAATTAATTCATTTTATATCTGATGTGTTGAAATGATTGCCTTTAGAATTACTTGCTTTTACTAGTTTTTTTGGCGATTGCATGCCGCTCTTTGTTTTCGCCTGGATACGCGAGGCTCGTGAGGGTGTGAAATTTTTATACTCATAATCTTGAAAGTCTAAAATTTTAGTGAGTCTAAATAACATAGAAAGATAACGAATCTAGGGAATTAGCCGGGGATCGACCCCGGGGTCGCATGCATATTTCTGCATTACTCTTTCCTTGCTTTAGACCCTTCCCCGCCTGCGGGTAGAGTCCGGATAGTCTGACCTATGAGGACGAGGTGCCGGACCTGGGGAAGTCCAGTCTTCTAAAAAAAATTATTTTATAAGCCTGTTTTTAAAAATTTCAAGCATATTTGATTTGAGGTTGTTAACCAGCATGCATTGCATTAGATACAAATTAAAGAGTCAAAATTTTTAATTTCATAGTCCTTAGCATTTTAGCACCCAACATAAGTCCATGGGGCCAATTAGGAGAATCTCTAGATGTCGGCCCCAACTTTCCAAAACTTTAATTACAACGTCCCTACCACTCTTTCATAAAAGACCGGATTCATGTATTTTAAATCGATTAGGTGGTTAGCTGGCTCCCCAATCCAGGCCGGGGTAAGTCCAGACCTTGCACTGCATTAGTTAGGATCGGACGACTGTGGTCCAGTGTCCAAAATAGATTTAGGATCCGGGGCAGATCTTTGATTATAAGACCCCAAACTTCGGGAATCTAATCCCAAATTTCTAATAAAATGCTCAATTCTAACTAAATATCATTTCAGTCCAAAACATAAAGCCCAACACTTAGATTAAGTTGGGACACTTCCGGATGGTTCTGGAATCTTAAAGTGTCCCCTACCTCTCCTCCTTTAACTCTGTTAATAACTGCTCAATTTTGATCCATTCCCTTTTGAGTTTCCAAAATTCACTTCTCTTTTTGATATCACTCCTAGAAAATCTAAACGAAATTTTGCCATTATTTTAATCGAGAGTTTTCGTAGGAGATTTTATCTCCATACGATGTAATTAACTACGAGGGCTTGCGCTCGTAGGAGATTTAGAACCACACACGCATCTGATTTTAAAAATCGATTTTTCAAAACTCAATTGGATTTATTTGGGAAAATTTAAAATATTAGTGATCATTATTATCATATTCAAAGAATTATCATCGAGTGATATTTTCTCCCTTCGGAGAGATATATCTTTCTTCGATAAGGCTTTGGATGTGAACCTAACGATCACACTTCTTGAATATTGTAGTTGGATATTCAGTTGAACCTCATTTTGACCCTTCGGGGTCATATGAATTTCTCTTTAGCATCCGCTCACAATATTCAAGTTGGATTTCATAATTCTAAGTCTGAATACCGTCATGAAAGTTTATTTTCGTCCTTCGGGGTGATATATTCTTTCTAACGAGTCGATTCGACCTTAGAATTAGAACTTAACCTTAATATTAAAATCCCCAAAGAAAACTAATATTTTTCAAAACCTATTTTTCCAAAATTCCACCAACACTAGCAGGTTGCAATAGCCGGATATTGATTTCCTATCTTCGTTGTTACTGGCCCAGTCTGCATCGACGTAGCCGGTGAGAGTTAGGTTGTTCGGATGCAGGTGAATGCCGATTGACGAAGTTTCGTTGATGTAGCGGAGTAACCTTTTGAGTGCTTCGTGGTGAAGGTTGAGTGGATTTTGCATATGTTGACATAGTTGGTGCACGACGACTTAAATATCCGGGTGAGTCAGTGTTAGATATTGTAGTGATCCGCTGAGGTGATGATACAGTTGAGGGTTGGAGAATGGTTCTTGAGACTTCGATGTTATTGTTGTCTTGACAGCAACTGGGGAAGAGACGGGTTTGGATTGAGTCATACCTGCGCGTTCGACGATTGATTTGGCGTAAGTTTGTTGATGTAATAGAACTCCTGAACTGGTTGGTGTTGTCTGAATTCTGAGAAATTGAGACAAGAATCCGAGGTGCCTCATCTGGAAAGAGGAATGGAGATTAGATAATAGTTTATTAATTTCTGTTTGAGAATTACCTGTTAGGAGTATATCGTCGACGTATATAAGTATGTATAGACGAATGTTTCCCGAGTTGTAAGTGAGGAGCGATGGATCAGAGGAGCTTATTTTGAAGCCGAACTTGATCAGATGGTTGGAGAGCGTGGCATACCATTCCCGAGGGGATTGTTTGAGTCCATATAGTGCTTTCTTCAATTTGCAGATGTAGTTTGGGTGAATGGCGTCAAGAAATCTCGGAGGCTATTGCATGTAAACTGTATCTGAGAGAGTTCCGTGTAGGAACACGTTTGAAATGTCCAGTTGATGGATGTTCCAGCGTTGATGTAAGGCTATAACGATAAGCACGCGCACTGTTGGCATTTTGGCGACGGGACTGAATGTTTCGTTGTAATCCAAACTGTATTCCTGATCGTAGCCTTTAGCAACTAGTCTTGCTTTGTAGCGGGCGAGGGATCCGTCTGAGTTAAGTTTGGTGCGGAACGTCCATTTTGAGTCGGGAACATTGTGGGAAGGATCGGGAGGTATCAGTTCCCAGGTTCCTTGAGCTTGAAGGGCATGGCATTCTTGTGACATGGATGTGCGCCAGTGTTTGATTTTGGCTACTTGAGCGTAGGTTGTAGGTTCGCTGGGTTGGAATGTGTGTGTGAGATTGAAGATTTTCTTGGGTTTGGAAATACCTTGTTTGAGGCGGGTGACCATGTGGTGAGTGGGTATGGTTGTGGTGTTGTATGGCTGATGGTGTGTGTTGGGGTTGTTGTTTGTGTTCACGGTTTTGTTAGGTGAGTGAGGTTTCCCCGATGTATTTTGATTTGGGGATGTGACTGTGAGTTCGGTTGAGGATTGTGTTTGATTTGTGTTGATATGGGAGAGGGTATGCGGGAATGTGTTTTGTTTGGTATGGGAGGGTATGGAATTTGTGAGAAGTGACGGAGGCAGAGTGGTGGTAGGAATGAGCAGAAGTGGAGGTGTGTTGTGCTTTGAGTTGGGTAGAGGTTTGCTGGAATAGGGGAAGATGTCTTCAATAAATATAACGTGGCAAGAGGTGTAAATTTTGTTAGAGAGTGGATCAAGGCATCTATAGCCTTTTTGATAATTTGTATAGCCTATGAAGACACACGGTTGTGAGAGAGGAGAAAGCTTATTTGGTGAGTAAGGCTTGAGCCATGGGTAGCATAGGCTGCCGAAGACTTTTAAGTGAGTGTAGTCCGGTGGTGTTTTGTGTAGAATTTCGTATGGAGATTTGTTATGGGTGTTAGGTGAGGGTAACCGATTGATTAAATTGGTTGTCGTGATTAATGCATCGACCCACATGTGTTGTGGTAGAGAGGCTTGGATGAGAAGCGTGCGGGTGGTGTCTATGAGGTGTCGGTGCTTGCGTTCTGCGACACCGTTTTGTGACGGTGAGTGTGGGCAAGAAGATTGATGAATGATGTCGTTGGTTTTACAGTAAATATTAAATTTATTATTGATGAATTCTCGGTCATTGTCTGTGCGAATTATTCGGATCTTACGATTGAATTGACGGTTTATCATGTTGTTGAGTTCCATAAATTTAGAAAACGCATCAGACTTTTGAACTAGAGGAAAGATCCATATAAATTTTGAAAAGTCATATATAAAAGAAACATAGTACCGAAAGCCATACGTAGATACAATGGGATAAGGTCCCCATACGTCCGAATGGACGAGTGAAAAGGTAGTAGTTGTTACAGTTTAGGAAATTGGCTTGGGCAACTGATGGCTTTTAGCCATTCTGCACGAGTTGCAGGTAGTAGTTGTAGAGGAAATACAGACGGTGCTGTGATGTCTTGCTATCTTTGCTAATGTCTGAGCGGAGGGGTGTTCGATTCGGCGATGCCAGAGATCGGGGACGTGCTGAAGTGAGAGGAGAGCTAGCTATTGTGTGCGTGGCTTGATAGAGGCGTTGGTTTGAAGCGGGTAGAGTCCATTAATAGATGGACCCGTGAGAAGAGGCCGGTGGGTCGTTCAATCCTTTATTTCGTAACAGTTAGAAGAAAAGGTGATAACGCAATTGTTATCAGTAGTTATTTTGTGAGCCGAGAGAAGGTTAAACGAAAGATTTGGAACGAAGTTGAGATTGGAGAGTTGTATACTACCTGCCGGTGTTGGTAGTAGGCTGTTACCTATAGTATGGATCGGTAGTTGTTGTCTGTTTCCAAGAACAACTTGGTTTGTTCCTTGATATGGTTGGGAGTGTTGCAGTTGAGTTGGATCAGAGGTTAAGTGATTAGAAGCGTCGCTGTCAATAAACCACTCAGTGGAGGATTGAGATGGTGATGTGAAGAAGGCCGAAGTCGGTTCAGAATTATACTGATCGTTGTGGCGATGCCAACACTTGATTGCGGAATGACCTAATTTCCCGCATATTTGGCACGTAATTGAGGGACGGTTGGATTTGGCGGCACGATTTGTGGACGTAGTGTTGGGGGATCTAGCCGTGGATCTTCCTCGATTATATTGGTTGCAGCCGCGACCTCTTCCTCGTGTGGCAGCGAGTGCTTTTGGGTTGCTGTCGAGTTGGAGAGAATGGAGTTCTTTCGCGTTTTCGTGAGAAAGATTTAGCTCCTCGCTGCATAACTTGGTGTATAGTTCGTCCAGACTGACGGAGCGAAGGTTTGTGCGGATGGCGGTTTTGAATGCCTGGTATGTGTTGGGAAGACCGTTGAGGGTGTAATGGATGATATCTTCTACTTCAACTGGTGAGACGGCGGCTGCGAGAGCATCAACTTTTGATTTTATATCAAGAAGATACTGTGTCATGGATAGTTCTTTCTTTGAAAGATAGTGAAGTTCGTTCTTTAATTAGCTGATTCTTGATCGTGTGGATGACTGAAGTCTCCGATCAAGAGTGATCTAGATGTCTTTGTAATGATCGATGGAGAGAACGTAAGGTAGGATAGCGATGGAGATGACAAAGTACAGGGCTGCCGCAAGATTTTGATCTATCAGCACCCAAGTAGTGTACGCAGGATTGGGGTTTTGATGACCGGACACGGTGGTGGTGGATGAAGGCGGACATGCTGTAGAGCCAGTCAAGAAACCTTCAAATCCATTGGCGTGGAAGAGTTTGATCACCTGAGAACGCCACAATGAGTGGTTCTCCGGTGTGAGAGGATTAGTGATAACGTTCTTGACGTTCTGCATAAGGAATTTGAGGGAAGATGAAATTTGGGGAGTGGAGAAGTTATCAAGAGATGGTAGGTTGTCTGCCGTGTCTGGGGAGGAGACGGTGGCGGTGGAGGAGTTGATGGGTTGGGCCATTTAGTGAAAGGGATTGAATAAGGTTGTTGATACCATGTAGAAACCGAGGGTGAGAGAGAGACAGAGCTTTTGCTCAGCAAGACAGGAGGAAGAAGATAATATTTTTCCTTAATTGAATAGGTGTTTACAGCCGGTATATATAAAGCACTAGGAGACAAGAAAGTACATAGAGACGTTACAATCAAGAACCTAACAGTACATCTTTTCACCACTAATGAGTAGCCACGTGTGAGTAGCTAACAGTTGCAATCTACAGTCAAAAGTTATCTCAAATGAAGTCTTAATCTCTCTCTATCTATGAGCCTATTCCTCTTCTATCAATAATTTTGAAGCCCTCAATAATAATGAAGCGGGGATATCAAATGGATCTCCCAAGTGAAGGCAACCATGGGTTAAGCAAGTGTGTGAAGGGAGCGGCATTCGAAAAAGAAGAGAAAGTCTCATGTGAGCTCATTGAGAGAAGACACTGACAGACTCAATTACGTACCTATCAGATTCGTTGACTATATTAACAAAATATTAGAAAATTTATATATTAAAATTTAAATGTTAAATATATACTTATATTCATTGTACTTGATTTTTCAATTCCCCCTTCTTCTTTTCTGAGATATTCAGGCAAATTAAGACAAGTTAATATACATATCATATATGCAAAATTCGAATCCAAATCATCTTGATTGATAAATCAAAACTCTAAACTAAGAGAACAAGGTCAGCTACGTTCTCCCCGTGATCATTATTTTCATGCGCCTTACATTTTGGGTGGAGAAATAACTAATCTATAGATTTTTTTTCTAGAGAGGCTTCAATCAAGGCTGAGAATTTTTTTAAGAGAATCCCAAACAATTGAAACTGACACAAATTTTCTGAAAGCCAAAAAGATTATTATTTTTTTACCAAAGGTTGTGCTCTATCAAAGGATTTAATACCGATCATCCATTTAAAGTGTAAAATGCAAAATGTATATATATATATATATATATATATATATATATATATATATATATATATATATATATATATATTGCGGACTAGCACACGTTCAAATAAAAGAGATGGGTGTACCATTCATAAAAGACATCATAATTTTTAAATGGAACCCCATGAAAAGGAGGAAAAACCCGAAGCATGCTACATAATCAATGATGGTGTCACAATGTGAGCTTATCGGTGAAGGAACCAATGATAAAGTTCTGATGGGAGATCATTGGAGATTAAGCATTGATTGTGACGCCACGGCGGGAGTTCCTTGGAGAAAGCATTGATAGCGATCTCACCGTAAGAGCACAGTGGAGAAATCATCAACAGAACGAACGATATTTAAAGAAAAAAATGTGTTCATAAGATTTGCAGTTTTGATTTAAGGTGGGTTTGTGAGTATTCGTGATTTAGGCTTCGTTTAGGATGGCGTTCTTAATGCTTCTTAAAGTTGCTTTAAGAAGCAGTGAGAAAGCAGTCCCAAACGAAGCCTTAATCAATGAATATAGACGAGATTAAGGATTCAAACTAAAAAAAAAAGTAAAAATTTAATCCAGTCAATCATGAGTTGAGCCGCATCAAGCTAAAACACGAATTTGTATAACATGTGAGTTATTATCTGATCTTTGCTCTACCTCCCATTTGATAAACTTATAACAAAGTTAAATTCGAGCCGACTCGGCTCATTTAGATCCCTAGCCTAAGTTAACTACTATTTGTTCTGAGAAATTTTTGAATCCCAAATGAGTAAAATTTTGCTCACCGGTATTTCAATCTGAAGTCAAACAAATGAAAAAAGTGCTGGGTGGGATTTGCGTTATTTTAGATTCTCCAATCAATTGTTAGGCGTCTATGATAGCACCATCAGGACACATTAAAATTCTCATCTGCAAGTCCTCCACCAGCATCGCATGTTAATATATTGTATAGGGTGTTAGGAGCTCAAATTATTGGTAGTAGGTCTGCTTTCTGCTACTGTGTCTATATCAAAAACCAAACAAAGGAGGAAGAATTCGATGAAAAATCCAAGTTCCGAGTTCAGTTCTTAGTTTAACAATGAATTAAAGCTATTTTATGCTAAAATGTGAAGCCTAGCCAACTAATTAGTATATCAGTATATTGCTTCATTTACAAAGAGTGTGATGTCATGCAAAACAATATCACTAAAACTTGGATTCATACACTAATAATTTTCACCTTGATCTACATTTTACAATAAAAAAAAATAATGAAGAACGTGTTAGCGACCATATTGAACTCTCCAGCTTGCCAGCTTGCCTAAAGAGCTTGCTAGGGGCCTCTTTGGCAGAAGAGCTCGCCAATAATTCAAGCATCCCACAACAATAATGGCTAACTCGTGATTTCTAAAAGGCTAGTGAAGTAATCGCTCTTGCATAAGAAGATTATATTACAGAGACCTGAATTATAACATGTTAACATATTATAATTCGTTATAATCATTTTAAGAAATCCAAAGCACATTTATGTATAAACAAGCCTAGTGCCTCCTAAAAGATAAATTATGTAATGATGCTAAGGCTTACTATGTATTTCTTGTAATGTCAAATCTAAGATCTATAAAAGGAGGTCCCACATATGGTAAAGGGAGCCAATTATTGGGATCCACATTCAATATTTGTGGATAAATATAAAAATTTATTTTCCTTCATTCTCTCTCTCTCTCTCACTCACTCTCTCTCTCTCTTAACTCTCATATTTCTCTTATAAGTACTTTGTAAAAAGGTTTAAGTGTTGCACACTTATAAATTTGGACTCAACACTCACATTTTTACAATTTTCTTTTACTTATCAAATTTAATCCATTTTCTTTCCCTTTCTCTTAAATTATCTCTATCACAATATATATATATATATATATATATATATAAAGAAGAAATCAAACATGATGCTTAATTAAAATAATATTACAGAAAAAATTTGGCCATAAAGTATAAATATTATTTCCCATATCAAAAGAAAAAAAAAAAAAGAGGAAAATTATGGCTAGAGTCTTAGAGATGTGCTAGTGAACCAATGATCCGGAGAGAAGAATAAAAAAATAACTGACATTCAATGAATTATATTATTCATTTGTATTGATAGGAAGAAGACTTCAAATTTTATTTAATTTAATTTTTGTAAGAAATAAATTCGTACTAATCATGAGAATTATGAGGCTTGAAATTTGTCACCAAAAGGACACTTAATCGTTCGAACTAGACTATCACTTATGTTGGATTCTTCTCCCTCAGAGACTTTATTTAGGCCCAACCTTGATATGGGCTTTGGACATAATGTACAGCATTTGTCATAAAAATAGAGAAAACCAGGCCCAACAACGCTATTGATGAGGCCCATATAAAGTTATGCAAAGCAACCAGCATCCGCTATATTTTCAACGGAATAATAAGTAGTTATCCAATTCGAATCAATATTAGAAATTAATTATTTATTTAACTAACAGATAAATAAAAGTAATAATTATTAAACACTTTAAATATGATCATGCTTGCGATGTAATTAATAATGCTCTCGGACTTTTTTCTTACTTTTCACTAGTTTTGTATCTCATTTTACACTTTATTTGGTACAGATCTCTTCTTTTGCATTCTAAATCAATTTTCTAGCACAAAATATTTAAAACTATAATTTTTTGTACTAAAATGCTGCATAAAAATAGTAATAAATCCGTCCCTAACGAAGCCTTGGGACGATTTTCTTGCTGCTTTTTAAATCAGCTTTTTAGGATTAAAATTAAAATTTTTGTACTATAAAACTGCTTTAAAAGCAGTAAGAAAGCCGTTCCATATGAAGCCTTAGTCTTCTTATGTGACAACTTTCTTACTACTTCTTAAATCAATTTTTTTAGTACAAAAAATATATCAATTAGAAATTTTTGTACTATAAAGTTGTTTTAGAAAGGAGTAAGAAAGTTATGTCAAATGAAAACATGAGGGTTTTTTTTTGGAAAGTTAAGTGCAAAGCACAATTTCCATTATATGAAAAATTACAAGAGAAGAGACGGTGTAAATAACAAACAAAAACATATACCAAAGAAAAAGCTGTAAGAAAAACTAAGAGCAAAGCTCCAGCTCAGAAAAAAGGTGTAATAAATAACACCATACAAAAAGTGCTGCAAGAGACTAAGAAAAAAAAAAACATATATCAAAAACTGGCACCCGACAATCAAGAAAAGAAAATATCAAATTCTAAAAGGCTCAGAAATGTGTCATTGCAACCACCAAACATCAAGGTTGTTTGCTTTCATTACATATAATGTTGCTAAGAATCACCATCCTTTGAATGCAGGATGCAATGAATTCATCCTAGCACCTAGGGGTGTCAATTCGGATCAATGGGTCGGGTTTGGGTCGAACCTGACTTGATCCGACTGTAAATGGGTTGACCCTAACCCGACCCGGTTTTTCAAACGGGTCAGATTTTTCAACCTGGACCTGACCCGCGCGGGTTACCGGTTTGACCTGACCCGACCCGCGAAGCGACTGTGAGGACTGGACGCGGGTTCGCCGAGTGTGCGGGTGTGAAGCAACTGTGCGGGTTGAACGCGGTTTCGCAGGCAGCTGAAGCGTGAACGCGATTGTGTGGCTGGACGTGGGACGCATGGACCGGCGGGAGACGCGGGATGCCTGGACCGACGGGCGTGACTGTGACGCTTGGACCAACGGGCTTGGCTGTGGTGCTGTGCGGCCTGTGATGCGGACACGAGCTGTGACGCGGACGGGTGGACTCCAACTCGCGCGGACGACGGACGTGACGTTGCGACCTGACGCGGACAGTACGTGATGGGCAGCGCAGACGGGACTTGACATGCGGGATGACTAAATGGGTCAATTCGGGTTGACCCGCGGGTTGTCGGGTCAACCCGAACCCGACCTGCTTTTCAAACTGGTCCGAAATTCAAATCCGGACCCGACCCGTTTCTCAAACGGGTTGACGCAAATTTGGATTTTTTCGGGTCGGATCCGGATCGGGTTTTGGGTTGGGTCAACTTTTGACACCCCTACTTGCCCCATACTAATCTCAAGTCCATTAGCCAAAGATCACGTATAGCAAAAGAAGATAAGAAAATGCATAGCCGGTTGACCAGAAATCCAGAAGAGAAACACAATAAAGAGATCTCAAATGACTTGAAAGGAGGGACCAGCATAGAGATAACTTTGAGAATTAGCCCAAGTCATAGAGCATATTTAAAATCCTCTCCATTTTTCTATCTCGTTAGTTTAAGGAAAACTGCTTTTCTTATGTTCGCCCGAATGGGAATATAGCTATTGACATAATTAGCAAAATTTTTAGTATTTCTCTCTCGCCAAATATAGTAAACATAGCACCATAACAACAATAAATTAAGCTTATACGGTTTTTTATCAGCCCTTCAAGCAATAAAATCTACAGTTTGTGTTATATTGGGCCTTGTAAAAAATTCTTTTAAGATTGGCAGGAAGTAGGAGACGATGGAAAAAGTACAATCATATTAAAAAAAATAACTGTGAGGCACTTTCATGATTCAAATTGCACAGACAACAAAAAGGATCAGCGCCAATATTTCCCTTGATAAGAATATTAGCAGTTTTGAAACCCCCATTCAGACAGAACCAATTGAATATAGAGAAACGAAGAGCATAATGCTTATGCCACATAGCATTATGCCAAAAGACCAAATTATTCTTTTTATAAAATTTTTGTACAAAAGAGTTAAATCTACCCCCAATATCAGAGTTCCAACTCATACAAGTCATATTTCCATTAATATATATAGGAATTGAAAGGATTTTATTTTGAATAACCCATGACAAGAAGCAGGTAGGTAGCTTCCAGCTATTCGAGTCAATGAGATCAGTAATACGAGCTTCAGTAGTAAAATTATCCAGTAAAGATTCATGATGAGGGAGCTCAGCTAAGGCAATACCATTACACCAATGGTCCCACTTTAGGGAGATTGGGCTATTAGCTGTTATTTTAAAATAGAAATTGTTTTTTGCTTTAAGGGCTGATTCACATATACTTTCCACATAGTAGATGTAGTATGTGGGGGATTTTTCCATGGAGAACAATACTTGTTGAAAAACCATGAGGATAATAAGGAAGGGATGTTATAAATTCTATGTATTGAAGAGCAATTGAAAGCATATCTTAGCGCATTAAAATCATAAATGCCCAAACCTCATTTGTTTTTAGGTTTGCATGTATTGGGCTAGGAAACCATATGCATTTTCTTTGCATTAGAATCACCGAAGTATAGGAATTTCAAGGAATTTTTTATTATTTGCTTGGAGCAGGACTTTGGTATAATAGCACAACGTATCCAATAGGCTATGGTATTCCAAATTATGAATCTAAGGAATTGAAGTTGACCTGCAAAAGAGAGAGATTTCAATTTCCAATTGGAAAGCTTGTTAGTGATAACATCAAGGAGAGGTGAGAAATCAGTGAGGCAGACTCTATTAATAGAGATCGACAATCACAAGTAGGTTATTTTGGAGCATAGAGAAGGGATGTTGAAGATAACATAAATGTCATTAGCATTGGGGTTATTATGGACTAAGAATGATAGATCTTTTGTCCAGATTACTGACCAAGCCAGTCAAGCTAGCAAAAGTGTCAAGTATCTCCTTTAAGGCTAAACAACTAAGAGGAGAGGCAATACCAAAAAATAAAAGATCATCAGCATAAAGTAAGTGAGAGAGGTGAAACCCATTGGTGTCAATACCCTCAAACCGATTAGCATTCTCAGGGCAAGCTAACAAGCAAGAGAGAGCATCCATAGCAATGCAAAATAAATATGGGCTTAAAGGACAGCCCTAACGAAGACCAGTAAAAGAGGGAAACAAATCATCCAAACCCTTTCCAAACAAACAGGAAAATGCACATTTGTAATACAAGCCTTTACACAATTAATAAATATGTTAGGGAAACCCTTTTGGGCCATCCTCTTAAGTAGAAATTCTCTAGTGATAGAAACAAAGGTCTTCTCTATGTCTAATTTGGAACACATAGTTACCTTTAGTGCATTATTTAAAGTACCTCAACATTTCGACAACAAAAATTACATTATCAGTGGATATCCTTTTGTTGATGAAACTAGCTTGAGTCTGGTTGATAATGAGAGGCATAATGTGTTTGAGCCTAGAAGCAAGGATCTTAGCAATGATCTTGTATAGAGTGATATCGGTCGAAAATTCGATAAAGAAGCTGCATGGGAAGACTTAGGAATGAGAGCAATGCCCATTGCTTTGACCCTTCGAGGCAAGTAACATTTCTCAAAAACAAAACAAAACAAAAAAAAGAACAGCTTTGCAAAGTGTAGGCCCCAAAATGTGCCAACCGGTTTGTAAAAATGAAAGTTGAAACCATCCGACCCTATAGATGCGCAGGAAGCACCTGGAAAAACTGCATCTTTGATTTCTGCTATAGAGACAGAATTGGAAAGCATATATTTGAGATAAGGGGGAATAACAGCACCTATGGGAAGGTTAGAGATGTCGGGCATAGGGGCAGCCGGGCAGGAACCCTAAACAAGAGGTTTTGGATTTGATTCTTATTTATGTGATGTGTGTTTTGGGTTTTTGGTTTAGGATTTAGGGTCTGAGTTTGTCTTAATTGACCTAAATGTCTCTTTTAAAAAAATCATTAGTTAATTATCAATGCATTGAGGTAGTTGCTATAAGTTAGAAAAAAACTATGTATTATTTATTTATTTATTTATAGACTATTGTGCCATGAAATATAACCTTACGATCAGTGACATTCAATCCCAAAATATTTGTAACAATTTTGAAAATCTTTTATCTATGAAGCTAACACACTTATTTTTGAGTCATTTGCTCTCGCAGGACTTGGAACTCTTTCTAATAGGGCACATAAATTTTTTTTTGAAGTATTATTAAAAATATCAAACTATAGTGATAGAGAGAGAGAGAGAGAGAGAGAGAGAGAGAGAGAGAGAGAGAGACAGCAAAGCCACATAAATTTGGTTAATAATTTATTAATTTTTAAGTGAATTCTTTCACTGTGGCATGTGATGTCTGGCACAGAATTGATGCAGCCTTTTTTTTTTTTTTTTGGGAAAATTTGAGGCTTAGCCCGTATATTGAAAATGAGAAACAGTTACAAAGTTAAAACAAAAACCTGTAAACCCAAAAAAGGCACAAAAAGGGTATGAACAAACCCTCAAAATACAGAACAAACAGGAAAACAGAGAAAACCCAAAAGCTTTCCAAAACCCAAAATCGGGCTCAGGGAGAAGGAACCGACCCCTTAGGCCAATTAGCATGGAGTAAAAAATGCTCAGAGCCCAAAAGTTCAACTTGAAATGGATTTGCCCCGGTTGCCATGGACAGATCGAATAGCAGGTTGCACCAAGTGCCATACCGAATGCAGAGAAGGGACTGAGAATGCCCAGGCCGTCCAGGGGCAGAGGGACGGGAACCGGTTCCGGTCATCATCGCCCATTATAACCATCGGATAAAAAACGATGTTGCTGGAAGAAGCAATTTGGATACTTTAGTTGCAGCTTGTCAAACAATTTCCAACTCTTCGTTTTAGCAGTGAGCGCGTGAGAGATCTTATTACAAATGGAGCTGTGATCTTCACAATTCCCTTCAAAACGTCTAACATTTCTTTCTCTCCAAAGAAAGTAGAGAGAGCAACAAATAACCAAAAAACAAAAAAAAATTTCTTGACTATCTATATGTTGCATATCTTCAAAAAATTCAAAACTTTGAAGCAGAGAAGGCCTGAAAAGGAAACAGCCGCCGAGGGGTGGGAGAAGAGCAGATAAAACCCCAAAAGAGAAATTACATAGGAAAAACATATGCATAATGGATTCTTCCTCCTTCCAGCAGAGATGACAAATACTATTGATATGAATATTCCTTTTCCTCAAAATGTCAGCAGATTTTAAGCCATCACAAACAGCAAGTCACACGTAAGAGAAGTATCTAAGAGCTGATCTCTTATGTCAAATAAACTTGGACCAATTAACCTTGGGATGTTCAGAAAAAAAAAAACTTTCTGAAAGTTTTAAAACATGGCTTACCATCCCCAATCCAATCAATACACTCTAACTGTTGATCTGAAATGGGGATAGAGGAGATAATGTGAGAAATTTCGGTAAGAAAAGAGCCAGAAAATGCCCAAAGACCCTCCTGCATAAAGTTCTGAACCGAAATATACCCAGAAATAGGCAATGCAAAAAATCCGAAACAGCCAGGCCATTAATCCAAGGTTCCCAAAACATATCTTGATTACAGTTGAAACAGGTAACGTGGAATTTAATTTTCTGCTTGAGAATGGTAGCAGTTTGACAAGTAAAAATCCAAAATTTGGAGGCTTTAGGTGGAGGGGCCTTCCAAGGAGAAGAATATGTTGATCTAACCAAGTCAGCAACCAGAGAATTCGAAGTGTAAAATCTCCAAATGAAGGTGCAGCTAAATCCAAAAGAAAGAGAATGAATGTCAGGTATACCCAGCCCACCCAACTTAGTTGGAAGGCATGTACGATCTAACTTCAGCAGGCCAGAGGCTTATTTTTATTGGTTTTTTTTATAATAACTAAGGCTTCGTTTGGGACGGCTTTTTTATTGCTTTTTAAAACGGAGTTTTAGTACAAAAATAAAAAAATTTGTACTAAAACTCCGTTTTAGAAAGCAATCAAAAAGCCGTCCCAAACGAAGCCTAAGTCTTGAAAATAATTATACACTTTTTTATTTATGATATAATTTAAATCTCTGACAGTACATGTTTAAAAAATCTCTCATTTTTCAACAGCCCCAATTTTATCAGCTCATATATTTAAGAAAAAAAAACTCATTTTTTATATCACAAATTTAAAATATTAAAATATCTCACATTCAATATAATAATTTTTAATAAAAATGGCCTAATCGTTCTTCATGATATGCATTAAATATAACTTCTTTATGCTTTAAGCTTCCATGCTTAAGATTGCAGTCCACAGCTTTGCTTTTTTTGATGCCCTCATCACTGAAAATCAAAATATGATAGTCTTTAGAATTTGATGAGCTCAAAATATTCCATTTGTTTCAAAAGAAAATAATGGAATATTTATGAGGCCAGCAGGTCCATTAAGCATTGGCGGAGGGAGGGGGGGGCAAGGGGGGGCACGTGCCCCCCCCACCCAAAAAAAAAATTAATTGGTATAGCCCACTATCAGCTTTCATTTTATTTATAACAAGCTTTTTCCATTTAAGTCTTCAATTCACCTCTACTGGAATGCTTTAGCTGTAGAAATAAAAAGGCTAATGGGGTAAAATATTGAACCAGAAAGAGAGAATGACTTTTCATTGTGGATGGAATGATAAAAATATTTTGGCATAGAGTTGCATGGCTATATAATTAATTATTATTAAAAATATTTAACTATTTAAATATTATTTTATGAAAAATTTTATAATTAACAAATTATTTATTGTCTAATAATAATTATTAAATGTTAAATTATCACTCATTTATTTAATTATTTTTTACTGCTAATGATCTAATTAATTACATTGAAGGGTACGTTTTGATTTTCCTCGCTCTTTTTTATGCAACGGAAATATTGCGGCTGCATATTCATGATTTAGTATGAGAGATCTCCTCTAAAGGATTTTGCTAAAGCTAAAATTTAAAGCCTAAAGGGGCTTAAAACTGATTGTTTTAGTGGCTTAATAGAGCAACAAGCTCGCCAATGAGAAAATCTCTCTAATTTTTATAATTCTTCCTTTTAAAGTTATTTATTAATCCAAAGATGTCATCAACATTTTTTCTTGACACATGAAAGCATCAATGATATGTTTTCCCTTTAACTCTACTCGCAAGTCACGACCTCGAGCACGGCTTTTATTTTCCCTTTCGCTCATTTCTCACCCTCAAACAAAGACTGCCTGTGCCAAATATTTATGTCTTATAAGTTCTAAGGGATATGTTATTTGCATTCTTAATTTTGATAATACAGCTCATCTTGGCTCTGATAATGAAATGAAAAATGGAATTATTTTGATATATTCGAATCTTCCAAATACAATGGCAAACATAACTATTTTAATTAGGCCCCCCCTGAACAAAATTTCTGGCTCCGCCACTGCCATTAAGTCCAGTGGTCCAGCTAAAATCAATTATTAGCTATAGGTAGGTCCATTCCTTTTGTTTTTATTCTTTGTGACACATTCTTTTTTGGGAAAAGGTTCAAAAATAGGTCTTATAGAACTACACGTTAAACCTACTCATCAATAAAAAATACAAAGGCCACAATTTCTCGAAAAATTATTCTGTGCGGAATCTGAAAGAGAAGAATCGTCCGAACATGTGAGTGTACATACTGTGTATATATTTCTACACGGTGTGTATCAAATCAGTGTACACACTATATGTATATAGTATGCACACTCACAATTCAGACGATTCTTTCCGTCTGGATACCGAATAGAATAATTTCTTCAATTTAAGAATGCAAGATGCCCACTTGAACTTCAAGCTTTTTTTTTTTCTTCTTCTTAGAAAAATAGTTATAGCCTTATAGGCATGTGAGTTTGAATCTATGCCATTTGGAGGAAGAGTGAAATCTTAATCATTGAAGAAATCGGGCGGCCATAATTTAAATTGCTTAATTTTTTTTTAAATCAGTTTTCAGTTGAGATTATTATATATGCAAGTGATCGAAAAATAAAATATATTGAACATATAAAGTTTTGTCTGTTCTTATCGCTGGTCACCATCGCTAGCTGCTCTGTTAGCCACCACCAGCCCCTTTAGTATTTCAATCACTGGTTTGACTTTAGAAGCAACCAAACAAAAAAAAATTAAATTTCTATTAACAATCAAACATCAACATAATATTTTAAATATATGATAATATTATAAATTATAAATTAGATATATTATACATGCTTACATTATATACAGAAAAAAAAAATATATATATATTATATTGTATTTGGATTTTATATGTCCCCGAAAAAAGCTCCTAATGAATTATAATCATTAAATAAAGGTCATTATCTCATGATATGACAGTGAAACAATGCTTAATCATCTCAAAGTTTTTTTGATTAATCCCAAATAGACGAATATCATTTCTACTATCAGTCATTGAATTAGAATTACATTGCTTTTAATGATTTTTATTAATCACATAAAATGATGATGTTCATATTGACTGCTACATGTTCTTACAATTATATTTTTATATTAATTTGGATTGAATGATTAGATACATACTATTTTTACCACCGTGAATTGATTGTAATTATAGGCTATGATAATACACTAAGACGTTGTTAGCTCATTTAATCGTTTTTTTTTATATATATATTTATAGGAAGTGGTTAAGATCTAGAGAACTGAGAGTGTAAGACAGATCAGGATTCTATTTTTGTTTTGTTTTCTATATTTTGTTTTTTATTTTATAATTAGGAGTTTTGAAATATGGACTATTGATTGTAATGATTGATCTTATGGCTATTTTATTTGTTTTAATGAATATATAAATATTTTGATTTATATGATTTTTAGTTGTTTATGTTGAATTTTATTAAATAAATGAGATTAGATGCACTAATTGATTAATTAAGAGATAACAGACAATTATTTCAAAATTAGATCTTAGGGTGTGACACTTTTAATGCCGACGATCAATGTCAACAATCATCATTGCCTGATTGTTGTCAGTTGATTTGTCACCCAACTACTATAGCCTAACCAACCCTTGCTCATCCGTCATCATTTGACCTTTGTCACATGATCATCACCTTCTGCCCACTGACGTTCATCCACCATCATTCAACCGCAAAGTTTGATCACTATTACCCTAACTGCAATGTTTGACTAGCATCATCTGGCCATTGTCATTATCTTGTTCTAGTTCTCCAACATTCTCAACTACAAATCATCGAAGATCAAGCAAGCATTATAAATTGTGTACTTATTTTTTCCTCAGAATGATAGAAATAGAAGACATTTGTAATCACTATAAATATAGCATATTATTTATTTTTTGTTGATATGTCACCAACAACTATCTAGATTGGGCAGAATCTCAATGCAAATATGAATTAGAAATTTTCTGAATAAAATTCAAAACCATCCAAACTTTGATTTTAGCAAGCTTATAGTCAAATTGAACATCTCATAGAGACAAACCCAACGACACCAAATTCGAACCAATCCAAACCCAAATGGGCCCAAATCAAAGGATCAAAGACTACTTTAAATCTTCAAAATGTTAATTGTGTGACCAAACGATATCCAAATATGACATGCTTATAATCAAATCAAGTGGCTCGACAAGACGATTACAACAAGCCCAAGATCTCTCAATTTTGACATCTCTAAAGCATTTTAATGTTATATAAATAATCTATGATCAAGAGAATAACTATGAGCCATCAGATAGAACACTTCAAACTTTTCCTGTATCTTCTCCATATTAATTATTAGGTATGCCATTTACAAAAAATAAATAAATAAATAAATAGACCTCTCATTATTCATATGAAAGGGAGAAGAATAGGAGAAAACTAAGAATATCTCTAGCTTTTTCTAGCTATCGCCGCTGCCGATGACCATAAGCTATTGTCTCTAGCTGGCACCAGATATTGCCCTGATATCCACCATCGTTATTTAAGAGCAAACCCTGTCGTTGGGTATAAAAGTTCATATGTGGAAATCTATAATCCTTTTTGGGGAAGATCAAACTCTGTTGTTGGGTATGAAATTTTATTTATGAACCTCCATAGTCTCTATTGCAGAAATCATATTTTATTGTTGGGTGTTAACTATGATCATCTTTGATTTTCAATACTCTCCTTATTCTTCAACAGTGAAGAATGAAAGATTTTTGTATCACATGTTATCTAGTGAATTTTGCAACTCTTTCAAGCCCTATGGCTTTTTTCCCTTTTCGGGTTCTTTACATGTCTTACTACGCTTATATGTTCATGTTGAATTTTAATACATCACTAAGATATAAATCACACACTCTACCAATCATATTTTCTAACACGCAAAATATGCCCGATCTCATATTTTTATACTTGGTAAGATTTTTCACATTCTTCTCACTTATCTATATGCATATAATGTTTATGCAATGTTAAAAATATAAAATTTTCTTAGTTTCTTAACTTATAATAACACTATTTGTATTAATAAAATAAGAATCATGAACCATTTTAGCATAATTATAATTACAGAAGAATATTAAAAATATTTAAATCATATTTTCATCATTTATATGTTTGTTTTCACGTCTGTTTCTGTCAATTAAAACTGAGAAATCGTCCATTATTATTATTTTTTTTGAGACATTTAGGCCATTTAAGACAAATTCACACACATAACGCATACACAAGGACTCGAACATTGGACCTCTTAGTTGGAAGCCTAAGCTCTCCAAGGGGAGTTGTGTATCGTCCATTAATTTGGTGCAAAAGCATACCATGGGTTAACTGACGGGAAGCACGTGATGCTCATCCTAGGCAGGCCCCTCCGTCATGAGCACCCAAATCCAATCACGTGCTTCCAGATGCCGTAGACCCCACGAGCTTATCTGCATGCATGACAAGGCCTTCTAAAATAAGAAAACATAATTACTCAAAAAAAATATTTATATCAATACATACATACAACTTTATAACATCCTATTTACATATCTAACACCTAAAACTTTAATATTACATGAATACCACCCTAAATTATTTTAATATCAAATATACCACTTACATTTCTTTCCTACTACTCATGTATTTCATTTCTACCACTCATATTTGGTATAAAAATGAACTATGGGTGGTATGTATGTAATATTAAAGTTTTAGGTGTTAAATATGTAAATAGCATAGTATTAAGTGGTATGTATGTAAATCTCCCTTAAATCAAACTCATATATATATATATATATATATATATATATATATATATATATATATATATATATATATATATATCATATAAAATTTTTTAAAATTTTAGGTAGTCAAAACTTCTATACAACAAATTAATGCTTCTTTTGGCATAGCTTATTATTGCATTTTAAAGAGTAAAAAAATTAATTTTTTTAATAAAAAATTATCTTAAGAAGCATTAGGAAGGTTTTGCTAAAAAAAGACTAAGAAAAGCTTGGTTTTATTTTTATTAAAAATTACATTAAACAATGATGCAGCTAATAATAGTAATTATTAGTCCAAATAATTTCATTAAAAACAATTAATTTTCTAAAATAAATTTATTTAATTTAAAAAGGAAATAAATATATTAGCCAGTATATTTAAAAAAATAATAAAAATAGAACGTTATTCTAAATAGTTACTAATAAAATATTCAGAAAACATAAAAAATTTAACAATTGATGATAAATTATTTAAATTTAGTGTCATCATCATCATCAGTACTATTTCCTACCAGATAGTACAGGACAAGGCTTGTTTTCAAACTACAATAAACAATGCTTTGACATCCTGATTTCAAGGTTAGGTAAAGAGTGGACATCTACCATCCTATTTTATGTTAATGATCCCACTAATTCCAAAAGAAAAAAAACAAAGGCTTGTAACAGATCAGCTGGAAATAATTTCAGTGGCAGAAACTTATAATGAATTAGATATTCATTTATAACAAGAAAAATATTTGGACTAATATTAGTAAAGAAATTGATTTCCTTAGAGCCACTAATATTCTTATTTGCAGTCGATTTCAATAATTATCATAATTCATCATAGAAGAAATTGATTTTCTTAGGTGGGTCAAAGACTCAAAGCCAAGCTGATTTAGTCAAAATGAAAATATGAAAATAAGCCGAACAAAGATTAGATCAGATCGAGATTAAGGTTTCGTTTGGGATGCAATTTGTGTACTAAGTTTCTGTTTTAAGAAGCAATAAAAAAGTCGACCTAACCGAAGCATAAACCTAGTCACCCTTTAGAACACCAAGATTTTGTTGAGCTGACTTGGACTATTAAAATTGTCATTTGCCAGAAGAGTCATGACGGAAGAGAGGATATTTAATATTTAATTTTGTATGAAGATCCAACGCATATATAGATAGATAAAGGAGTCATGAGAAGAGCTGATTTTTTATATAAAAAATATAAAAAGTGAAAAATCACGACGTTTTATTATGTTGAAATGATTATACTAGTATTTGTCATTGATAACAAATGATAATATTTCTCCTAATTGAAGGAGGTGATGATACATTATAATATATATAGGCTATTTTTAATGAATTCCACGGTGAAAGTTGATTGAAGTTTATGACATGAAAGTTATCTTCAAGAAATTTTATTATTTATTTGGGTATTTTTCTTTGTAGAGAGGAGATTAGACGTTAAGGAGTTTAGTATAAATCTTAGCGTTGACATCAGCAGTTAGAGTTAGTATCGGTGACATGTATCGACCGTATAGTCAATATTATACATTGATGTTGGGGCAAAATAACTTGACAAGCACCATCATTTATGGCAATGACATGCATCAATATGACATGCATTATTATTGTTGGTGACAATGAGTGAAGAAGTTAGTTGGAGATTGAAGTGAGATGGTTATGGTCAAAAGATGGTTATTAGAGGACTATCAGCATATGTTTAGAGTATTGTAGGTCAATGACGGTGGTCCGAGGACCACAATAGTACGATCGATGATGGTTGGAGGTTCATGAGAGGCAATGATGGCTATAGAATCATAGTTAAATGATATCAGTTAAAGGATCATAGTCGGGCATTGTGGTCTAGGGATGTTAATCGATCGAGTGATGTTGATCGAGGAAACATAGCATAGTACCCACTTAAATGTTCAGTCTTACATGTTTTAACCTAGTTTTAATTGGCAAAAATTAAATTTTATAACTACTATTAATGTGTTCTGACGTCTCTTGCACGTGTCTATGATTGTTCTATATACATGTACATGCCCAAATCTATTCTAAAGAAGGTCTCTGGTGTAACACCTATTGAATCAATGTTCAATTACACCTATTTCGATCATATCACAAAAAAGGTAATTTACTAAATTTTTAAATTTGAATCCTTCTGCCTGTGTATATGAATGTTTGATATGCATATGAATGTCTAAATCTATTCTGGAGAAAGTTGTGGGGGTCTGTTCATGATTTGAAAATATGAAAATTTTATCTAGGGGATTAACGACATTGAAGCAGACGGCTTTGTGCTCTCTGTATTTTTGCCAATTTAGTTTAGATGCTACGATGCCGAGTGGCACTGCAACGTTGGATGCTCTTGGAGGGAATGCTACGACGCTCGAGATTGAGAGCCACGACGACAAATTTAATAATAAAATATCATTTTTCATTGAAATGAATTCATTTCTTTCCCTCATGGAAGCCAGAGAGAGAGAGAGAGAGAGAGAGAGAGAGAGAGAGAGAGAGAGAGAGAGAGAGAGAGAGAGAGAGAGAGAGAGAGAGAGAGAGAGAGAGAGAGAGAGAGAGAGAGAGGAGAATTTTAGAGAAAGAAAGCTTTTATTTGGACTGCTTCATATCATTTTCTATTGTTGGTACAGTATTGAAAGTTATCCAATTCAAAATAGGTTGTATTTTGCATATATCAGTTTTTGATAATTTGATGATTTCATATTTTTTCAGATTTAAAATATAAATTTCTAGTGATTAAATCGAAATAACTTTCAAATGGAGAAACTTTCTCTGTTATAGATAATGTAGTTATAGACATTTAAATATTTTGTATAAGATTTTTGTTAAGTATTTTAAAAAATATATTTTTTTAAAATATAAAAATGCATACATGCTATGAAAAATGGTACTGTAAATGAATCAAACCCTTGAAATATAGTTTTGCATGATATCTGAAAAATTTGTAGAATTCTTTTTTTAGCAATTTTAGTTACAACATTATAGGTCAAATTGCTAAAAAATCCCCGTTTGGAAAATTTTTGGAGTTATGTTAATATTAAAATTTATGTTTAATTGCTTAATGGTATTATTATACGGCATATTTGGTACATTTGTGCATCTATGTATGACATTTTATTTGTATCTGAGGAGTTTGAGGGAGTTCTATTTGGAGTTCTTTTATATATCCATGGAGTTCTGTTGCAAAATTTATGAATGTGCTAAAGTATTCAGAGGCCTAAGGGGTTGGAATTTTGAATGGGTGGTATAAGGGTCTCGAGTTCTAAATGGAAGATATAAAAGATGAAGTTCTAGTACTTTCTATTATGCAATATATGTTTATTTATATTATGTTCAATATACTATGTTCTTAAATCTATAACTTAATTGCTTAGTTACTACAAAACCTTAACATTATTTTGATAAAACTCTAATGTAAGTTTGCTATTAAGATTGAAATAATTACTTTATTTTAAGTTAATTATTTTATAATTTTTTAGAAAAGATTTGGGGTCATGTTAGCTCAATTTATATCAAGCATTTCATTTTTAGGTTAGGGCATAGACAAATGGCTAGGTGAGTAGCTAAGACTGATTTTCTAAGTATGTTTGTTGTATACGTGCCTGTTTTGTTTGGTTTTAGATTTTTTAGCAGTCCAAGCATTTTCATATTTTTTGCCATGTGTTTGTCCTTTGTCGAAGACTATTATAGTAAGAATATGTACAACATACTTTCGTGGATAAATAGAAAGAAAGAATTTCTTTATGGATGAGTAAATTTGTGATAGTTTAAAAAAATTAGAAGCTTTGATATATGTTATCTAAAAAGAAAAACAATATTTTTCCAAATAAAGATCCTGGTCTTTTTTATTCTGCATTTTATATTACAACCATCCAATATGGTGTGACATGTATTTGTGGGCCATATCGAGTTAAGTTATTAGAGTTCTTTCTTTTTGGTAAAGTCAAGCAATTGTTTGGAGAAAATAAATTAGGAATAAGAGCTATAGGAATTGATCTGTAATCACGTGAGATAGTCTGGACAATATTATGCACTCATTTTGCCTCATTATTCATATGTAGGTATCAGTTCGTTGTGTGTGCTGTAAGTTCTTGTGGATGAATTCGAGCATGATGTGAACTATGGGAAAAGTATGAGCCAGATTAAACTGGTAATCAGTATTGTTCTTAATGTTGGTTCTGATACGATGTCACAATTTGTTGGTTTGGTAGCACAATTAATTGATGAGGCCTTATGCATGAGTTCTTCTGGTAAGACTAAGGATTTTGATCAATATTGCAAATATGTTTAAGATTAAAGCCTTTGAGATTTGAGGGAATTGTTGAGCCTAGGGTTAATGAGATTAGAGAAGATCATTAATTATTGGAACGTAGTATCCTCATGAGAAGAGAGTATCTCTGGTTGTATTTTTGTTTGATGGTGAAGCTGAGCGCTAGTGCACTGGTGGTTAGGTTAGCAATAGGAGAAATTTTATTTATTGCTAAATTCTCTGATTAGTTAGGAAGAATTTACTAATGTCTTTAGAGGCTAATTTATCTACTCAATAGTCGATACATAAAACATTTCTCACTAATGAAAAATTGCCCATTACTGATAGATTTTTCAAGCAGATTTCAAGCTGACAATTTTTTGGCGGCTTTCCTACGGATTGTGAAGGATATGCGGGTAGAGGCAGTTCGGGAAGATAGGAGAGGTTGGGTAGCGTGTGCAAGTAGCACAGGTGGGGGCAACTTTTGTGGGAAGAAAAAAAAATTTAGATTTTTTTTTACGGCAAAACTTTTTTGCCAAAAAAAAATTCCACACCAGAAAAAGTTTCTTCCGAAAACTTACTGTCAGAATGCTGTTAAAATTTTTTTCCTATGGAAATTTCATTATGTTTTAATTTGTTATGCAGCTTTAACAGATGATAAATTTTGCACTAGAAAGACCAAATCTGCTAGAAAATTAGCTATTTTAGTTGGAAAAATCTGTCGATAATAGGTGATTTTTCTGTAGTGTTTGAGAATAGTTCAAGGGAACAGGACTATGATGCTATATGAGGCATAGTTTACTATTTTGGCCAAAAAGACCAAATCCTCTAGAAAATGCTATTTTTGTCAGAGAAATCTGTCGATAATAGGTGTTTCTTTTGTAGTGTATGTGATTGGTTCAGGGGAGCTGGACTGTGATGTTAAATGAGTCAGAGTTGACCATTTTGGCCAAGTATGGTTTGCAATTTTTTAGTACTTTTGAAGAGAGATGTTTTTGTTTTCTAAGAGGCTTATGAGATAATCTGAGACAACAATTAGTTTCATTCAGGATTACTAATTTTATTTAGCTTCTTGAGCGAGCTAGATTGATTGAGAATAACTGCTACTCACTAGTGATTGATTGCTAGTAGAAAGAGGTTCGACAAGGAGCTATCTAGGGGTGGGGGTAGATATTATGCAAAGAGAAGTAGATTTGGACCCTCTGAGTTTAGGAAAGGCAGTTCATTTGGGTAAATTTTTATTGGCGGTAGTTTGGCCAGCTCTATATAAATATGCCTGAGTTGTCGTAGGAGACATACAAGACCGTGTTACTGGATGGCATGTAAGTCTTTTCATTATGGTCAGAATGGACACAAAGTTATAGAATATCCATAGGCAATACCTACTCGACTTTATATTGTTTGTTCTAAGATTTTAGTTAAATTAGTGGGAAGATCAAAGATTGTTCCACCTCGGGGACATAATCTATATATACTCAAAGAGAGCTTAGTCATTTTGTAGCTTCCGATAGGGGAAGTGATTCCGTGATATGGAGATAATCTACATATACTCAGAGAGAGGTTAGTCATTTTGTAGCTCTAAGTATGATTCGGACATGTGTATATAGTCTGACTCAGCTAGAGGCTGTGAATTATCCTTATGTGATGACATGTATGACTTATTTATTTAGTTATGCCTTATCATATTTTATTCGATTCTAGTGCCAGTCATTCATTTATTTTTTGAGATATACTTTGATTAAAATAAATTTGTTTTCCACTAAAATGAAATCATTTCTTTCCCCCAAGGTATCCAACTAGAGAAAGTGAGTGAGGGGAATTTTAGAGAGAGAAAACTTGGATTTGGGCCACTTCTGGCTCTAGATATGTTATATTTTACCTATCGTAGTTTTTAATAATTTAACAATTTTTAAATTTTCCTGATTTAAAATATAAATTTGTATTGATAAGGCCAAAATAACTTTCAAATGAGAAAACTATTATCGTATATTTGATAGTATATTGTAGAGAATGTAGTTCTAGACATTTAGATATTTTTGCCAAAATTTTGCAAGATATTTTTGGCATGCTGCTTTTCTAAAATTGTACAAAAATATTAAGTTGTTAAAAAATAGTATTGTAGAACAATTAAATGCCCAAAATATATTTCTTCACGATCTCTAATAATTTAATTTAGTAGAATTCTTAATCAGCAAATTTTATCATACATTTATTATGGTTATTTGTTGAAGGAAGTCAACTAATCACCAACCAACTAGGGGTTCTCGTAAGAAGAATTTAACATGTTAAATTACTTGCATTACTATTAGTTAACAACAAGTCCTATGCACCGACTACACAATTAGGTACATTAGTTTGAATTTTATATATTAATGTACATTATAACTTAGATATCAAGTGGCTTTATGGCATTCGAGATAAAACCCAAGTTATTTAACCTTAGGCATAGTCGACAAAATCGTATTTGATGCATAATTATACTACATAGCCATGTGTTATGTTAACATGCAAATTTAGAATTACATTTCATATTTGCATTATATTTCAAACCCTCATATCCATTATGAAGATCTTGCCCATAGGTCAGGATTATAAGACCTATTTTCCCAGCATATTATTTAGCATGACTTTCATTATATTGAGACTTAACATCAAATTTGAAATATATATAACATCCATATATATATATATATATATATATATATATATATATATATATATATATATATATATATATATATATATATATATATATATATATATATATATATATATATATATATAAGTTACTTGAAGTCAGACAGTGGAGCATCTTTTACTTTGTAGCAATCACTTTTAGCTCAATCTACTATAAGGAGCATGATATTGCTTGATAGTGAATTACATAGAGCCCAGTTAACCTATGTGGGCTCCTCTCCCTTGAAGACATTTATATATAGGGAGGTTATAACTCGTAGTATCCAACGTTATTCTTGGCCACTTAATATGCAATGTATAACTTAGGTCCCTCTCCAAGTTTTCACACATAGGTTGTTAATTAGTCTTTATGTGAAGTGTTGAAATCTCCATTTTGTCTTGCTTCTAAAAGAATTTCAACGCAAACTTTCATTGTTATAATATTTCTAGAAAATTTGTAGGGACTCTTCTTGGAATACTGCCTCCCTTAGTAGCAAACTCCTCACCACCAAAAATAGAGCTCATCTCTTTAAAATCAGAGGCTACCTCAATAATCGTCTTACTTATTTAAGAAACTTCTTGGGATAGCCTTTTTCATTGTGTTGGATATTTATCTTCTTTAAAGAAAGCATCATTATTGATAGGATTTCTAAGGGAAGCCATTCACAAACCCTAAACATTCCAATATTCCCTCAAGAGCTCATCTATAACAATAAAACTTGTAAGACTTTTCAATTTATTCATCTTTATGAAGCATTAGAAATAAAACGTAATTTCAAAATAAAAGAATAATGTATGGAAAGCTAGCTAGAAATCAAATATTGAAATGTGAGTCCCAAACCTCACATTTATGGGCAATATTGAACATATTGAGACTTAACAACAAATTTGAAATATATATAACCTCCTCCATAATAATATATATATATATATATATATAAGTTACTTGAAGTCAGACAACGTGGAGCATCTTTTACTTTGTAGCAATCACCTTTTTAGTCCCTCACATCTACTATAAGGAGTCATCGATATTGCTTGATAGTGAATTACATAGAGCCCAGTTAACCTATTGTGGGCTCCTCTCCCTTGAAGACATTTCATTATCACTAGGGAGGTTATAACTCGTAGTATCCAACGTTATTCTTGGCCACGAAATAAGCTGCTATATATTATGTATAACTTAGGTCCCTACATCAAGCCAAGGCCTTTCCCCCTTCACACATAGGGCCTCATTTTGTTATACTAGTAGAATCTTTATGTGAATAAAATATGAATGCGGGATCTTCCATTTTGTCTATATGCTCTCTAAAAGTTGTGAATGTTCAACGCAAACTTTCATTATTATTAATAAAAATCATATTAACTATAGAAATTATTTCGAATTCAAGAAGTGAGTAGTAGCCAAACTTAATGCAGCTAATTCGTACAATGTGATCATACCAATTTGCGTACTTTTTTGAACTTTTGAGTAATTAAAGCAAACTCCTCACCACGCATATCACAATAGAGCTCAATCTCTTTAACTAATCAGATTATGATGAACTTACCTCAATTTGTGTAAGATCGTTTATTTAAGACTTATTTTCTAAGTAACTTCTTGGGCCTAGCCTTAGTTTGAAATTAATAGCAATTTTATAAAACTGTCCCAGATGAAGCTTTAAAATAATTTGGGACCCTTGGTAGTGGAAATTCTCTATATTAAAAAATGCTGACTACTTGAAAAATTAGTAAAAAAATTTCCCAAAATAAACTGGGGACTTATTGCCAATTTCTCCCAGTTTTGTTTAATTTTGGTATACATTTTCCTCCTAGCATTACTTTTGGGGGCTGCTGCTCCCTTGCTTCTCAAGTTCCTTCCAGGTATTCTTTTTGGAGAGCTATGGACTACAAAGATGGAATTTCTTGGAGGGATATTCCACAATCTGTTTTGACAATGATGAGCAAGGCCATTCCCCTCTCTTGCCATGGTAATGGCTCGGCAATCCTGTGCTGGTAAATTATATTTTGATGTCTGCTGCTGGAGGTTCTGTGATGGCCTTCTCTCCTACTGCTGTTGCAACGTCTTGCTACTGGCTTGGCAACCTGATCCTCGTGGCTTTTTTCGTGTGCTTACTTATGCCCATGTTTTTTTCTATGGCTCTATTTGGATACTGTCTGAGTGATTGTAATACACCATGCTGACACAAAAAATACTCCTTATTAAAATTGGTCCCAGATGGAAGCTGCTAGGCTGTAATTTTTCTTCACAGGTTTAACTTGTAATTTTCCTATATTAATCTAATATATGGGCTTTCTGACCCGGGTTTGAAAAATTAGTAAAAAAATTTCCCAAATGAAGCCAAAGCATCCTTTCATTTTCCGATAAGACTTTGCATTGAAAATTGATATTAATTTGCAGTTATCTATATATAATAATTTTGAATGCGATCCACACATATATTCGAACAGCTTGAAGACTCGGGTTTGACGGCCACAACTACGCCGTACTAATCTGCTCACGCCATATTCAACGCAAATCCCAAAAAGGAAACCAGCAGTTGGCGGGGATCACCACGACCACGACCTTAACGGCTATACTTCTCTTTCTTAGTAGATCAGACGGCTGAGAAACCGCAGATGGTTCTCCGTACGATAAATCATGCATGGGATCATGGTACCGGCCGGACGAGCCAGCAGGCGGCAGACCGTGTGGAAATCATTTTCCCTCCCCAACTTATCCTCTCTCTCTCTCTCTCTCCCATAATTAACGAAATAAATAAATTAATAAAATAAAATAAAAAATCCCATATTTGAGCAGTTTATACTTTACAGTTTACACACTAATCTTTTAAATTTTGCATTTATATATAAAGATGGAGACATCCTAAAATAGAGAATTTTCTAAATTATTTTATTTTTTATATGATCAAATGGTATGTAGCTTTTATTTTTTTATTTTATTTGAACTTTAATAAACTAATTTTAAAATTAATTTAATATAAATTTTGTATGCAATATTAATTTAAAAATAAATTCTATAATTTGTAATACGGTATTAGGATAATCTTATGCGATGCGATCATTTACATATCTAACGCTTAAATCTCCACCTTTCCTTTCCGTCACGAGTGACGAAACGGGCGAACGACACGTGCGCCGAATGTTGACCACAAACGAAGGGGAGAGA
This sequence comes from Dendrobium huoshanense, assembly GCA_016618105.1. Taxonomy (NCBI): domain Eukaryota; kingdom Viridiplantae; phylum Streptophyta; class Magnoliopsida; order Asparagales; family Orchidaceae; genus Dendrobium; species Dendrobium huoshanense. The sequence continues at coordinate 50,029,715 of CM028355.1, read as the reverse complement.
GGCCGAGAGATCCATAAATATTGGAGTAGCGTCCTTTTTGTTCCACAGAAACGAAGATTAAGAAAAACAAAAAAAAAAAGGGAAGAAAGAAAACCCTAGAGGGGACGTCAGAACCAGAAGGGACGAAGTGAAACCCTAGAAGAAAGAAGAAGATCGGATCTATATTGTTTTTACTAACGATTTCTTTTCTCCTTCTTGATCGATGAGAGTTTGCTGACAGAAGAGAGTGAGCACACAAAGATGAAGACTGCATCGATGAATGCCGTTCGCGTTGCGTGCTCACTTCTCTACCTGTCAGCCACAACTACCTATCTGTCTTTTTTTTTTTTTCTTTTGATCTGCTTTAGCTTTACTGAAAAAGGAGAAGACAAAGGATGGTCTACGGTCAGGCTTAAGCACCAAGTGTCAGATCAGTTGCTGATCAACTTCGGCGCTTCTGTGCACGTCTTCTCTACCGCAGGTTCCCAAGAAGATGGCTAAGACTCGGTCGCCTGGTTCCGAGGTCGAGCTCCTACTTGAGGTGACCGTGGAATAGTTTTAAATTTCTAATTATTTTATTTTCTTTTTTTTTTTTAGGTTTACGAGATGAGAACAAAGATAGATATTTTTGGATAAGGGGTTTATGAATTTGAAAGATGGAAGAGGTTAAATTATGTTGGGGTGGAGAAGAAAGAGATCAGGCGGCGTTACTTTTGAGATGGAGAAGGATATGCACTTTTTTTGGCTCGAACAACGAGAGGATAGACTGTGATTTGTACCTCTCCTCTGCTCTCCCATGCGGCCGGATTTAACGGAAACCACTGTTGACCGTTCGTTCTTTTTGTCTTAATTCGTTTCTTCCTCTTCTTCATCTCCTTCTTCCTTTTTTTTTTCTTTCATCGTTATAATTTTTTCAGCAGATCTGATGTGCTTACATGGAAGATAAGAATTGATATCGTCATTAAGGTTTGATACTATGATGTAACCTTAAGAAAAACCCTAGGCTGAGCTCTCCATCTCGCTATCCCTTCTCTCCCATCTTTCTCTTACCATCTATTGCTTCTCTTTGCAGATATGACTTTCACCATGAAGCTGGAAGAGGAAACGGCATCTGAGTAAGCTACATATTGGTTATGGGAGGTTAGATCTTGAGACTATCTTCTATATATCTTTATTCTGTTAGCTGTAGTGATAGGACTCATATATGCAGCTAGCTTGTAGTTTGTTGCGTGTTATAAGTTATTAGTTGAGTTGATTTCGTCTTTTTCTTCTTCTGTACATTTTTCCTTACGTCTTGGAGTATATGATTGATTAAGGCTCTCTAGAGCTTCTGGTATTCCATGTCCGTAGAAGCTTCAACCTTCCTTTCTTTCTTTCTTTTTATAGCGGGATTTGAACTCCTGACCTCTTTATTTGAAGAGGATAGACAATACCTCTTTCTTGGAAGCCTCACTTACATTTGCTTAATTAATTACGGTCATTTATACGTTTATGGAAAATGATAGACTTATCTAGCTTTCTTACGCAGTGTTTAGATGCCAGGAATTTTACTGGGAGGAAAAGAAAAAAAAAAGCTCAAATGTAGTGAGATCTCTTTTTTTGGCTGAAAGGCTTCAAATGGAGATTCCATGCTTTAATTTAGAGAGATCTAACAATTAGCATGTGATTAGCTGTATGATTAAATTAAATATATATTGATAAAAAAAATTTGGCTTTATATGAAGTTGCAATATATGATCTTTCAGTGTTTATGTATTGTGTATGTTGGCATAATGAAATTGAAACTAGTTAATATATTGAGGAAGGAAGAACATGCATCCTTTTTAGGAAGGTGATTAGCTTTGTTTCTATCCATTTCTTCCTCTAATCGATAATTCTATATGTGATATTTCTCGATTAGTTTCTAATATGAAATTTGATTTTTGGTTTAACATACAGTTTTTAGTCATTTAACTACTCTTCTTATCTTCTTTGTCTAAAGAGAAATCGGAAAGGATGTCCAATTAGGAATGTTTATGTTTATTTTTTATTTTTTCCACTTTCTTGTAAACATAGAAATGGATGTTTCTATGAGCAATTAGACTTGGTGCAATTTTGCAAGGCAGTTGTTACTATGTAACATGTTATATTCTTAAGTGTTTGAATTCTTTGAAATGATTGTTGTGGGGCCTGCCCTTTTCCCTACCTCTCTTTTATGTTTTATATACAAGAATTTATTTTGTTGTTATTAGTATTTTCTAGAGAGTTGTTCAGTGCATTTCTTGATCTTTATCATCATTGATTTAGAACGTCGATTTTCAATATTGAAAATTTTAATCTACTTATGTAGTTCTTAATCGAATTGCACTAATCTTGCCAACACACTCGCCATTTGCTTTGGTTATGAGATGATAATCACGTAGATTTAGTGCTATCTTCTTATTTTTTATTATTTTTTTTTTTTGCATTTGTACAATGGGCTATTTGGTACAATTGCATCTATCACTACAGAAAAAATGCTACTTGAAGTTGTTGTTGCCTAAGAAATCTCAATTATTTAGAAAGTCCATCTATCAAGTTGTTGTGATGTTGTATCTGATTAAGGTTTCGTTGGGGCGATTTTGTTATTGCTTCTTAAAGCAACTTTCTAGCATAAAATTTTTAAATTTTATGCTAGCTAGAAAGCTGTTTTAAGAAGTAATAAGAAACACGTCCCAAACGAAACCTAAATTATTCTAACATCTTTGTTCAAATCACATAATATAAACATTAAATATATATTAGTTGCCAAATAGATCATTCACATGCATTTTTTAAAAGAATAAACATAATAATCATGTGGTCACTTGAAGTTAAGAATCATCATAAAAAAAAGAAATACCCCTAGCCTTGCATGCATAAACAATTTTCAATACTTATAAATAATACATCATATATTATTTTCAACAAGAATATCTTCTACCAATGATGCATTTGTTGATTATAGTCAAACCAATGAGTTATTTCAAAATTTCCTATCAATCATAATTTAATAAATTTTAAGAATAGTACTACATGGCATGCAATATACTTGTAAATATGTTAAATATAGATTAAGTAATCCATTTTCTTATACTTTTTAAACTAATTATTCTCCTCGCTAAAATTATAAAATTTTATTTGTTCTCTTAGTTATGTTCTTTTCTTAGCATCTTCTCCAATTTGCAATTCACTTTAATTCATTCTATTTAATATATATATATATATATATATATATATATATATATATATATATATATATATATATATATATATATATATATATATATATATATATATATATATATATGACCCAATTTGATACTTGTATAAATACCAAAAGTGATTTGTATGAATGATTACATCATAAAGATTTAATTATGGCATGTTGAGATGGATTGCTGCATGTATAGTTATGTAATGTTATTATAGCTATCATTATCTACCTTTAATTTTGACCCAAAAAATGTAGGCATCTCAAGCAAAAAAACTCATTTCTTTCAAATGCTAGAGACACTATGTAAGGATAAGTGTTTCTTATTAAATACTTCTCACATCCCACATATTTCACTAGACTTTCTCTTTGAAACTTAAGGACATAATATTTTGTATCTAAATGGTCTAAAAAAATCTCATTGCATTGGATATCCAACATCTACAAGATAGCATTTCCTTTCTAAAAGTATACATCAAAGGTTGTTTACAATTTGTATAATATGTAGATATGATCATATGAATCATTTATTTACATGAAGATATCTGCTTGAAGATGCAAAATTTAGTAGGATTACATTCAACAACATGTAAAGTGCATAATATTTTTTATGGAACAATATAATTAAGGTGTATGTGTAGACATATAAAGTAAACCATCATAGTTGGATAAAATACATTCTATGTATATGACATATGTTTCATGAATGCCACATATAGAACAATAGATAGCATGATCATTAACACCGTATATCAAAGAGTGTATTAGAACACATCTTGTTGCGTCTAGGAGTATTCGCGGCGGTAGAGAAATATAAAGTTTATCGTCTTAGCGTTGTACGAAAATCCGGCACGCAATCAGATAAGAGAAAGGGTCTAGCATTTATGAGACACCAAGATTTTTACGTGGAAAATCTCTGAAAAGGGGGAAAAACCACGGGGCCTAGCCCAGTTTGAATGAATCCACTAGTATTGCAGTCGATTACAATTGAGGCCCTTCCTTGGTGGAAGGTCTTAGCTTGATGTACATCTTATGGAGTACATTACATGATGTTAATACAAAGAGTCATTATTGACATGTTCGTTTGGTCGGAAGGACCGTAGTTGGAGGGCGACGGAGGTCGGAAGGACTGTATTTGGCGGGCAACATAAGTCAGGAGGACCGTAGTCGGCGGGCGACGGGGGTCAGAAAGATTGTAGTCTGACGATGAAGATCAGAAGGACAACGTCAGGTAGAAGTCCAACAATGGAAAGTAATCCATCTTGGCGTAGACGTCCAGCGAAGTCCGATAACCCGTAGAAGTCCGGCATAGGGTAGAAACTTAGCGAAGAGTGAAGGTTCGACGTCGGGTGGAAGTCCGACGTCTGTTAGTGGCAAAGGAGAACTCCGGCTTCACTTGGGCGGAGTTTCGGCGTCAGGAGGGAACTCTATCTTTAATTGAAAAGAAGTTCCACATCCCGTGGATGTTGGGAAAAATTCTACGTTCTCTCAAATATCCGGCAGAATCCCGGCGTGTTCGGGCGGCAGGAAGAGCTCCGGCGGTGGTCAAGGAAGAGCTTCTTCCTTCTCCTCCTTCTTCTCTTCTTCTTCTCTCTTTTCCCCCTCCCCTTTGTGTAGAATGAGGGCTCTATTTATAGTTTTTCTGGAGTGGCATAGCCCGTAAATAGGCGTGAGATCAGGGGCGAATTAGGAGTGTTTTGAATGGACGGCTGATATCGAATCCTTTGATCATGCACCGTTCGTTGGTCATTTGAAGGCTTTAATGATGTCGGAATTTGTCTATCTTGGGCTCGTTGGATTCGTCTCGTCGAGCTGTTCGATTCGAGTATAAGCTCGTTAAAATCGGAGACTGTTTGGTAACTCAAATTGCGGTTTGAACCTTCCAACGGCGCTTTGAGCCCTTGATTCGGACTCATTTGGGCTCGGATTGGGTCGAATTTGGTGTCGTTGGATTCGTATTTCCGAGACGCTCAGTTTGACTGTAGACTCGCTGAAATCGGAGTTCATATGCTCTCGAATTTAATTTTTGAAGTTTCCGAACTGATTTTGCCTCGAGATTCATGCCCAATCAAGATAATTTTTGCATGACGTATCACATCTAAAATAAAAGTCCTTTGATTTTAATATCGTGTAACTATATATGTTTGTTAGAAAATTGGATGAAAAAATAGAATGAAGTGATGGGACTTTTTTCTGTTAGTCAAATCATGAATGGCATATGATATATATACAATTTGATTTCAAATGATGTCGTGGAAATATTTATATAATAAATACTCTTAATACAAAGAAAGAAGTATTATATCATCAAGATTTATCATAACTGATAGCAAGTTAATAGCTAGATAAGTAACCAGGGAATTACAACACTCACAATTAGGAATGTCGTAGAAATAGTATAATAAGAAGAAAACAACTGTTGAATAGCATGCTTTGGGTAATTTGGCATCAACTTTTAATAAGCATACTTATACTTGTGCAACAACATACATTCTATTATATGTCAATTTCATATATGCCATCAAGGCCTAATTGCCTTACATTATTTGTATGAAAAATTATTGGTGGATAAAATTACTTTTGGCCTTGTTGTTGTACCCTTCAAGTTTTCCAACATTAATATTATTTGTGATAAGGAGAACAATAGATAATATCATAATTGACAACTGTATACTTGATAAAGTGAACTTCATATAACTTGAATCATCATATAATTGTGTATAATGCATAGTTTATAAGATGTAGCTTTTTTAGAACTAAAATTTGTAGAAATGCAAAGGTCGAAAAAAATCAAAATTAGCTTTGTTGAATTAGTAAATTGCGAAATCCTCATTCTATTAAATCCATGCAAGAAAATTTGAGAAAACACACGAGAAGAGAAATAAATAACATTGAGATAATGGATTAATATTCTTTTTCACAATGAATGATTTCTTTGGTTGCCCCAACTCATAAATTGATCATTATGGCCTCTTATTTTTCTATTTCTTTCTCTATCACCCTCTTCTAGCCCTCCCTCTTAATAGAAATTGGCTACTATGAAAAAGAATTGGAAAAAGGGTTGGAAATTATTTTTTAAAAAGAGGGGTATTATGGGAATAAAATGTGATAAAAAATATGTCTACAATACAAGTTCAATGAAGTATCCAAGTTGTTCGAGTTTAGTGATTGCACTACTAGTATTTTCATGCTCATCAAGGTTCTTAGTTAAATTATCCCAATCCATTAGGTACCCAAGTTCCATCAATATCTTTCTCTCTGTCATTTTTTTTGCTCCGGATGTAATATATTCTCCCTATATTTTTATCTTTTTTTTTTTTTTTTGTTTTGGAAATTCTCAGTTCTCCACTCTTTCTTTTCTATATTCGGGGCTCGCCATAATTCCTCCTAAGATATGCCACTCCCTTGTTGTACTCATATAGTTATAAATAATATATATTCTCTTTTGGTCATCCTAAAAATGAACATTGCCCTTCAATATGTCTTATGTTCTCGCTTTATGTTTTCTCTTTATCTTATTTGAGTAACTATAACCCTAAATTCTTGATTGCTTGTGCTCCATCTCAATCATCCAAGAAAACAAGCTATCATCATTTACAATAACATAGCCATCCATTAAGGATGGTTTTCAAGGAAAATAGTGAGTTCATTTTTTTTTGCTCACATGGCATACAATTATAGAGCACACTTGATTCCAAATTTATATTGCTCGATGCTTCAATCTTGTTACCCATATGCATTTGATCATGCTCATGGCCGGTCACCTAAGTACATTGTTGTCTCCTTACATTCCATCTAGAACAATTTTCTACATCTTTAGTTATATCGATGGTCTAGTGGGTATCATCAAAGGCACTAAATATATAATGTAAATCTATAATTTCATGCATAAAAATATTAACATTTTACTTTTAAACTTCTAACATATAGACAACTTTGATTGGCATATGATGTTGCATGCATGATTGTTGATGTTGAATTGAAGTCAATTTTATTATGTGCGATGCAATGATGAGGCATGCAAGTCAGTGGTCATATTGCATGCACCTTGTGGGGGTTGGCAATTTCAAACTTGTAGAGGTATGTGCAACACATGCTCAATTAGTTGGTGCAGTACTTGCATATCATGCATAGTGATTAGAAATTACAATAAGCTAATATCACAACATTGAATGATAAACAATTAAAATAATTTCTTGGAAATTTAAAGTGGGCTAGTCATTAGTTTAGCAAAGTTCTAGATATGCAAAGTGGGCCTACTAATAGTTGTAATAAATAACTATCTCTAATTGTGACTAGTGGGTTTAGGCAGTAGCATGCCTTGCCTTATAATAAGCTTAGCTAGCCATGCATATGCAGAAGTAAATGCAAGATAAAACAAACCCTCTTAGCGGTGAGTGAGTGTATAATGCATTTTAAATGTATGTGCGTTAAGTTATCAACACTCAAAGAGGGTGGGAGTGAACTCTATTATGAGCTTTAACAACAAATGTACTCTTGTGTATTTCCTAAAGAGAGAGAAGGTCAAGAGTGTTTCGATCTCTATTAAAGTTATTGATAGCTTTTAATCTCTATTAATAGCTTTGAACTAATCTTATTGACGAAGGCTCGACCAATAATGCGTTTATGGGTGTTGGAGAAAGATTGAGAAGCACAAAAAATTGGGCCATTTTCTTTACTTTACTAGAGTTTGTATAAATTTGTAGGTTGCGTATAGGTTGTAGTTTATTTTTTTTAGGGGAAACCCGCGGCTGGGCTTATGCGTTAATTAAAGGAAAATAATACAAAGTCTTTAAAAGGTCCTCACGCACTCTATTGCTCAAAAGAGCTATAAAAATAAAAGACAAAAAACATATGAGCACAAGGTCCTTACTATACAAAAGTACAAGAAAACTTAGGTGCATTCTACAGTGCTTAAGCACAAGCACCCAAAAATAGGGAAGAAAAGAAAAACGAGCTTGCACGATCTAATTCCCAGCAAAAATCCTATAATCCTTAAAACCTGCACAAAAAACCTACAAGAACAACACCAAACAACAGAAACATTCTATAATAGCAAAAAGTAAAGAAATTGTAAGCCCAAGAATATATCTAGTATAATTTTTTATAGCAATAGTAAGACGACCTCCAGAGGATGACATGCAGGGAGTTCAACCAACCAAACAAATAGTAATTCCAACACCGACAGCTGGATGCAAATAGAACTAACATGTTCCCAAAAAGAAACCCCCACATTTCCATAACAGAAGCCAGGAAAATCCTCCTCCACACAAGAACAAACTGTAGGTAGCAATTATACATAATAACAGCACCAACCCCACCAAAATTGAAATTTCAAGGCTCCAACAAATAACCAATTCCTCAAAATAAACCAATCAGGACAGAACAAAGGCAGCCACAGCACCCAAAAAAATTATGTATAAACTGATAAAGCCATAATCATAAAACTCAAAATAACAACCCCAGCCTTACCGACCCACAAAAACCCCCAGCCAGCCAAAACCTGATAAAGGGAAAGAAACAAAAAGACAAAACCTGTAGCAAGAATTTGATTGCAAACAAAATTTAAGTCCTCATTCACAAAAATAGCAGTCAAAGCAACACCCAGCTGTAGCTTGCCCAGCCACCGAAGAACAAAACACACCTCATAAGAATCCTCATACACAAATACAGTAGGCAAAGCAACACCCAGCTACAACATGCCCAGCCACCGAAGAAAGAACTGACATACAAGCATAAAAGGAAAATAAGAAACATAACAAAGCAAAACCAACTAGCTACCATAGGGATTAAACCAAACCAAACCACCAAGAACACCAACCAACAGAACAACACTAAGAGTTAAGATAAGGAACATTAGTTTGACCCAATCTTAAGAGGCCTTTAACATAACAGGGTAAACGAAAAATAGAGATATCAGTAATACTATCAAAATCAAAACCCCACATAGCCAAAGCTTGAGCAACAACATTCCCATTTTCATCAATAATCGAGAAAGAATAGTTTAAATCCTTTCTTAAATTCCTAATATCACGCCTTAAATAAAAGAGGGAAGAATAGCATTCCCACGTAGGTTTTTGTGATTATAAAGCTCCTTTATTAGTTTGCCTTGCGGCATTCATTCGGACACCCACTTCAAGAAGTTGTTTAATTTAAGCCCAATAGAGAGGAGTTAACGATGCAAGTGTTTGGACTCAGACAATCACAAGGCCTTGTTGGATGAGATTAGTGCCATTTTAGTGAGTATCAAGCCATGTGAGACTCTTGAAAGGAAATGATGAAGTAGCTCCTTCTAGTGAACCTTGGCTGAATGGCTCAATGAGGACAAACCATTCAATTTCATGGTCAAATAATATCATGGGCTCAAGTGAAGTTGGGTAGACATTTTTAGAAATATAATCTTAAAATAGTAAGTCAATATCATGGAGTATAGAATATTCAATAGTAAGTGAATATGCTATAGAAATCTCCAGAATAAGTTGAATGATAGAATGTAATTAGGTGTATTAAAATGTTTAAGATTTCTTCATGTGTTAGTGCATATAGAATATTCTTTATAAAAATTGTCGTAGAAATATTTAGAATAAGATAAATAGTTGTTGGGTGTAGAATCTTCTGTGTACTAATATAAATAATTCTTGGACCTTGACATTTTATTTAAGTCAATTTAAAGAATAACTAGTTTAATGCAAATTTGCATACCTTTGTCTTCCATCCATCATATAAAATCTCTATTTCTTCATCTATCGACATCCACATAATTTCTATCTGACAAAGCGTGCAGCATTTGTCGGCATTTATCTCTTTGTCGTGGAAGCTAAGGGTGGAAAGAAATTACTAAGCAGTAGAAATCCAGGAATTGAATTGCCTAAAAAAAGAGCACAGTCTGTTCGAACAAGAAATGAATCAACATTCTTATTCCCCAGGATGGTGTTAGGAGCAGCGATGTTAGCTAATCATGGGCTGACTTCCATGAACCCTTTGCAACTTATATGTGGTGTTGTGCGGTTCAACAATTTCCCTCCGACTTCTTTTTTGGACATCAATTCCTAGAACATCTCCATGCATGGTTGAAAGATTGGCGACAATTGCTCACCTATGGGTGCCAATATTGGACACGATCCGAAAATCCGACCCGAACAGGACACGAAAATTTTTGGTTCGGATTGACCCTAACTCTAACCGGGTCGGCTTTGGGTTAGAGTTTTCGACCCGTTTCAAAAATCAGGTTAGGTTATGGTTGACCCGAAAACCCGAAAATGACTTGGAAATAACCCGTATTTACCTGCTGACCAAGCTGCCCGGGTGACTACCGCTGCCCGTAGCCAATCCCATGTGCATGACCCCGGCTTGCCTCAAGAAAAATTCTTTTTATGTGAAGCTGCAGTGTCGCACCACCCGTCGCCAAGGTGAGATGGATAAGAACCCCCGAAATGGTGAAACGCAGAGAAAACACCGCTTAACTTGCTACGTTTGTTGAGATCAGGCCTGAAGTGCTGGTTTAGCTTCACAATGAGATAATTTTAATGTAAAATAAGTTTAAGACATTGATATATTAGTAAAAAATTATCTTGATTAAGCACGAATCCTGAGGCAAAATAAAGTTAGAAACTTCCGAAATTAAGATTGGAACCATCCAAACTTCAATTTCAACAAACTTATAATCGAATTGAACATCTCGAGAAGACGAGCCCAACGACACCAAATTCGATTCAATCCGAGCTCGAATGGGTCCAAATCAAGGGTCTGAAGCGCCATTGGAGGGTTCAAACCACAATTTGGATTACCAAACGGTTTCCAAATATGGCATGCTTATAGTCGAATCGAGCGGCTCGACGAGACGAATCTAACAAGCCCAAGATCACTGAATTCCGATATCATTAAGGCTTTCAAATGACCTTTAAACGGTCCATATGATCAAGGGGATCAATATTGGCCGTCCATTCAAACACTTCCATTTTGACGTTGATCCTCCACATATTTATAAACCATGCCACTCTCAAAAAACTATAAATAGCCCCCACTCTTCTCATGAGAGGAGAGGAAGAAGAAGGAAAGTGAGGGAGGAGTTTGAGAGCTCTCTTGGCATCGTTCACCGCCGGAGTTCTTCCCGACCAACGCCGGAGTTCTTCCCGACCATCGCCGGTGTTCCAGCCGATCACCGCCGGAGTTCAGCCCGACCACCGCTGGAGTTCCTCCCGACCACCGTCAGACTTCTTCCCAACCACCGACGGAATTCTACCAGTCCATCGATCGCCGTCAGACTTCCACCAGTTCGCCGACCGTCTCCAGACTTCCACCAGTCCACCGATCATCTTCGGACTTCTGTTCATCCACTGATCATTGCTAGAATTCTTCTCGACCGCATCCAAAGTTCTTTCCGGGGACCGACAGACATCTGCCATTCCGACGAACACTGCAGAACTTCTGTTGGTTAGCCAACTACATTCATCTCAATCACTGTCATCCGATTATAGTCATCCCGACCTTCGTCGCCCACCGACTACGATCCTTCTGACCTCCGTCGTCTGCCGACTATGATCCTTCGGACCTCTGTCGTCTGCCGAGTACACTCCTCGCCAACTACAACGATCCTCCTGACCTACGTCGTCCGCCAACTACGATTCTTCTGACCTCTATCGTAATACAATGGTCTTTCCAACTTCCATCGGACTACGGTCTCCCGACCTTCATCGTTCGCCGACTACGGTCCTCTCAACCTTCGTCACCCTCCGACTACGATCCTCGCGACCTTCGTCGCCCGCCGACTACGATCCTCCCGACCTCCGTCTCCATACAACGCTCCTTCTGACCTATGTCGCTTGCCGACTACCGTCCTTCCGACCTTTGTCGCCATACAACGGTCCTTCTGACCTATGTCGCTCGCCGACTATGATTCTTCCGACCCCCATCACCTGCCGAATATGGTTCTTCCAATCTACTTCGCTCACCGACTATATGGTCTTGCTGCCGACACAAACATAGCAACTCTGATTCTTCCAACTACTATTATACAATACACTCTATATGATGTATATTTGCTACTTCGAGCCAAAGCATTCCTCCTAAGGAAGGGGTCTCATTTTTAATCAATTGCAAGCACTAGTGGATTCATTAATTCAAACTGGGCCAGGCCATGTGGTTTTTCCCCCTTTTTAGGGGTTTGCACGTAAAAACGGTGTCTCTTATAAACGCAGAGAAATACACCCTTTTTACCTTGCTACGTTTGTTGAGATCAAGCCTGAAGTGCTGGTTTAGCTTCACAATAAGATCATTTTAATGTAAAACAAGTTTAAGACATATTGCCGCTGGAGCTGCTATTACCTCTCCACTTTGTTAGGCCATTGAACACAGGATTTAGTTGCTGTCAGGTTTGCGAGCTATTATTTTGTGCAGACACCGGACGATTCTCTTGTCCGGTGTCATGCTTGGTACCGAGTGCCGTGCATTTTTGGAGTGTAGTGGTACATTTTTAAAAAATCCAGGTTTGCAGCCAAACACATTTCTCATATTAAGGCCTCGTTTGTTTCTCCATAATTTCTCTGTTTGCGGTTTGAATCGGCAAAAAAAAGGATTGTTTTGCTGTTTGGTAACACCGCTTTTTCAAAATAACTTCCGGTGAACCTCCGTATTTCCGTCGATTTGAGAAGAAAATTTTTTCTCCATTTGCGGTTCTGAAAGTTTCGTTAAAAACGAGAAAATAGAGCTGGAGAATCAAACAAAGGCCTAAATGTTTTATATGAAGTTGAAGAAACTCTGAAAGTAATTAAAGTAGTTGTTGGAGGCTGGACTTACAAAGCCATTACATGCGCGCCATTTGGTACTCCGTTGCTCTTCCATAAGAAGCAAGATGGGCGATTATTCATGTGTAAAGATTATTTTCCATTAAAAAGGTGACATTACGTAATGAATACACACCTTTGCTGATTTGTGACTGGATAGACTGCTCGTGCAAGGATTGATGTTTTTTGGAATGACGGTGATGGAGAGTCAACCTTAGTGTAATTTACTATTCTTCCTTTGATTTTCTTGTGGTGTCTTTGGGCATATAAATGCCCATACAATATTATATATGTTATGATTTTTATTCAAAACTCATAATGAGTTACATATGGAATGAATTCTTTTTTAAGCAAACGAAATATATTTATATTACTAAAATGAAAACACTAAAGTGGAAACCTTATTCCCAAATTAGTTAAACAAAATAATAATAAAAGAAAACTAGTGAAAAGTCTTCTTGCCTTGCCCTATCAAGTTGAAGAAGGTACTTGAAGTGAACCATAGAATTTATGCAAAGATCGTCTTCAAATATGATATTGACAGTGATGAAATTATGATCTACTCTCCTAATTTATAAAGTGTAATAGGTTATATAAGCAAGGCAAGTGATTAGAAATGGACATTGTTGTATTTTGATTGGTGGAGAAAGAGGAAGAACAACTTTCAAAGAAAGTTACTCTTGTAAAGTGCCAGGATATTTGAACTGTGATCAATAGCTAACTACTTCATTTGTTTTATACTAGTTTTTTTGGAAGAGATGCCTTGTTAGGAGACAAAGAATTAAGTGTAGATGTAGCTTATTTTGTATAAGTAGACATGATACTTAAGAGAAAGATGAATGGAGTTTATTTAAAAAGATAGTATTTTGGTACGAGGTGGCCTAGTAGGACTGCATGAGTGCACGGGTGTAGATGTGCGAGGAGAGTGACACCTTGCAACGGTGTTGGGGGGACTACACAAGCAGGCAAGAGCAGAGGGCGACATCGCTAGCACAGGATCACACTTGTGCGTAGGCTCTAGACTATGCTAATTCTCAGGTGCGGACTTTGCGGTGCGGGTGCAAATCATGTGGTGTAGGTGCAGACCATGTGGGGGAGGGCAGAGGACTGCCTAGCTGGCGGGATAACGCAGAGCACTGTGAGCGAGTGCGGGTTGGGTGATGCGAATGGATAGGTAAGACAGGATCGAGTTAAATCTGATCAAATTTGGTTTAGCGAATTGATCAGGATCAAATTCGGGTTAGCAAGCTGACTCGTACCTGACTTGATATTTCAAATGGGTCAATAAATGTAATATGAACTTGACCCGTTTGTTAAACAGGTCGACCAGAACCCATATTTGTTTGGTCGGGTTCGGGTCGGGTCAATAATTAATACCCCTAATGACAATTAAGTAATTATGAAAAAAATAAGAAATACATATGATTAGCCTGAGATGTAAAATCAAAGTACAATAAATACATTTTGGAGGGTCGCAAGCGAGTGATTTTTATATGTTTTGATCTCCAGAATCCATTTCTAACCATCACTTGTCTATAACTTAAATGCCCTCACAATTGAATGTGAAAATTAAGCTACAAGAAATTAAGAAATACTCAATCTTTTTAAACCTTTAGAGCTAAAAGAAAATAAGGATTATAACTATTGCGATAAAAAGATCAAACAATATTTTTAACGCTACTTTAAAAGAAAACACAAATTGATATTATAATGTAAAGCAAAAAAAAATCACATACAACTTGCACTTGCACTGAATTTGACTATAATTAAGAGAGGCTTTTAAAATAAAACCCTTTTTTTTTTTGGAAAATGTTTAAAAATGAAGCTCTTTAAAGTGAGGAAAATGATAATTAGAGTTTGGGTTAATTATATTTTTGGCTAAAAATAAATTATGAATGTAAAACTTATGTTACATTTTTTTTAAAACAAATAATAAAAGCGAACAATGAAAGTTAAATCAAAACTTAGGAGAGTTTAGATCAAGCCATACTCTCTTCCCATTTAGATGTAACTTAAACATGTGAGATTTAAAAGAAGGTACAACTTTTTTTTTTTTTAATTAAAACTCACATAGGATCCTATGTGTTAATTTAAATAATGAGATACATGTTCTTATAAGGGAACCTAAAATTGCTAATGTTCTAAGAGCTACAATTGAAGCACAAAAAACCTAATAGCATAAGATCCCCACTAAAATACAATAAAAAACCTAAAGAAAAAGCTAAACAACAAATGGAGCACCATCCATAGGGTTGGAGAAGTTAAAGCCTCCAAAGTTCACATCATCAACTATCAACTGAAAGGCTGGATCATCAAAGGAAGCATACTCCAGGGATCTGCAATACAAAATAACTTCCAAACAGAAACAATTAATAATGAACCAAACAATAAACAAATCGTCACCAACAAAGCCTGAAAAGAACAACAACATGACAAAGATACCACCAAGCTCTTATGCCAACCAATGAGCAAAGGCCAAAGACCCCCAAGAGCAGCAAAGATTATAGGAGCCATGACCTCAACCATAGAACCAACCATCCCAAGACAAGATTAACACGACGATACACCTAGATGACACAAACCAAAATAGAAAAATGCAGAATACCAACCTAAAAATACCCTAAATAACGGGAGACCACCAACACAACATAGGACCAAAAAAACAAAAAGAAAAAGCCCCAACAAAACACAAACAAGCTAATTAATATGAGAATTAAGAAGAGTATTAGTGTGCATAGGTCTATCAACAATATACTTAAAATTATTCAGCGCACTCTTGTTTTTCTTTTTCTTGCACGAGCTAACAAATTTTCCTTCGTAAACAACTAGCACAACATTTAAATCACTCTCCTCAAAATTGGAGAGATCCTCACAAGATCCCTCAACATCCCAATTATCATAAGATTGAGTGCAGACCAATCAGAGTGGGTCAACAGGGTCGACCAGAAGAGGTATAAGAGATACTGGCCTGGTAAATTGATTATGGGAACTCAATCAGAAACATCTAAGCCATCACAAAATATTAAGAGGGTCATTCATAGTGGATGGATGAATAGGCATTATTTTCCCCTGCAGTCCCTCAACACCAGTGCGAACACTCGCATCAATATCACCAACCTGAAGATCCACACTCCAAAATAGGAGTGCTAAATGATTGGGCAAATTATTAGAAACATGAGTTAACATAGATTTTTGAGCTCAAGAACCATCATATCATAAGCATCAAATGGTCCAACAACATCATCAAGAGGGATCAATGAAGGTTTAAAAGCCATATATTTCATATTTTCTTTAGTTTTTTGCATAGCAAACTCAGAATAACTATTTGAGTGTAAATTATTGTTAACCTCATCAACAACATTTGCAAGGACGGGGATGATCGTGGGATTTTTTGGCTAAATGTGGTTAAGAATGTGATAATTCATTTTAGAGTGCTCTAAAGATTTGCAATGAGCATAATAAAGAGGGAACTCCTCCAATGCCACACTCTATTCAGATAACATTTGGTTACATCTAATTCAACCAGGACTCGAGTAATAGAGGGCCTTATGCAAGTGGAGATAGCATTATTCTTTTTTAAAGGGAAAGAAAATAAGGCTCTCAAACCGTGAAGGATACGGAGAGAAAATAAGTGAGGTCGAATGTTAGGGAAAGAAAACTCAAATCAGTATGATAGGGGATTGCTAACAAAAGTGAGGTCCACATCAATGTCAAGAAGTGTCACGACCCGACCCAACGGGGACGGATCCCGCCCGAGCCGGATCGCGACGAAACCCTCTTATCCAGGATCTGGCTTTGGAATTTGGTTACTGAACTGATCTTCCAAATACTTAAACTCAACAGGCACAAAAACACAGAACAACAGAGCTACTATAAATCATCAAACACAGCGGAACAAAACATCTATCTTTTCATTTCCTCAAATGTCTCATCTACAGAACAGTACATGGCTTTCAACAGAAAGAAAGACAGAACAGAAAAGCCATGACTTTACAAAAATCAAAAGTATACCTATACAGATCAGAACTCTGAACTCTAGTCCTGGACTTCCTTCCCTTTCCCAGAACCTGAAAACCACCAGAAAGCAAGGGTGAGCTCGACAGCTCAGCAAAGCAACAAACCACCAATCTGAATCCTCAGAAACCAAAACCAAACTCATCAGACAGAAATCAGATCAGAAATTGGAACAGAATCGGATCTCGAATCAGAACAGAATCGAAAATCAGAACTTATACGGACAGATATCAAATCAGAATCAGAGTCGTACAGATCAGATCACAGAACAGAATAAATCAACAGAGTCAGAATTATACAGAAATCAGAAATCAGAATTTGCAGATCATATCATATCAGAACCACAATTGCGTACAGAACAGATATAGAAAACAGAACAGATTCATATGTCATTCATAGCTAAATGCCCTGACACTGACGGAATCTCTACGGATTCCGGCCCCTTATGTCTCCCTTCCCAGACACTGACTGAATCTCATAGGATCCAGACCCCTTATGCCTCCCTTTGTGCTCACGGCACCAGAACAGATGTGCTTATAGCACCAGAACAGAATTCATCGGATCCAGAACAGAACAGATATCAGATTTCAGATTTGAGCTCATTTCAGATTTCCCATTTCGCTAACTGAATCTCATAGGATCCAGACCCCTTATAACTCCCTTTTTATAGCATATACAGATAGCTATAGCATATACATATAGCATATCAATTCAGAGAAAATCCGGACAAATCAGAAATTACCCAAAAATCGGGCAGCACAACGGCAGTATACAGAATTTACACAAAATTTTCTGCAAAGAAAATTTACCGATTTCACACAGAATATAGATAATCATATTCCAGAATATTTATTCTACTGCACAGAGAATTTACAATTTCACAGAAAATTATAGTCTACGAAAAACATCGCCGAATCAAAAATACCCGGACAAAAATCTTCGGAAAATAACCAAAATGTGCACACTCGGCACGTCAACAATATACGGAAACTTACGCGGTAAAAACTGAACCAATCAAAAGATACGGACGAAAAACCGTAACGGAAACGAAATCCGGACAGAAAATACCGCCAAACGCGACGGAACTGAAAATTGAGAAAGGCGGAATGTGTCTTACCTCGAGCACAGCAATATCCTGAACAGTCTCGACGGACGAAAACGGCTCCGCGTCTTCCCGAAATCAACTTTTCCAAAATCTTCTTTTTCTCTCTCCTCAGAACAGTAAATCAGATATTTTTATTTTTTATTTTCTCTCTCTTCAAAACGACTGATTTCCCTTAAGTAATACTCAGATCGGCCCGGCCGATCGCGACATCGTCCCGGGACGATCCGACCAAAAGGATCGTCCTGGAATCTTCCCAGGGCTGTTGTCTGGCCGATATTTTCTACAGTAACTATCGGCCTGGCAGATGTCTCCAATCGGCCTGGACGATGCCTACAGAAAATCACCTGGAACACTTCTGGGCAAATTCTGGAGCTCATCTTCACTGATCGTCCCAGGACGATCCCAGATCGTCCTGGACGATACTGGAGCAGTTTGAAATATTACAAGAAGAGGGGTCCACTTGCACAATTTCATATGGCAATTGCTAACAAAGTAAGAATGATAAGAGAACACTATTATAACCCAAATCATTCACCAGCTTAATCAAAACATGCTTTGGGTTCAACAGAGTAACTGAAAACTATCTAAAAAGCTTGAGATTATAGAAAAATTTACGGATAACATTGAGATAGGGTCTACGACCACAAAAGTTTCTAGTCAAAGTGAACTCGAAAGAAGCAACAAGCGCGAGAATTTCTTCTTCTGAAACCCATAACAATGGTATAGTCCATGATGAATAGTCATTTTAGGGCAAGGAAAATACGGCTTGGGGGAAGCCTCGACAGTGCTTCTAAGAAAAACGTGTATTCTTTTTCCCATTAAGAAAACTTGGGTCATTTAAACGATTAACCACCATTCAAGCCAAAATCGGGCGAAGGTACATGGAAGAATTAAATGAACAATGCCATAAACAAATGAGAAAATTATAGAGAAGAAGATGAGAGGGAGAGAGAAGGCTTCCCAAGAAAAGAAGGCCTCAGACTGGATGACACCAAGGAGGGCGGCTAGGGCAGAAAAACCCCTAGCATAGCCCATCATTGGAAGATGATATAGATTGAAAAGGGCAGTTCAAATATTTTTTTTTTCGAGTTTTGGCCTTTGCCGAATGTTGGCCATTAAAAGAGAAGCATAATACTAAGTTAAGTGTTGCAGAGATGAGGATGCTTAGGTGGATGAGTGGCTTGACCCTAGAGATAGGATACGAAATGAGCATATATGTGAAAAGGTTGGAGTAGCTCCAGTGGAAGATAAGATTAGAGAGAGTCGCCTTAGATGGTTTGGTCACATTAAACAGAGGCCTTCCGATGACTTGGTTAGGAAAATTGAGGTATTAGATTTGGCTTATGTTAAGAAAGGTAAAGGTAGACCTAAAAAGACTTGATTAGAAAATATTAGAAATGATTTTTCTTTATTAGATTTAGAATAAATTTTGACTTTTAACCGGACACAATAGCGAAAAAGGATTCATGTAGCCGACCCCACGTGGTGGGATAAAGGCTTGATGTTGTTGTTGTTGTTGTTGTCGAGTTTTGGCCTTTGCCATGTTGGCTCTTGGAGTTCTGCATCAATGATTTGTCATTTGTAGATCTTATAAACAAAAGTGCCAAAATTGATTTATCTAAGTTATACTCCCTTACAAAACCTAATAAAGTACACTAAGATAGGAGTAATCTACAACCATTTTTTGCACTTACAATTCAACTAGCAATATTGTAAATAGTAGTTAACTAATATTTTTTTATAAAAACCCATCAACGAGTTTATGTGTTAATTAATCAAAAGTATTACAAGTTCTTGAAGGAATCAAAATCTCACTAGTGCTCAAAGAGAAACAATATCAAATCTCAAGCAAAAATAAACTAAAGGAGCTAAAGATTCCTACTACAATACAAGATAAAAAAGAAAAGCAAAAGGGAGGCCGAAGACCAAGCTCGAGCCAACTTTGAAGCCCAATCAATATCAACAACAATACAATAAGAGCATTAGAGAAACATCAACAGTTCATTTAGTCGCAGCAATGGCCATCCCAAAACTAGCAAATTCTTGAGCCATATCCAGTAGCATAACTTGTCCAATCCACTAGAGCATCAACAATAGCCAACCTAAAACCTAAAAGAGTACCAACGACAAACAACATAACAAAAAATAAGGAATAACAAAGGATCTTTATAAGCCAACAGAGAAAATAATTAGACCACATTTTCATCAGAAAAGAAAAAATTGCTGGAACACCCTTAAAATTAAGAGGAATGCACGAATGAAATAATAGGCACAATTGGAGGAATTCTACTAGAGATAACGTCCTTAAACCATCGAGTGTTCAGTGGATTGATAACACAAGATAATCAAAAGAAATTGTTACCCTTAGATGAAGCAGGAGGTTTACTCAAACCCCATGGGTTGGACGTCTCTCTCACACACACACTCACATTTTTTGGAGGAAATACATATAGGACCCATGCTTTAATAATCAAAAGATGTTATAAGTCCTTAAAGGGATCAATAACTCAATAACGCTCAATGAGCTACGATCAAAAAGAAAAAGAAAAACTTAAGAGTTACAGGTGTCTGGCTAGTTAGAAATGAAACAAGGTAAAAGAAACATAAAGAAGACATGCAAAAAGCCATACCAAAAGAATAAGCAGCCCAAATCTAAGATAGACGATAAGCTCAAACCATAAAACAATCCAAAAAGAAAGGAGAGGCATTAATGAGCCAAAAATGAAAAAAATGATCTTACATGAGAAAGTCCTTAAAGGGATCAATAACTCGCTAACAATCAATGAGCTACAATCAAAAAGTTATAAAAAAAAACACTAAGAGTTATTGGTGCATGACTAATTACAAAGGAAACAAAGTAAAAGAAACCTAAAGAAGAAAAGAAAGAAACCATACCAAAAAATAAACAACCCAAAGCTAAGATAGATAATAAGCTCAAACAGTCAAACCATAGAACAATCCGAATAGAAAGGAGAGGCATTAATGAGCCAAGAATGCAAAATAGTTTTGCATGAGACCGGTAGCAGAACAGCAAAAGAACCTTCAGCGAATAAAGTCTAGAGATTACCAGCAAGAGAAGAAAACAGTTGACAAACAAAGAGAGCATACAAGGGAAAGGCAGGCGGACAACCCTTAGCAAATCAAAGACCCTAACAGAAGATAACCAACACAGAAGTCCAATCAATAGAACAACAAAAAACCAACATTAAAAAATAAAAAATAAATCCCCCCTTAAAAAACATACATCACTAGATCAACAGCCTTGACCAAGAACAAATGCCCCATAACCAAGGAAGCAAAACATCCCTGCATATAGAAACAAATGACTAGAGAAACCATGAATCATTACAATCACTAAATCAAGCAGCCAGCCACACAGAAAAAATACATGAAGGCAAATAGAATGCTAGAAACAACTAGAAAATCCAAAACCCAAAAAAGAAATGTGAGATTACTTTTTATCAAATAAGGAAGACCCATCTTATCCAAAAACACCTTACCCTTCAATTCATGAATACCATTGAAATTCCAAAAGAATTCAGTGCCAGTTAAATTACTACCCATTTTAGCTAACTACTTTGCACATATTACCTTCTCGATAAATATGGGCGACTACTAAATCCATTTTGTCAAGAATGATCATTATGTTTTTGAAAATATACTAGAGGTCAGCATTATTGCAACAATTCAATTTAATCAAATTAGCTAAAAGAGAGGAGCTAGTCTCAATTCAAATTTTAGAGAATTGATGCTCCATACAGAAATTGAGATCCATGAGCAGAACTGAAGCCTCTGCAACAATCACCATACATATAGGAAGGCAAGAAGCAAAAGCAAAAATCAAGTTACCTTGATGATCTCTTAGAATGCCTCCCCAATTAGTTTTCAAATTAGAAATTTAACAATTCATATTTAACTTATGATAGTTAACATAATGCTTCTTAATACATCACCTCTAGTATGATTAACAAAATCACCATTACTAATGTGCTTGGGAAGAAGCACATTAGCAGCAACCATATACATGCACACACTTGTGATAACCTGAATTGATATGATAAGTTGACATGTTCAAACTTTGTACCTTCTATGAATGTTTTTTAATGTATTTTGTGCGTTAGATTAGTTCTAAGAAGTTTTTTGTGTGTGAAAATATATATGCATGTGAAAACTCCTTAGGTGTGTTACAACGTTGCTTTTTAAGCGCTACCTTCTATGTTTCTGGGTAGGAAGAAGGAAATCTCTGGGAGCATTATGACATTATGTTATATGTATTATAGTTTATTTAGAGTTTCTAAATGCATTGTGATGCTAGATTTCTAGGCATTGTAGGACTAGAATCTCTGTATCCTGAATAAAAATTAGGGTTTCTAGGGAGCGTAATAACATTGGCCTTTAAGCGCCATAGCCTTACATTCTGAATTTTCTTAAAAACCAAATTTCATTAAAAATGTTGTATCCAAAACTCATATCCACAAGTTGATCGCCAACTAGAGGGAGAAAAGATTTTGAGAGTGAAAGTCTAGTTTGTGTGTTTTTAGGCATTTTTCTTTTGTCTGGCCATTTAGAGAAGTAGTTCGAATAGAGATAGATTATATTTGTCATGCTTTTATTTTTAATAATATATATTTTAATGAAAGTTTTGGCTATTTATATTAAAAAATAGCACAAAGTAAGGATATCCTGATATCTAAAAAGTTTTGATCGTGTAACTAGAACCCAGGAAGCCAACAAAAAAGAGAATGAGTCAGCACCGAAAAGATAACCCAAAGACAAATACACTACCCCAATGAAAAACCAAAAAGGAGACTAAAACATTATGAGGAACTTTAGTACTTGAAGTTATGCACCACATTTTTACTTTTAAATTTCTTATTTTTTTCCCTAAAACAGTAGATACTACATGAAATTAAGGCATTTCCGACGATTTTTTTTCCAGCGGTTTCGTAAAATACCGGGAGTTTTTTGGCGGTTAGAAAATCGCTAGAATAAACTGTGTAGGAAACGATTTTTGACGGTCCATTTCCAGCCGTTATACTTACCGATAACTTTTCGGCGTCATAAACAACCGGTAATTTTCGGCGGTCATAGCGCCGGTGACCGCCGGTTAATCACCGGCGGCTTACTGGCCGTCAAAACCGCTGGTGTTACCAGTGGCCAAACTTCTAGCGACCGCCGGAAAACCATCGGTTAATCACCGACGGCTTATCGGCCGTCAAAAATCACAGGTGGTAATGGCTGCAAAATCGGCGGGTTACTACCGGTTGACCGTCGATAATCCGCCAATATTTACCGGCAGCTTTATTAAACTTCCGGTGGTGCGATCGATCATGAGAGGCCGGAGGAGAGTGGGGGCGAGCGTCTGCAGTGAGAGAAATGCGAACAACTGAAGAGGAAGGCTCATGATGGCTAAATTTAAGGTCATAGACCGCCAGAAAAAAGTCACTTAAAATCGGTGACCAATGCTGCCGGTAAAAGCACCGGTAGAAAATAAAATCGGCGCCCTAGCTGCCGGTTATTATACTGTCTCTAATTCTAGCGGCTGTTTATTAAAAATCACCGGTTAATACCGGCGGCTATAGGACCTGTAGTGAGAAAATCATATCAACTTGCACAACATTCAAATTGATATCCTCCTATAAATAATGATAATTACCAATGTTAACTTCCCCAACATTTCTGTTAACACCTGACATATCATTCAACCAATTGGAATTATCAACAAAATTACCAATAGAAAAAAGCATTCAAATGCTTCTTCTCCAAATCCAAAGAAATCAAAGCATCATCAGATAAATGAGAACAAGAATGTTAATAATATGCACCTTATTAGAAACATCCAAGCAACTCGAACCATTCACAGGTTCAAAAAGGCAATAAGTTTCATGTTCTTTAATATGACCCCAACAACATCCACACCAGCCAAGTTAAACAGCATAACATGATTATTAGGAGAAACACCAATAAAATTAACATCATTCATAGTGTTCCTATCCGCAGGAGAAACGCCATCCACATTATGCCCAGGAATAACATCATTATGATTTAGTGAGATCTCAGAAATAATAATGCCCGTCATAAGTAAAACTATAGACCCGTTAGGAGAGTCGTCTTTTTGGACAACAGAAGAAACGATGGTATTTTAATTCATTAGTATTAACGTTTAGTGGTTTGATAAATAGGATCACAAAAGGATGAAAAATCATCCAAAACCACTTTTTACACATATCCAAATTTCTCAGGGCTAATCCAAACATTGTTCGGGTAATGTTTGGATATATCCAACTCCATCAAAACCCTAGCAATCGAAGGCCTAGTGCCATAAGATATGGCATTATCCATTTGTAAGGGTCTACCAAATAAGGATCCTAGCCCATGAAGGATTCTAGGAGAAAATAAGTGAGGTCTTAAATCAGGGAAAGAGACCCAAACATACATGATGCATGATTCCTCATTGATATCAAACATAGGAGACCATTTAATAAGGTTCATAAAGTAGTTATATACATAGTTAACATGTATGGATGCATGCATGCATGTATGTATGTATATTATACACAATTTCAATTAGTCATTATGAAGACCTTCACATTCTAAAGCTCATATTAAAATTTAGCTTTACTTGTTGGTGTTTTTTTTTGCTCTTCTTTGTTCTTGATGGTTTCATGTTGTTTTTTTTTTTTTCCTTTATTTTTGGTTGGGCATATGGCTTTGTTAGGTTTAGGATTGCGTCTTTGTTAGGTTGTGTTTTTGGTTGGTTCATGTGTTCCCTGCTCTCACTTGGTGCTCCTTGTCTTGTTATGTCTAGTTGGATGTTGGTTTTGTTACGTTCCTAGTCTGGCTCGGGATGGTGTTATTTTGCTTATGGTTTCTTTTGTCTTTATGAGGGTTCCTGGTTTTGGTGCTTGCTGTCCCTGGCCTTATCTTTGTTTTTTTGTTCCTTTTGGTTTTGGCTTTTGGTGGGGTCTGTTCCTTGTCTTGCAGGTGCTGGTTGTCTATAGGATTGTAGGTTGTTGATTATTCTTTTCATCTGGGTGCAAGCCTTTCTTTTTAAGATTTGTTTGTGGTTTTTGTTTGTACTTTATGTTGGCTCTTCTGGATGTTGATTTATCTCTCTCTGCTAGCCGCCACCTAGGGTTGGATGTTGTTCTACTATTGATGTAGCCTGTCACGCCCCGAGATCTAACTTGGAAAGAATGTCGATCAATAGCCAAACAATTTACCAGAGTTATCTATAAACCATCATTAAGCAATCTATCTAACAACTATAAACTTTAAAACTTCAATATAACTGTCGATTCATATCACAAAACATCATGTACAATACTCAGGAACTATACTATCAATACAAGTAGAAAAGCTATCCTGTCCTGAGTACAAAAGAATCATCAATCTAACAAAAGCACTAAACCTGTAGATCTGGATCAATGCCTATCTCCTGCTCCCGAGCCCTGACCTGAAAATATCAACCACATATAATGAGCTTTACAAAGCCCAGCAGGTCACCTAATACCTATAACTGAAATCAAAGCACGGCAATGTAGTCGATATGCATGTCAATCTATCAATCTGAATCAGTCAATGGTCAATGAGTCAATGCAGCGGAAATCAATAGTCAATAAAACCAATCAATGCAGCGGCAGGCAATTCGATAAATCAATTCAATCAATCAACGTCGTCAATCAAACCGATACGATCAAATCAATAGAATCAGTAGAGAAAAGCGATACAAAATAATAGATCTGCAAAACAGTCAATACAGTGAAGAACAGTAGCGACAGTGAATCTATAAGTCTATAGGCAGCAATATCAATGAATCTACAAGCAGTAGTACGATGTCCATGCTATCGATGCAATATCTAATCATCCATTTCTATATCAATGCTCAATGTCAATGCATAGAAATCAATCGGTGAAATCAATGAAATCGTACGATCTAGTAAATCCAATCAAAGTCGATAAAGCAGGAATCTATAAAGCAATAAATCCGTAAATCAAAACAGTAAACATGCAATTCAATACTATATACTGAACAAGTACAATCTACTGGCTATGTTGCTGTTGTAGAATCCATATTGCTGTTGTAGATAATACATTGGTTCAATCAATAAGAGCCGTCACTCTTTTCGCCCGTCGGCATGTCAATAAACTCCTTATATCTCCCTTCAATAATCAATAATCAATGTTTAAAGGAAAGCCCGTCGGCCCACCATCCTGTACAGGTATCAATATCAATCTCCACCAATGTTCAACCAGGTTCCACTTGCGATCAGTATCAATAGTCAATTCAATCAATAAGCAATTCAATAGTCGATATTAAAGCAATCATATCAATAATCAATGCATATCAGTTCAATCTATCAATTTCATACAATTCAGGAATCATACGAAAATCGGGCAGCGTAACGGTAGTCGGTCAAATTTACACAAAAATCCTGCAAAAAGACACAGTTTCCAAATCTATCCAAATTACAAAGGAATATCAATAACATCAATACAAGACTATCGATCTATAAAATCCAAATCAAATCAGGTCCCGATTATTTTCTATTCGATTATAATCGATTAAAATCACGTAGAATCAATTCCGACCGGTAAAATCTTCGTAGAATACAGTCAAATCGTGTACAATAATCATATCTATGACATACTAAAAGTTGTGCGGTGAAAGTCTTGTCAAATCAAAATCAGGTCGAAAAGTCGACTACGAAAACACAAAACAAATCATATCTCGGTCAAAACACAAAATCTCTGAAAACAGAAACAGGGTTCGGAGTCCTTACCACGAGATCTTCACTTTTCCCAACAGCAGCGTCGGACGAAAAGCGCTCCGCGGTCTCCGAAAATCAACTTTTCTCTTTTCTTCCTTTCTCTTTCTCTCTCTACAAAATATCTGATTTTTAATTTTGATTTTCTCTCTCCTCAAAACGAGCTCATTTCCTTATATCATACATGGATCGGCCTGGCCGATCGTCTCTATCGGCCTGGACGATCAGACCAATTCTGGTCGTCCTGGCCGATACTCCAGGGCGATGATCAGGACGATTTTTAGGAACAGTGCAGATCGTCCTGGACGATCTCAATATCGTCCTGGACGATTCAGTCCAGAAATAGCTCCAGAAATCAGCTGTTTTCAATGCACTGATCGGCCTGGACGATCCAAACTTCGTCCTGGCCGATTCTGGGAGGAAAATCCAAATCAGAGAGGAACAGTAAGGAAACGAGATATTACAATCTCCCCACCTTAGAAAAATGTCGTCCCGACATTTCCCTACAGGTGCGAAGCAAAACAACGCAAAACAAATCGATCGGAAACCAAATCCAAAACGAAACTCGTCGAAATCCATACAGAACACACAATGCAATCAATCAAATGTCAATATGCGATGTTCATATGTCAATATCAATCGGTTAGTCAAATCAATCTTACCAGTAGAGTCTTCTGGTCGTTGCTGATCCTGATGCTGTAAACTCTGTAGACTGTAGATGCGTGGCACCACTGGAGGTCGTGGCGCAACTGTCTCCCTCTGATCTCTGACAGTCCTATCATCAATCCTGTTTGCTGATCTCTCACTGTAGGCCCTCGAGGCAACAGTCCTCTGCTGTCCTGTACCCGTGCCAGAACCAGTCCTTCCATCCAGTCCTTTCTGAGGACAATTTGCTGCTCTGTGTCCTTGCTGTCCACAATGAAAACACTGTCCCGTCACTAGGTAGCACTGACCTGCATGTCGTCTACCACAATGACTGCACGTGCCAGAACCACCAGGCGATACTATCGATGCAGATCGTGACGCAGATCCCGATGCAGATCCCTTCGAACCCTCATACCTGCTTCTCTTCTCTCTATCTCTGGAATCATCTCGTCGTACCTCATCTCTCCTCCTCCTGGTATCCTCGTACCTCGATACTGGCGTCGTCAACTCAATCTCTATCAATCGGGCCCGCTCCACTAGCTCAGAAAACTCGTGGATCCGGAAAGGTACTAGTGGTTGCCTCAGCTCTCTATTCAATCCGTGCAGAAATCTATAACACTTGTCTTCAGAAGTAGGAATCAAGTGAGCAGCGTACCTCGCAAGTGCAGTAAACTCGGACTCGTACTGCATCACTGACTTGCGGCCTTGCTCCAATCTCATGAATGCTTCCTGCATCTGTCGCTGAGCTGACGGTGGTACAAACCACATCCTGAACACTGTAGTGAACTCATCCCAGGTGATCTCAGCATTGGTCTTCCCCTGGAATTTCTCTCTCTGCTGTCCAATCCACCATCTCTCTGCCTCACTCTCCAACATGAATGCTGCCAAAGGTACTTTTCTGTTCCCCGGACACTGCATGCTATCAAAAATCTTCTCTATCCTCATTATCCAATCCTCAGCAGCCTGTGGTCCTACAGCCCCTTTGAACAACGGAGGCTTCAGCTTGTGGAACATCTGCAAATGTCTGTCAACTTCTTCCTCTTTGCTCCCACTCATCTTGCTCTGAGCATCTCCCATAACATGTGCAATCGCAGTAGCTAACTGCATCATACTCTCTGACGGTACTGGAGATGCGCTGTGCTGCTCATTTGGTACACTGGATTCTGCCGGAGGATCCATATCTTTTCACCTGCACAATTCAGAACAAATGATACACATATGCAATGATGTATGCCAATGAAGCTCTTAAGCTACCCAATCTACCCAATCTCTCAATCCAAACCTACAACTCTGGTAACAATCCATTCTTCCAATAACATTGCTCTGATACCAACTTGTCACGCCCCGAGATCTAACTTGGAAAGAATGTCGATCAATAGCCAAACAATTTACCAGAGTTATCTATAAACCATCATTAAGCAATCTATCTAACAACTATAAACTTTAAAACTTCAATATAACTGTCGATTCATATCACAAAACATCATGTACAATACTCAGGAACTATACTATCAATACAAGTAGAAAAGCTATCCTGTCCTGAGTACAAAAGAATCATCAATCTAACAAAAGCACTAAACCTGTAGATCTGGATCAATGCCTATCTCCTGCTCCCGAGCCCTGACCTGAAAATATCAACCACATATAATGAGCTTTACAAAGCCCAGCAGGTCACCTAATACCTATAACTGAAATCAAAGCACGGCAATGTAGTCGATATGCATGTCAATCTATCAATCTGAATCAGTCAATGGTCAATGAGTCAATGCAGCGGAAATCAATAGT
This sequence comes from Dendrobium huoshanense, assembly GCA_016618105.1. NCBI lineage: Eukaryota > Viridiplantae > Streptophyta > Magnoliopsida > Asparagales > Orchidaceae > Dendrobium > Dendrobium huoshanense. The sequence continues at coordinate 50,000,426 of CM028355.1, read as the reverse complement.
CAATAAAACCAATCAATGCAGCGGCAGGCAATTCGATAAATCAATTCAATCAATCAACGTCGTCAATCAAACCGATACGATCAAATCAATAGAATCAGTAGAGAAAAGCGATACAAAATAATAGATCTGCAAAACAGTCAATACAGTGAAGAACAGTAGCGACAGTGAATCTATAAGTCTATAGGCAGCAATATCAATGAATCTACAAGCAGTAGTACGATGTCCATGCTATCGATGCAATATCTAATCATCCATTTCTATATCAATGCTCAATGTCAATGCATAGAAATCAATCGGTGAAATCAATGAAATCGTACGATCTAGTAAATCCAATCAAAGTCGATAAAGCAGGAATCTATAAAGCAATAAATCCGTAAATCAAAACAGTAAACATGCAATTCAATACTATATACTGAACAAGTACAATCTACTGGCTATGTTGCTGTTGTAGAATCCATATTGCTGTTGTAGATAATACATTGGTTCAATCAATAAGAGCCGTCACTCTTTTCGCCCGTCGGCATGTCAATAAACTCCTTATATCTCCCTTCAATAATCAATAATCAATGTTTAAAGGAAAGCCCGTCGGCCCACCATCCTGTACAGGTATCAATATCAATCTCCACCAATGTTCAACCAGGTTCCACTTGCGATCAGTATCAATAGTCAATTCAATCAATAAGCAATTCAATAGTCGATATTAAAGCAATCATATCAATAATCAATGCATATCAGTTCAATCTATCAATTTCATACAATTCAGGAATCATACGAAAATCGGGCAGCGTAACGGTAGTCGGTCAAATTTACACAAAAATCCTGCAAAAAGACACAGTTTCCAAATCTATCCAAATTACAAAGGAATATCAATAACATCAATACAAGACTATCGATCTATAAAATCCAAATCAAATCAGGTCCCGATTATTTTCTATTCGATTATAATCGATTAAAATCACGTAGAATCAATTCCGACCGGTAAAATCTTCGTAGAATACAGTCAAATCGTGTACAATAATCATATCTATGACATACTAAAAGTTGTGCGGTGAAAGTCTTGTCAAATCAAAATCAGGTCGAAAAGTCGACTACGAAAACACAAAACAAATCATATCTCGGTCAAAACACAAAATCTCTGAAAACAGAAACAGGGTTCGGAGTCCTTACCACGAGATCTTCACTTTTCCCAACAGCAGCGTCGGACGAAAAGCGCTCCGCGGTCTCCGAAAATCAACTTTTCTCTTTTCTTCCTTTCTCTTTCTCTCTCTACAAAATATCTGATTTTTAATTTTGATTTTCTCTCTCCTCAAAACGAGCTCATTTCCTTATATCATACATGGATCGGCCTGGCCGATCGTCTCTATCGGCCTGGACGATCAGACCAATTCTGGTCGTCCTGGCCGATACTCCAGGGCGATGATCAGGACGATTTTTAGGAACAGTGCAGATCGTCCTGGACGATCTCAATATCGTCCTGGACGATTCAGTCCAGAAATAGCTCCAGAAATCAGCTGTTTTCAATGCACTGATCGGCCTGGACGATCCAAACTTCGTCCTGGCCGATTCTGGGAGGAAAATCCAAATCAGAGAGGAACAGTAAGGAAACGAGATATTACATAGCCAACCCTCATAATGCGCCCAGTCGAGCTTCAATGAAGTCCAACACAAAGAACAACTGCACTAAGGAAAGAAGCCAGACCAAAAAATCAAAGACTAAATCCCAGATGCAATACTTGAAATATTAAGCCAAATAACACCCGAAGGAGCCAACACAGAACACCTCCAACCAGCAAAAAGCCTAGTAAACCAGCATCTACCAAAAAGAAAAAGAAACGAAAAGCAACTAGACAAAAAGCCAACCCCGGATGACCCAAAGAAGGCACAAAGGAGAAACAACCCATGCAACAAAACCCAACCAAAGCCACCACCAAATTAAGCAACACCGCTAAATAATAGAAACATCAGTTCTAGAAGATCTACTCTTAGAATATTTGAACGGTTGAGCCAAGTTTTATTTTTTATTTTTTTCACATTTTTTGTCAACCATATTGGAAAAACCATCTCTAACGTGGTCCACCTCATGAGAACCAATTTCAGGACCTTCAGTCCCACTGTAAGCGAAAGAGTCACAGGAAATAAGCCAGTCAAACTAATCAATTGGATTGACATTAGAATGCAAAGCCAAATGTGAATTTCCCAACCCCAAATTTAACAAAGCCTCATAAAAAATAGGGGATATATGAATATTAATTATAGGCACTTATTAGAAATATCCACATGGGATACCACATGCTTAACTTGGGTGTGCTTATTGAATGTTAAAACATATATATGCTTGATTATTATAAGATGAAATTTTTGTGATTTTGTACGAAAATGAGCATAAATACATACGACAAATATAATTGAGTAAAAGTAGACCTACCATACTCTTTTTTTTTTTTTAAGGGGAAACCAACAACAGGGGCCTACGCGTTGATTAAAGGATAAATTACATAGTCTTTAAGAGGACGATCCACTCGCTAATGCTCGAAGAGCTACAAAGCATAAAAAGAAAAGAAAACCTAAAGAGCAGAAAGTCCCCCTCTAATCAGTACAAAATTTCCTACCATACTCTTCTAAAACTGATAATTGATTAATTTTTCTTATTCATTTAAAAACACTTATATAGTTTGACTCATTGGTGTTTTATTAAATTTGAAACCCTTCTTTTCAAATCTTTCAATTATTTCTTTTATACACTTGGTTTAGTATATAAAGGTGCCATTTTTGTAATGTTTCATCTGAAGCTCTGAGAAGAAGTTGATTCTTTTTTTTTTTTTGGTAAACCATTTTAAATTTCTTTAACATAATTAGTATAAACTTATGACATAATCGTGCTTTCCTATATATATATCACATTGTTTCTTATGTTCTTGATTAAAGGGTGGTATCTACTCTAGTTTTTATATACAATTATTACTCAACAAAGATCTTGATTGATAATATATATTTCTCTGCGAGCTTAAATTAATCTATATATTACTTTATTCAACTTAAAATTTGATTAAAAAAAAAAGTTAAAATCTTAAAATTTGATGGTTGTTCAACATAAACTCATGTATTTCTAAAATAATGATGTGCATGTTAGTTATACAAATTAAAGTGTGCAGACACATAACAAGCTTGACAGTAATTTGGTAAATATCACAAAATAAAATATGCAAGTGAATAGGTTGAAATGTTAAGAGAGTGCAAGAAGTAAATTAAGTAAATAGAGTAGATAAGAGATTTTTGTATGCTCTGACCACCAATTCTTTGAATGAACTTAAAAACTTCTTGTGGGTCAATACATCTTCACAATCTTAATATACTCATAATTGAACGCATAAACTAAGATGAAATTATGATATACTTACAAAGGTTTTGTTTGGGGCAGCATTTTTACTACTTTTTAAAGCTATTTTTAGTGCAAGAATTAAACTTTAAGAGCAAAATTGAAAAATAAGATTACAACTATCATGCATAATATAGAGCACAAAGTCTCCTTCCAGGTTCCTCCGGACTACATTCTCATAAATATTTTGGTTTGTGATCAAGTATGATTGCAGGTTTTTTTTTGGCAATGCTCTTTTTGCTCCACCATTTTATCAACTTTTCTCTTTATTTTTTGGTTTGGCTTCTTGCCTACCTTATGTAGATTTTCTTCTTCTTTTTTTTTTAATTTTTGGATTTTAATTAGATAATCCATGAAACTAAAATTAGGATAGGAACTTGGAATATAGGTTCTCTTACAGGAAAATTAATGGAATTAATAGATATTATGATTCATAGGAAGTTAAATATTTTGTGCATTCAGGAAACTAAATGGGTTGGTGAGAAGGCTAAGGAAATTGATAGTTTAGGATTTAAACTTTGGTATTCGGGTCGGAGTCGTACTAGAAATGGTGTAGGTGTTATTATAGATAAGAGTTTAAAGTATAATGTTATAAAAATTAATAGAATTAGAGATAGAATTATAGCTTTAAAGATTGTTGTTGATGATAAGATTGTTAATATTATAAGTGCTTATGCTCCTCAAGTAGGTTTGGATATGAGTTCTAAATTAAATTTTTGGAATGACTTAGAAGAATTAATACAAAAGATACCTCTTGAAGAAAGAGTTTTTATTGGAGGAGATTTAAATGGACATGTTGGTAGAGAGGTAGATGATTTTAAAAGCATTCATGGTGGCCATGGATTTGGAACGACGAATGAAGGTGGCAAGACCATATTGGATTTTTGTTTAGCTTATGATTTTTCAATTGTTAATACCTTATTTAAGAAAAGAAACGAGCATCTCATCACTTATAAAAATGGATATAGTACAACACAGATTGATTATTTTCTTATTAGAAAACTAAATCGTTTAGATTGCAAAGATTATAAAGTTATTCCGAGTGAAAATTTATGTACCCAACATCGATTATTAGTTTTGGACTTTAAGATAAAGGGGCATAAAATAAAAAATAAAGTAAAATGATTTTCTAGGATTAGATGGGAGCATTTAAAGAATATTAACAAAATTATTTTTGGAAATAAGATTTTAGATCTTAAGATTTTGTCTGTGCATGAGGATGCTAATATTATGTGGGAAAAAGTGGCTAGTGATATTAAGAATATTGCAAAAGATATCCTTGGAGTATCAAAGGGAAAAGCTCCTAATAGTAAAAGTAGTTGGTGGTGGAATCCAAATGTGCAAGAAAAGATTAAAAATAAGAAGCTTTGTTATAAAAATTGGTTTAATTTTAAAAATTCTGATAATTGGGAAATATATAAAGTGGCTCGTAAGGATGCTAAGAAAGCAATATGCGATGCAAAGACATTAGCTTTTAGTGATTTATATAATAGATTAGATACTAAAGAGGGAGAAAGATATATGTATAAGTTAGCCAAACAAAGAGATAGGAGTAGTAAGGATTTAGTTCAAGTGAAGTGTATTAAAGATGAAGATCAAAAAATACTTTTCTTAGAAGATGATATTCAACAAAGATGGATGAGATATTTTGCTAAACTTTTTAATGAAGATTGTGAAAATAAGATTGACTATAATGACCTTAGCACCCTAAATGAAAATAAAGATTTCTGTTTTTATCGGCGTATTAGTAAAACTGAAGTTAGAGAGGCTTTAAAGAAAATGAAGGGTGGAAAAGCTGTCGAACCTGATGATATTCCAATAGAGGTGTGGAAATGCTTAGGAGATGAAGGAATTTCTTGGCTTACTAAACTTTTTAATACTATTTTGAAGACTAAAAAGATGCCAGATGAGTGGAGAATGAGCGTGTTAATTCCTATTTTTAAGAATAAAGGTGATGCACAAGATTGTGCGAATTATAGAGGTATTAAGTTAATGTGTCATACTTTAAAACTTTGGGAGCGAGTTATGGAGCATAGGTTGCGGCGTGATACTAATGTTTCTCAAAATCAATTTGGTTTCATGCCGGGTAGGTCGACTATGGAAGCCATACATTTATTAAGAGGTTTGATGGAGAAATATAGAGAAAATAAGGAGGATCTACATATGATATTTATTGATTTAGAAAAAGCATATGATAAAGTTCTAAGAGAAGTGCTATGGAGAGTTCTTGAAAAGAAAGGAGTTAATAATGCTTATATTCAAATCATTAAAGATATGTATGCAGGAGCTATTACTTGTGTTCAAACACAAGGTGGATTGACCAAGTATTTCCTTATTTCGGTTGGGTTACATCAAGGATCAGCCTTAAGCCCATATCTTTTTGCTTTAGTCATGGATGTTCTCACTAGACATTTGCAAGAGGATATACCTTGGTGTATGCTTTTTGCTGATGATATTCTTCTTGTTGATAAGACTAGAGATCCTACAGGAAAAACAGCTCTTACCGGCGGCCATAACCGGCGGTTTGTAGGCCGCCGGTTTTACCGACGGTTTGGGCGGCGGTTTAGCCGCCAGCGTTTAACGGCGGCTTACCGGTGCCTATCCCTCATTGTGCCGCCGGTACTAACGGCGGTTATATAACCGTCGCTAAACCGCCGGACAACAATATGGACCGGCGGTTTACCGACGGTGTTGGCCGTCGTTGATAAGTAAATTTTTACCGACGGCACAAACCGCCGGTACACCGCCGGTAGAAGCCCTAAAATGAACACCCGTGCCTCGCATTTCATTTTCACTTTTTCCCTCTTCTCTCTCTCGGTCGCTCTGCCCTAGCTCGCCTCCGACCCCTCCTGAACCCCGAATCGACTCCGCCGCCGACGTGTCTTCTCCGGCCGCCGACAGATCAACTCCGGCCGCCGGTACTTTACCGGCGGTCTAACGGCGCCGTCCGGCGATCTAATGAACCAGACGATGCTAGGTTTAACCGCCGGAAAACCGCCGGTACTTTGACCGGCGGTTTGCCGGCGGTAGAAATACCGGCGGCCACACCGCCGGAGTACCGACGGTTAAAATTCCGGTGTTCACCGGCGGTATTAGCCGCCGGGAAACCGCCGTAAAAATAAACCGCCAGTAAAAAGTCGTCGGAATTGGTTTCCTACGCCGTTTTTACCGGCGGTTAACAAACCGCCGTTAGACCGCCGGTAACATAAAAAACCGCCGGTAAGTCTACACTAACCGCCGGAAAAAACCGCCGGTTTTCAGCGTTTTCCCTGTAGTGAGAGGGAGTTGAAGGTAAACTTGAATTATGGAGGTCAACCTTAGAGTCTTAAGGTTTTCGCTTGAGTAGATCTAAAACGGAATATATGGAGTGTAATTTTAGTAGTAATAGACCTAGTGAGGGGATTGTGACTTTGGGCGATCAAGTCATTAATAAGAGTACACTTTTTAGATATCTTGGATCTATTGTTCAGAGTGATGGTGAAATAGATGGGGATATTATCAGCAGAATTCAAGTTGGATGGTTGAAGTGGAGGAATGCATCGGGCTTGTTATGTGATAGAAATGTACCCCTCAAACTTAAGGGAAAATTCTATAAGATGGTAGTGAGGCCTGCAATGCTTTATGGTGCTGAATGTTGGCCATTAAAAGAGAAGCATAATACTAAGTTAAGTGTGGCAGAGATGAGGATGCTCAGGTGGATGAGTGGCTTTACCCTTAGAGATAGGATACGAAATGAGCATATACGTGAAAAGGTTGGAGTAGCTCCAGTAGAAGATAAGATTAGAGAGAGTCGCCTTAGATGGTTTGGTCACATTAAACGACGGCCTTCTGATGACCCGGTTAGGAGAGTAGAGGTATTAGATTTGACTTATGTTAAGAAAGGTAGGGGTAGACCTAAAAAGACTTGGTTAGAAAATATTAGGAATGACCTTTCTTTATTAGATTTAAACGAGAATTTGACTTTTAATAGGACACAATGGAGAAAAAGGATTCATGTAGCCGACCCCACGTAGTGGGATAAAGGCTTGTTGTTGTTGTTGTTGTTGTTGTTGTTTGGATTTTAATTAGATATAGATCTTTGACTCTTAGGTTTTTTTGTCCTTTTGATTGTAGCTCTTTGAGCATTAGTAGGTTATTGATCTCTTTAAGGACTTGTAACTAATTTTGATATTAGCATGTAAGCCCTTCCTAAGATTTTTCAAAAATAAATAAATAAAATTATATATATATATATATATATATATATATAAAGATCCTACGATATTTAAAAAAAAAATCACTTACAAACTACGCTGGTAATCAGTTTACCAAAATGACAAACTTAATTTTTTTTTTTTAAACATGTGAAAGTTTTGTTTTGTATGCTTTGAGGAGGAAGAATGCTCAGTTTTCTTTTCTTATTTTGTGTGTGTGTGTGTATAGAAAAGGTTTTAGAATGAGTATTTTAGAAGTGAAGAAAATGATTTTTCATATGTTTGATTAATTGGAATCAGCTGAAGAAAAAATGTATAAGAACTTAGGTTTTATATTACCCGTTTGATCAGATTTAGGAATCAATATTGACGCTAGAAAAGTCCTTAGAGAAGTTTTAACTTAGGAAATGTTTTGGATTCTCAAAGAGCCGTTGGAAGCAAGTGAAACTAGCATAAAGCAAAAAATATATATATATATACGAACTCGTTAGATAGGCTTCAGATCAGTTTGGAATTGCCTGCAGTTAGGAAGCAAATCCATTCATATTTCTTGAATATCGGGAGTCTTGAGCCCAACTTAAGCCAGCTAAATGCCCACGAGAAAAGCCTGGGCAAGGAGATTTCTAATGAACCCTTTCACATAAATATATATGCGAAGCCTTGCTGAAGTTTTTTAGTCCATTATCTTGAAGAAGATTGTAATAAATGTGTTAGAATGGTCGGCACGGGACTGGCGTTTCGCAAATAGAGGCAGGTTCTCCGCCTCCTGCGGAGATCGGGCAGTGCGAACGCCCAATCGGAGCCCTTTAGGAAGGATTTTTGAGGGTTTTGAGAGGGAAATTTGGATGTAGGGACTGTTTAGGGATTTCCTTTTGATTTTTATGCATTAAATAGTTAATTTTTCTAGGGTTATGCCATCTTGAATTTGGCTAAAATTTGATATCTTTTAGGTCTAGTTTTCTTTGAGCTCTAACGGCGTCTAGAGATTTGGGAGAGATCGATCCTCCTCTCGAATAGAGGATCAAGTGTATCTTGCTATTTTCCATTTCGCCTTCATCAAGTAATACAAATTATCTACTATTTTTATGATTTTGTGTGGATTTTGTGGAGAAAGCTCGTTGTTTTTTTGAAGATTGATAGGAAATATTTGAGATCTACAAGTACTTCCTATCAAATGGTGTGTTGAAGTTGTTGGGAAAGGCGAGGAACATGTCTTATCGATTGAGGTTCCTGATAAGATTGATGGTTCATTATGCATTCCAAATTTTAGCTATTTCTAAGATTTTTATGAGATTTCTTGGATCCAGAGGTTCAATGACCTACTCCTATTATTTGACAACAACTTTAGAAATCCAGGAAAAGATCCTTAACCTTTAAGTTTTGGGGAAATGTCAAAAAAAAGGTGGAGCAGATAGATGTTAGACCGGTCCAGTCAGTCCACATGGGACCTGCCCAGACGCGAATTATGCGGAACTTCTCCGCCTTCCGTGGACACCTATCAAGTTGCCAGGTTCCAAGGAGCTTTCTGATAAAGGTTTTTTAGGGTTTTGGAAGGGAAATTTGAATGTAGGAACTGTTTAGGGTTTTCCTTTTGATTTGTATGCATTAAATAGTTTGTTTTCCTAGGGTTAGGGCATCTTGAATTTGGGATCTCTTAGGTTTAGGTTTCCTTTGGGCTCTAGCAACGTCTAGAGAATTTGGGAGAAATCGATCATCCTCTTTAAAATTGAGGATCAACTGTATCTTGCTATTTTCTTCCATATATTTGATTATTGCAACAAAAATTATTGTTTTTTTTTTTCATTGGAATTTGGAAGCATTTTCTCGATGTGTTCCGAAATATTGTCAAGAATCACTTGAGATCTTCAAGTGTTTCCAATCAATAGACTTCTTGGTGAAGTGAAATGGTGCTGATAAAGTCGATGCTACTTGTTAAAAAGGGAATACTTCAATGCAAGATGCAATTGTATTGGAGGAGTATTGGTGTTGTGCACAAGCCCTGCTGCGCTGTGTACAGACACTGCCTTGATAGAAGTTACAAATGTGCTTGGTGTAAGCTATCATCAGCCTTGGGCACCTCAATGCCATATGAAATATGCAAGGCATTTCCAGTACGAGATGAATGTTGTGCTTAAGTACTATCTGCCATTTTTTCAATTCACTTAGCAAAGCAGCCAAATATTATTGTTAACGGTGTTATGTGCAAGTCAGCGAAGCTGTATGCAAACTAATGTTGCTATGCGCAATCACCATGAGCTTATAGTTGAAAATGAGTAGAAGCATGTAATAAACTTAGCCAACCAGCATTTGCATGAGTTTATTGACTGAATATTAGTTACAATAGAACTCGGTCAATATGCTTTTAGTTTTTTTTTGTTAATGTTATTGTGGTATTATAGTTTTTTTTTCTCTTTTGAAAAAAAGAAAATTCGAACAAATAACGTTGTTATAGCTACCACACTAATAGATATGATTGTAAAAGCTATTAATCATCTAAAAATATCTTAAAAGCAACCAGAAACAATAGTCTAATAAAATTGTTGTAGCTTTTAAGAGAGCCAAGTTGTGAAAAAATTTCCTAGATAAATGCTAGCTATAGCTTTTGGGCTTAGACAATCGTATACAACAACAACAACAACATCAAGCCTTTGTCCCACTACGTGGGGTCGGCTACATGAATCATTTTTCTCCGTTGTCCTGTAAAAGTCAAATTCTCATTTAAATCTAATAAACAAAGATTATTTCTAATATTCTCTAATCAAGTTTTTTTAGGTCTACCTCTACCTTTTTTTAACATATGTCAAATCTAATACATCTACTTTTCTAACCGGGTCATTGGAAGACCGTCGTTTTATATGACCAAACCATCTAAGGCATAGACAATCATATCTTTTGATTAATTTAAAAAATTCATTATAATATTAAATTTATTACCAAAGTTATTATTTTTATTTTTTTTAATATCATATGATGGTTTAAACGTCTTTTTTGCCACCTTCAATCAAATACAAGGCAAGCTTATTGTAGTACGTGCTTCTATAAATCTCTCTTTGTAATATAGCATCTTTCAATCTGCTATGACACTTTACCATAATATTGAATATATTATGTGGCATTCCTCTCGATATTTTTTATGTTATGGTTGTGATGCATAAGATATATATGGCCATAGAATATACTCTTATGAAATATTCTTCTTAGTGCATTTATGTTCTTTGTTGAATCTTAGCAACCTTCAGTACTCGTTTTTATATATAATTTATCCATTCCAATTAACATCCTATAAACACCCCTTCTCAGTCATATGAAGTGGTGGAAAGGCTTTCAAAACTTCTCATTGGAAACTAAATTATCCATAGATAAGAGAATATATTGATAGCTAAATCATCAATGTTTATCATATTACTAGTAAATACAACAACAATAACAAGCATTTATCTCATTATGTGGGGTCGGCTATATGAATCTTTATCTCCATATTGTATCTTATTAAAAGTAAATGCACGTTTAAATTTAATATAAAAGATTATTTTTAATACTTTTTAATTATTTCTTTTTATATTTACTTATACCTTTCTTAACATAGGCCTAATACTTCTACTCCTAACTGGGTCATTAAACTAAATTTATGCTTTTCGTTTAATAGCCGACAATATGCTCCATAAATTAAGCATTGCATATCTCACAACCATCTTGTAAAATTTTTCCTTAATTTTGAGGTGTGCTTTTCTATCACATAACAGGCCTGATGCATTCTTCCATTTCAACAATTCAACTTTAATTCTACTAATAATATCCCCATCTATTTCACCTTTCCTTTAAATAATAGACCATAAATATCTAAAACATGCACTCCTTTTAATGACTTGATCACCCAATGTTATAATCCCACAACTAGATCTATTACTATCAAGGTTTAAAAAGGCGAAATCAAAAATCATGACGTTTTCCCTTAGCGATGTGAGGCACAAGCATCAAGGCGGATTGAGGCATAAGCTTCTAAACATAAAAAAAAAAAAATATGAACTTACAAATACTTCATAAAAATAATAAAAAATATATAAAACATCAACCTATTAATTTAATTCATCATCATAAATATAAAAACTGCAAATCTCAAAATTAAATGTAATTATAATATGAAATTTTGAAATGAGATTCAAAGTGATCCCTCATATAAAACATAAATACTACATAATGATATGAATCCAGAGTGGCCTCATTCATATTTTTCATAATAGTCCTTCACTACCAAAAAATAAGGTTTTCGCAGCACAATTTTTCACCTTTTCCGGCGGTTATAACCGCTACTTTTTTCTTTGCAGCGGTTTTAGAACCGCTACATTACCGCTGTGTTTGCAATGCGCTACAACGGCCTTCCGCAGCGGTTTTAGGACCGACGGGGAAGCTATTTACGCATGCGTATTTTTGCAGCGGTTATAAATTTCTGCCTCAAGCCTTAGTACCTATTATCCATTTTTTGTTCATATTTCCATTACACCTTTAAGTTTGTTAGGCTTTGTATATTCTTTGATAGTTACACATATAAATATATAGAAATGTAACAGTTCACTATTGATGCATGAATATTAAGAAAATATTAGTTCCTCCTTTTTCCTTGTTCGTTTACTGTTCACTGTGAGGTTGCTTTCTCCTTCAAGGCGAAGGATAGTGATTAACCTAAAACCTAAGGAATGCACAAGAAGAAAATGAAGAAAAACAATGAGAAGAAAAAGAGAAGGAGAGGATGAAGGGGAAGAGACTCACAGTGATGAGGATCGAAGGAAGTCGGCCGGGATTCGCAAGCGGAGGAGATTTTCGCCACAGCTTTGCTCCCGTCATCTTAATCGCGCGAAACAGTTCGAAGAGGGAAATTAGGGCTTTGGGTCACTTAAATCCACGGATAGGCTTTGCCGGCGGTTTTAACCGGTGCAATTTGAATCGGTTTTAACCGCTGCAATGGCTTTAAAATTTCTGATGCAAATTTGGTTTTCGCTGCGGTTTTCAAAACCGGTGCAAAGAACTGCTACGAAAACTCTCGTTTTTTGGTAGTGCTTGTATGTAATAATTATATCATCCATGAATTTAATCCCATTATCATCTTCATTCTATTTAAATTATCATTTTTTTAAAGCTTGAACTTCACTTTGCTAATTACATTACATTGATTATAGGAAGTAGAAATTATTACCAATTCAATATTTAAATGTTGAAAATAATTCATTCTATTTAAATATCATATGTTCCATTATATGTTGAAAATATTAGCTAACATTATGATTTTACCTGATTAAATTATGATTTTCATTCAAATTTGGGCTATAAAGTTGATGAAAACTCTAGTTTTTTTTTTTTTTTTTTTTTTTTTTTTGAAAAAATCAAAGAAGTGCTAATGTGTTAAATCACTAAAATGATTACAAGTCCTTAAATGGATCAAAGCTCACTAATGCTTGAAGAGTAACATAAAAAAGCAAAAATAACCCAAGGAGCCAATGATCCCTACTAAGATATAAAATAAAAAGGAAGATCTAAAGGGAAGCAATGAGCCCACACCCAAAAAAAGAAACCCAAGCTCAAGCAACCTAATCAAGAACCATCAACAAAGCCACCAGTGACATCAGATGGATTCTTATCATTTTGTTTTTCTCTTTTTCTTCCCTGAAGTAAGAAAATAATCATCTTTGACGATTTGTATAACATTTAAATCGACATCTTTATGAAAACCACCTTCATTAATAGAATGGGGCTCTCCCTCTTCCCAAATAGACTCAGAGAAACCAAAAGGGGAACATCTAACATAGGGGACATCACAATCCTCTTCAGAAAGCATGGCCTTCTGATGCAAGTTCTCCAAATTACGCTAAGACATATCGTCCTGATAAATAGGAATGGAAATTATAGGCATTAAATTGGTGACATCAATATTACTGGAATAATGATCAGAACCTACAAAAGGAGTCATTTGATTACAATTTTGAGCTTTAGGGACAAATGTAGTATTCTCATAGGTAGGTTTGGGACAATAGCAATAAAGGAAGAAGGTTCCTGAATATTTTCCACGAGTTTAGAGTTATCAAAAGGAATAACATCAATACAAGGCACATTAATAGGCATGAAATTACTAATATCTTTGGCTATCTCTTTTCTCAAGTGGGCATGTACAGTAAAACACTCAACAGAAGCATGATCATGAATTTTGCAATGATTACAAAAATAGGAACATTTCTAAATTCAATTTTCTGCATATTACTAAATGATTCAGGGCCAACTCATATTCCTTTTGAGTATTTTTTTTGGTAATATCCAATTTAACAAGCACTTTGGTAGCAGAAGGATGTGAGCGAGAGGCAGTGGCTTAACCAGTTTTAAGTGGGCAACCAAAAAATATATCCAAGTGCATGTAATACTTGGGGGTTGAATAGATGCAACCTAAGATTAAGAAATGATATCCAAATAGGAACAATAGGTGACTCCTTAATATCAAAGAAGGGAGTCCACTTTATCATGGGCATTTGATAATTATTAATATAGTAAGCTCTTCTTGCAAACTCCCTTCTATAATCCAAGTTATCAGTAAGTTGAATGACAACATATTTGGCATCCATAAGACCAACAAAGAACAAACCAAAAAGATTATGGTTAACAAAAAACTAACGAATATCATCTAGATATGGCCGACACATATGAAATTTTCCTACCAAAGTAAATTCAAAAAGAGCAACCAACTTTTCTAAAACATCCTAAAAAAAATACAATAGGAACCCTCTTAATTAACTATAAGTGAAGGAAAAAGAAGGAGATGAAGAAGAGCTCATACCAACCACGACATCTTTGAAGGAAGGCAAGTTAGTGGAAATGCTAGGACCAAAAACCCCAAAAAGGCCATGATTCTTGACTATGGAGGCAGGTTTGGACAAACCCCATGGATTTGGAGGAGGCACCGCCATCCCCACAGACCCCGAGTATCAAAATCCAAGAGATCAAGAAGGCCACGACCTGGATTTGGGATACGTACGTCAAGCAGGGGAGCTAGGTCCTTGTGAGAATAAAGACAACCAAACAAGGGGAGTCAACCTTGGCCGACAGTGGAAGTCAGAGTAGTGGGATGGAGCTAGGGGATTGATAAGGTTTGACTACAAGCAAGTTTGACCTCTCATGAAAACTCTAAGATTATATTTTTAAATAAATTCCACATAGGGGCCTACATGTTAATTAAAATAAAATGTTACAAGTTCTTAATGAATCAAAAACTCTCTTAAAATATAATCTTTAAAGTAAAAACTATGAGTCATTTATTTAACCTAATACAAGAAACAAATTAACAAATATAAAGAGAATCAAGACAAACCACCGAGAGGGCCAAATGAAGCAACTAAAAGTGCCCTATCAAACAGCCATAAAAAAATGCCTCCAATTGACAGGAAGCACCCAAAAAGCCACCAAACATCATGACACCTGCAAAAAATTCGGGGAAAGAATGAGAAATCGTAACAAAAAAAGATGTCAAGGGAGAAAGCCCTAGTATAACACAACAGCAACCATACCAAAAAAGAACAACCAAAGTAGGAAGAGAAACTCAACCACATCCCACAACAGCACAAGCAAACCAAGACCAACCAGTGGAAAAAACGTCCAGCCCATGACAGAAAACACAAGATCCCAAGAACCATAACAAAACACCACACAATAATAGACATAACAGAAGAACAGCAACAACACAAAGCTTAGCTCAAACGTTTTTAAATTTTTTTCATATTTTTTCTTCCTTAAAACCATAGAGAAACCAGCTTTAACAATTTTTATCACATTCAAATCAAAATCCTCTAAAGACTCATTAGAACAACCATTAGAAATATTGCCCGAGAATTCCTCAATCCAATCAAAGTGATCAACAGGGTTAACATTGTAATATCAAGATCTGCTCCAGTATCGTCCAGGACGATCTGGGATCGTCCTGGGACGATCAGTTGAGAAACTGCTCCAGAATTTGCCCAGATTTGCTCCATGTGATTTCCTGTAGGTATCGTCCAGGTCGATCGAGGACATCGGCCAGGCCGATTGCACTGTTCATAAGCATCGGCCGGATCATCGCCCTGGAGTATCGGCCAGGATGAGTTTGTTTGGTCTGATCGTCCAGGACGATCGAGACTATCGGCCAGGCCGATCTGTGTATGATTTAAGGGAAATCAGTCATTTGAAGAGAGAGAAA
Source organism: Dendrobium huoshanense (assembly GCA_016618105.1). Taxonomy (NCBI): domain Eukaryota; kingdom Viridiplantae; phylum Streptophyta; class Magnoliopsida; order Asparagales; family Orchidaceae; genus Dendrobium; species Dendrobium huoshanense. Next base: position 49,984,648 of record CM028355.1, on the reverse strand, counting down.
AATATTTTATAAAAATATCTGATTTTCGATCTTAGGAGAGAGAAAAAGGAGAAAATTGGAAAAGTTGATTTCGGGAAGACGCGGAGCCGTTTTCGTTCGAAGAGACTGTTGAGGAAATTGCTGTGCACGAGGTAAGGCACATTCCACCTTTCTCAATTTTCAGAACCGTCGAGTTTGGCGATATTATCTGTCCGGAATTGATTTTTGTTCGTGATTTTCGTCCGTATCTTTTGATTGGTTCAGTTTTTACCGCGTAAGTTTCTGTATATTGTTGACGTGCCGAGTGTGCACATTTTGGTTATTTTCTAAAAATTTTTGTCCGGGTATTTTTGATTCGACTGCATTTTTAGTCGACTGAATTTTTATTTGAAATTGGAAATTCTCTGTGCAGTAGAATAAATGTTCTGAAATGTTGATATCTGTATTATGTGCAAATTTGGTGAATTTTGATTTTCAGGAAAATTGTGTAAATTCTGTTTACTGCCGTTGTGCTGCCCGATTTTTTTGGTAATTTCTTATTTGTCCGAAATCCTTCTGATTTGATATGCTATCTGTATATGCTATAAAAAGGGAGTTATAAGGGGCCTGGATCCTATGAGATTCAGTTAGTGAAATGGGAATTCTGAAATGAGCTCAATAAGCATTTTGATATCTGTTCTGTTCCGGATCCGAGGAAAAATCTGTTTAGGTGCTATATGCACTATTTATGTATTCTGGTGCAATAAGCACATCTGATCTGATCTGTTCTGGTGCCGTGTGCACAAAGGGAGGTATAAGGGGCCTAGATCCTATGAGATTCAGTCAGTGTCAGGGAATTTAGCTATTAATTAAATATCTGATATCTGATCTGATATGATTCTGATACGATTTTGTTCTGTTCCGATATGATCTGTACGATTCTGATTCTGTTGATCTGATATGTCTGATCTGTTATATTTCTGATTTGATACGAATTCTGTTTCCGTACAGTTCTGTTTAATTTGATATATGTCCGATTCCGTTCTGATTTCTGTACGGATTTGTCTGATTGTGTTAGTTTTGTGATTTTGAAGATTTTGATTGGAGGTTTGTTACTTTGCTGAGCTGTTGAGCTCACCCTTGCTTTCTGGTGGTTTTTAGGTTCTGGGAAAGGGAAGGAAGTCCAGGATTAGTTCAGAGTCTGATCAGTATAGGTATTGCTTTGTATCTTTTGATTTTTGTACAGTCATGGCTTTTCTGTTATCTTCCTTTCTGTCTAAAAGTCATGTACTGTAGTTGTAGATGATTGTTTTGAGGAAAAAAAATGATAGATGTTTTGTTCCGCTGCATTTGATGTTTTTAGTAGCTCTGTGTTTGTTTGTGTTGTTTAAAATAATTTGGAAGATTCAGTTTCGAACCAAATTCCAAAGCTAGATCCTGGTTAGTGCTTTTCCCCGTCGCGGCCCGGTGCGAACGGGATCCGTCTCGTCTCGGGTCGGGTCGTGACAAGCTTTTTGGTATCAGAGCATTAGTTTTGGAATTTGGGATTTGTGTGAAACAGAGCTATAGGAAGTGATCAGTGAGTCTGTCTGGGGGGTATTTTTGGTTTGATCGGCTTTTTATTGTGTTGTTTTTGTGATAGTTTTCCGGATTTTCTGGATTTTTCTGTATGGATCAGCCAGATCCAGACATGACAGATGGGCAGAGTGCCGATCAGGCAGCACCAGTGGGGAGTACAGCCCCAGTGGTCGGTGCTGATACGCTTTCTCAGTTTGCTTCACTCGTTGCTCAGATGATGAGCGAGACTCAGAGCAGAGCTTATACTGTCCGATCTGATGACCTTGACAGACATTTGCAGTTGTTTCTGAGGTTGAAACCTCCGAGATTCGAGGGCGCTGTTGAGCCCAAAGCTGCCGAGGAGTGGCTGAGGAGATTGGAGAAGACTTTTGACGGGATGCAGTGTCCGTCAGACAGGAAGGTACCGTTGGCTGTTTTTCTATTGGACGGAGAGGCTGAGCACTGGTGGGAAGGCCAACAGGCAGCCAGATTTCAGGGCAGACTGAACTCTTTGATCACTTGGGAAGAGTTCACTGAGGTATTTCGAGATTGGTTTGTTCCTCCTTCTGTACGACAGCAGATGCAGGAGACTTTTCTGAGACTTGTTCAGGGGAGCAGGACGGTGATGCAGTACGAGGCTGAGTTTACTGCATTAGCCAGGTACGCTCCGCAGCTGGTTAGCACTTCTGCTGAGAGGTGTTACAGATTTCTGAGGGGATTACGAGATACTTTGAGGCAGCCCCTGATACCGTTTCGGATCACCGACTTCTCTGAGCTTGTGGAGCGAGCTCGTCTGATAGAGAACGACCTGATGGCTACTCAGTAGCGGTGGACTGCGAGTAGGAAGAGATTTGGAAGTGAGACTTCTGGCAGTGGTTCCTCTGGAAAGAGGAGATTTGTTTCTGGTTCTGGATCTGGAGATTCCAGGAGGAGCGGAGGGTCGTCTGGTACTGCTACCAGTACGACGAGTTCTGGATCAGTCAGTTCGGCACCTGTGTGCCAGAACTGTGGACGACGACACTTTGGCCAGTGCTACAGGATGGCTGGTCTGTGCTTCCGATGTGGTCAGTCAGGACATCGGATTGCAGAGTGTCCACAGATGGGATTTGATCAGCGATCTGAGGGCTTCGTTAGACCTGTTGGTTCAGCAGCAGGAAGACCGAGGACTGTTCCTCCACGCCCTGAGGGATTTGCTGGCAGAGGTGGTGGATCTAGTTCTGGACCACGGAGACCACCTACGGTTCAGAGGGAGCATAGTAGTTCTGTTGCTTCAGCTCCTGTTCCAGTTCAGCCCCGAGTTTACAGTCTGAGTCAGCAGGAGGCTCGAGATGCTCCCGATGTTGTGACAGGTACGATTTACATTTCTGATCAACCCTGTCGTGTTTTGTTTGACTCTGGAGCGAGTCATTCTTTTCTGTCCGAGCACTGTTTTGAGATTTTGCATTTGGACTCGTTTTTGCTTCCGATTTCTTTGTCTGTGATTTTACCGGCTGGGAATCCTTTGATTGCTCGACAGTTTTGTTTGTGTGAGATTGAGATTTCTGGCAGGTAGTGGAAATCAAGTTTGATTCGATTGCCGATTTCATCGTATGATGTGATTCTGGGCATGGATTGGTTGAGTTAGTATGAGGCCCAGATAGACTGTCTGAAAAAGCAAGTGAGTTTGCTTATGGCTGGAGAGAGAGTTGTATTTCAGGGATTACGAGGTGTCCTCTCCAGTCTGGTTTCTGTATTGGAAGTGAGCAGGATGTGGAAGAAGGGATGCCCAGTATTTTTGGCTTCGGTGCGGGATCTGAACCTAGAGGTTGGTTCTGTTTCTGAGATCCCTGTGGTACGGGAGTTTGTTGATGTTTTTCCTGAGGAGTTGGTTGGGTTACCTCCGGATAGAGATGTGGAGTTATCTATCGATATTTTTCCGGGTACCGCTCCTATATCGAAAGCTCCGTACAGGATGGCACCGAAAGAACTTTCTGAGTTGAAAGTTCAGCTTCAGGAGTTGGTTGACAGAGGTTTTGTGCGTCCTAGTGTTTCGCCCTTGCGAGCACTTATTTTGTTTGTGAAGAAGAAGGACAGTACACTCCGTATGTGTATTGATTACAGAGATTTGAACAAGGTCACGATCAAGAACAAGTATCATTTGCCTCGGATTAATTGACGACTTGTTTGATCAGCTTTCCGGATCTTCAGTATTTTCAAAGATTGATTTACGATCCGGATATTATCAGGTGAAGGTGAAGGAAGTTGATGTTGTGAAGACAGCTTTCAGTACTCGGTACGGGCACTACGAGTTCTTGGTTATGCCTTTTGGGGTAACCAATGCGCCTGCTATTTTCATGGATTTGATGAACCGAGTATTCAGGGAGTATTTGGATCAGTTTGTGATCGTCTTCATCGACGATATTCTGGTATATTCGGCATCTGAGGATGATCATGCCAGACATTTGAGGATTGTGTTGGAGACTTTGAGGAGGCATCAGCTGTATGCCAAGTTCTCCAAGTGTGAATTCTGGCTGAAGAACATTTCTTTTCTGGGGCATGTGATTAGCGGAGAAGGTATTTCTGTAGATCCCCAGAAGATTCAGGCAGTTGCTGATTGGCCAAGGCCGACTATGGTATTTGAGGTACGTAGTTTCTTGGGCATGGCTGGGTATTACAGGAAGTTTGTGAAAGGATTTTCACAGATTTCGACTCCTCTGACGAGACTGACTCAGAAGTCAGTACCTTTTGTTTGGACCCCGGAGTGTGAGACGAGTTTTCAGAGATTGAAGGATTGTCTGACTTCAGCTCCGGTACTAGCACTTTCGTCAGGTACGGAAGGTTTTCAGGTGTTCAGTGATGCTTCACTGAAAGGACTGGGTTGTGTCCTGATGCAGTATGGTCAGGTAATTGCTTATGCTTCGAGACAGTTGAAGCCACATGAGAAGAATTACCCGACACATAATTTGGAGTTAGCTGCAGTAGTTTTTGCTTTGAAGATTTGGCGTCATTACCTGTATGGCGTCAGATGTGAGATCTTTACTGATCATAAGAGCCTGAAGTACATTTTTACTCATAAGGATCTGAATTTGAGGCAAAGAAGGTGGCTCGAGTTGATCAAGGACTATGATTTGACTATTCAGTATCAGTCTGGTAAGGCAAATATGGTAGCAGATGCTTTGAACAGGAAGTCTTCTGGATTATCAGGTATTCAGCTTAGTTTTGATGACTTCCTGATTCGTGATTTGGAATGATTACAGTTGGAGGTGATTTCCTCCAGTGGTTTGGAGTTGGCTCAGATGAGTATTCAGTCTTCCTTGTCTCCAAGGATTCAAGAAGCCCAGAAGTCAGATTCTGATTATTCGAAGGTTATTGCTCAGATTGGATCTGGTAAGACTCCTGAACTTCGAATTTCTGATTCTGGTGCTATTTTCTGTAAGAACAGGTTGTGGGTACCTGTGTTTGGAGCTTTGAGGCAGGAGATTCTGTACGAATCTCATCATTCAGGCTACACTGTACATTCAGGCAGTGGTAAGATGTACGCTGATATGAAGCTTTTGTTCTGGTGGCCTGAAATGAAAAAGGATGTAGTTGAGTTTGTGTCGAGATGCGAAGCCTGTCAGTTGGTGAAGGCAGAGCATCAGCGACCAGGTGGACTGTTGCAGTTGTTGCCTATCCCTGAGTGAAAATGGGATAAGGTAACGATGGACTTTGCGATGGGTTTTCCTCGATCTAGACAAGGGCATGACGCCATTTGGGTGGTTGTAGATCAATTGACGAAATCCGCCCATTTTCTTCCGATCAGACAGACGGATTCAGTTGATCGCTTGGCATAGGTTTATGTGAAGGAGATAGTCAGATTGCACGGTGTGCCTCGCGTGATTGTTTCTGATCGAGATGGACGTTTTACTTCCAGACTTTGGAAAGGCATTCAGCAAGGCTTGGGTACGAAATTGCATTTCAGTACAGCCTTTCATCCTCAGATCGACGGACAGTCTGAGAGGACTATTCAGGTACTGGAAGATCTGTTAAGGCTTTGTGTTCTGGACTTTGGCGGAAGCTGGGAAGATCATATTCCGCTAATTGAGTTTGCCTATAACAATAGTTTTCAGTCCAGTATCGGTATGGCACCGTACGAGGCTCTGTATGGCAGGAAGTGCCGTACTCCTTTGACTCTGACGGAGGTCGGAGATAGACAGGCTTTGGGGGCCACTTTTGCTGATGAAACTGCTCAGAAGATCAGTTTGATAAGAGAGAGATTGAAAGCTGCTCAAGACCGTCAGCAGAAGTATTACAATCAGAAGCATAGGTTTGTTGAGTTTCAGGTTGGTGACTTTGTGTATGTCAAAGTCAGCCCGATGAAGGGTGTGAGCAGATTTGGTCAGGTGAGCAAGCTTAGTCCAAGGTATGTTGGTCCTTTTGAAATTTTGGAAAGAATTGGAAAAGCTGCTTATAGATTATTGCTTTCTGATTCTATGCCTGATGTGCATAATGTGTTTCACGTATCCACTCTGAGGAAGTGGGTATCCGACTCTGGGAAAAAGGTATCTGCTGATAAGGTTGAGATTCAGGAGAATCTGGCGTACAAGGAAGAACCAGAGTTGATTTTGGCGTACGACGTCCGAAAGTTAAGAAATAAACAGATTCTGATGGTTAAAGTTCAGTGGAAGCACCGGACTGCACGGGAAGCGACTTGGGAGAAGGAGTCTGACATGAGACAGTCGTACCCATACTTGTTTTGACTGAGTTTGGATTGGATAATGTCGAGGACGACATTTTTCTGAGTTGGGGAGATTGTAATATCAAGATCTGCTCCAGTATCGTCCAGGACGATATGGGATCGTCCTGGGACGATATGGGATCGTCCTGGGACGATCAGTTGAGAAACTGCTCCAGAATTTGCCCAGATTTGCTCCAGGTGATTTCCTGTAGGTATCGTCCAGGCCGATCGAGGACATCGGCCAGGCCGATTGCACTGTTCATAAGCATCGGCCGGATCATCGCCCTGGAGTATCGGCCAGGATGAGGTTGTTTGGTCTGATCGTCCAGGACGATCGAGACTATCGGCCAGGCCGATCTGTGTATGATTTAAGGGAAATCAGTCATTTGAAGAGAGAGAAAAATATTTTATAAAAATATCTGATTTTCGATCTGAGGAGAGAGAAAAAGGAGAAAATTGGAAAAGTTGATTTCGGGAAGACGCGGAGCCGTTTTCGTTCGAAGAGACTGTTGAAGAAATTGCTGTGCACGAGGTAAGGCACATTCCACCTTTCTCAATTTTCAGAACCGTCGAGTTTGGCGGTATTATCTGTCCGGAATTGATTTTTGTTCGTGATTTTCGTCCGTATCTTTTGATTGGTTCAGTTTTTACCGCGTAAGTTTCTGTATATTGTTGACGTGCCGAGTGTGCACATTTTGGTTATTTTCTAAAAAAATTTGTCCGGGTATTTTTGATTCGACTGCGTTTTTAGTCGACTGGATTTTTCTGTGAAATTGGAAATTCTCTGTGTAGTAGAATAAATATTCTGAAATGTTGATATCTGTATTCTGTGCAAATTTGGTGAATTTTGATTTTCAGGAAAATTGTGTAAATTCTGTTTACTGCCGTTGTGCTGCCCGATTTTTTGGGTAATTTCTGATTTGTCCGAAATCCTTCTTATTTGATATGCTATCTGTATATGCTATAAAAAGAGAGTTATAAGGGGCCTGGATCCTATGAGATTCAGTTAGTGAAATGGGAATTCTAAAATGAGCTCAATAAGCATTTTGATATCTGTTCTGTTCCGGATCCGAGGAAAAATCTGTTTAGGTGCTATATGCACTATTTATGTATTCTGGTGCAGTAAGCACATCTGATCTGATCTGTTCTGGTGCCGTGTGCACAAAGGGAGGTATAAGGGGCCTGGATCCTATGAGATTCAGTCAGTGTCAGGGAATTTAGCTATTAATTAAATATCTGATATTGATCTGATATGATTCTGATACGATTTTGTTCTGTTTCGATATGATCTGTACGATTCTGATTCTGTTGATCTGATATGTCTGATCTGTTCTGTTTCTGATTTGATACGAATTCTGTTTCCGTACAGTTCTGTTTGATTTGATATCTGTCCGATTCCGTTCTGATTTCTGTACGGATTTGTCTGATTGTGTTGGTTTTGTGATTCTGATGATTTTGATTGGAGGTTTGTTGCTTTGCTGAGCTGTTGAGCTCACCCTTGCTTTCTGGTGGTTTTCAGGTTCTGGGAAAGGGAAGGAAGTCCAGGATTAGTTCAGAGTCTGATCAGTATAGGTATTGCTTTGTACCTTTTGATTTTTGTACAGTCATGGCTTTTCTGTTCTGTCTTCCTTTCTATCTAAAAGTCATGTACTGTAGTTGTAGATGATTGTTTTGAGGAAAAGAAATGATAGATGTTTTGTTCCGCTGCATTTGATGTTTTTAGTAGCTCTGTGTTTGTTTGTGTTGTTTAAAATAATTTGGAAGATTCAGTTCCGAACCAAATTCCAAAGCTAGATCCTGGTTAGTGCTTTTCCCCGTCGCGGCCCGGTGCGAACGGGACCCGTCTCGTCTCGGGTCGGGTCGTGACAAACATAGTGCAAGCTCGTGTGCAACTTATCATCTAAGTTAATACCCGCAACATCGAGCATGGGAGAAACATGAAGATTAATAATATGAACACTATTAGAAACATTCATCCATTTAATAAAAAGAGAAGAAGCAGTGATATGATTATCACTAAAAGCTGCGATTTTACCCACAACATCACAACCATCATTCGACATATTCAAACCAGTAGAGGGAGAGATTAAAAACCTACCAAAATAATTAGAAATAAGATCAATGTTATCCACTTTATCACCACCACAATCTAAATTATTAAAAGAATTAGTACCAAAAGGAAGTAACTAGAGGTGAATCAGCATTATTGTTAATACAAACAACTTCAGAAGGAGGAATAACAGGAGAATTCAATCAACCCATTGCAAAATGTACATTATTACGAAGAGTAGAAAAATGATCATTCCCGAGCACCTTACCAAACTCCTCAGTAAGAATAGGGCCAACATCCATTTCTGGTTCATTTAAAGCCAAAACCGCATACTCCACAACAGGAATAGGGACAGAACCAACTTGAGACTGATCAGAAGTAACGTCATCCTTCCTCAACTGAGGATGCAACTTAATACATGCAAAAATTTTATGACTCACAGCTTTGTAATGAACACAATAACTCCTTTCAAAACCACCTTTTGAATATAGTCAAATTTCTCAGAATCAAGCCAAACAAAATCAGGATAGGTCCTATAAATGTCCTTTTCCATAAGGATACTAGCAACAAATGGTCTAGAACCCACAGCAAAGGCGTTATCCGTTTGAAACGGCCGTCCAAATAAAGAGCCCAAATCGAAAATAATGTAGTGAGAAAAGACGTGGAAATGAAGCTTTGAAAATAAGATCCAAATAGTGACGATCAGAGACTCTTCCAATAAGTCAAGAAATTGTGACCATTTTATCAATTTCTTAAAAAAACTGAAAATGAAATAAGATCTATGAGTAAAAACTCTTCCATAATCAAGATGATTAGAGAGCTTAATCAAAGTGTTGCTCTAATCCAAAACGGTGACAAAAAACTCATCTGAAAGATTGAGGTTGAAGAAGAATTTTCTAATAGAATCTAACACAGGGCAGCGGAGTGAAAATTTTCCAACCAAAGCAAAATCAAAAGGTTTAGCTAGGTGAAGAACTTCCTCCTCCGAGATAGATAAAGCCATCAATCCCCTAAGTGTAGTAACTTTTAGATCTGGAAACTCTATCGAAGCATCAAAACCATATAAAGCATCTTTGAATGATTTAGAATGATTCATATAAGCAAAAAAGCCAGGATCGCTACACTTAAAAGCATTCGACATTGAAACACCACCCAAAAACCAAACAAAGAATAAACAAAATAAGAAGAGGAAAAACTACTACAAGAAAAAAAGGTGAAAAACCAGAGAAAAATCCATGAACAAAACCAAGGGAATAAGCAGCTAGGGCTAGCCGAGCAGAGGCAGAACATGCGAGAGAGGCGACAGATGTAGATAATCTCTACTTAAATTTTCTATCTGAAAACTTTTAAGAATGTTTTCTTTTCTAAAAACTCTAAGATTGTATCAGTTATCTATGGTATTTTTTAGGGTTTATAATTAATGGTATAGGATTTAAGATTTAAGGGTTTAGGGTTGTCACAAAATGCTGATTCTAAGGGAGCTTTTTATACCTCAATAATACATGTAAGAATTGAATATATATATTTCCATATTTTGAGTAAAATATTGAATGTTTTGTTTTTGTTGATCTGCTTACCCAAAGGAAAAAATTTGACTAGGCTATAAAGGAGGATGAGGAAGAATGCACTGAATCAAACAAGTTTGTAGGAACCACTAGGGGTGTCAATTTCGGGTCACGGGTCGGGTTCGGGTCGAACCTGAACTGACCCGGGTGCAAAACGGGTCGAAAATCTGAACCCGAACCCGACCCGGCGGGTTGCCGGGTTGACCCGACCCGACACGGAACGCGGGGTGGGCGGGTGCGCCGGCGAGCGCCCATGCGAGCGGATGCGCGCGTGGCGCGTGGCGCAGGTGCGAGCGCGGCAGGTGCAAGGCAGGTGCGAGCGCGGCGGGCGAGCGCCGCGGGTGCGAGCGCGGCAGGCGAAGCGCGCGCGTGGCGCAGCCGCGTAGGCAAGCGAGCGCGCGCGTGGCGCGTGGCGCAGGCAAGGGCCGCGAGGCACAGCGGGCAGCTTCGGGGGCAGTTCCTGGGCAGCGGGGCAGTGCGGGTAGGCAGGGCAGCTTTGCGGGCAGCGGGCAGGAGCGGGAAAATTCAAAAATAAACGGGTTTTCGGGTCGACCCGAACCCGACCCGTTTTGAAACCGGGTCGGGTCCAAACCGGATTTTTCGGGTCGGGTCCGGGTCGGGTTTTTGTGTCGTGTCAAATATTGACACCCCTAGGAACCACTATACGAATGGCCTTAATTTGTCATTGCATGTCTTCTAAAATCTTATTTGAAAACTTTTTTTTTTTTTTTTTGTGAATAAAACCAAGGAGTTTATGCATTAATATAATAAAAGGTTAGGTTTTTAAGGGGACCTCAAGCTACTACCGCTCAAAGAGATACAATCAAAGTAAAAAAAAAAAAATAAGAAATTTAATAGCTTAAGGTCCTTACTAAATTACAATGAAGAACATTAAAAGAAAAAAAAACAAGATAGAGCAAAAGGCACCGGTGATGAAGGAGCCACAACTAGCAAAAAATAAAGGAGATCAAAAGCACACTAACTTAAGAAAAATCGAACCCTTGGACTAGCAAGCCGACGAGAATCAACCAGAACATAAAACCACAATAAACCAACAACCACCAAAAGAAAACCCATCTGGCATAGAGCAAGAAAAGCCAATAACAAAACAGAATAGCCCCAACTAACCAAAAGCGACTAATCAATAGAAGAACACAAATGAACATTAGAATGAGTAGTCTGCCAACAAAAATCTTGAAACTTTTTTTTTTTTTTTTTACCTTTCTTGACAGAAAACACAGTGAATCTTTCATTATCAACTTGCACAATGTTTAAATTAATATGTTCCATCAAAATGTTAGAGATACCATCATTATTGCTCACATCACCCCAGTGATCACTCATTATCCAATCACAATAAGTTTAGCTTAATTTTGAAGTTTTTGGTACCAAGTGTGATGATTTTTTTTATATATAATATATTAGAATCATTCATTCATACTAGGCTGCCTTCAGCTCATAAAATGTGACTTTTTACCTGCTATTTACACCTTTATTCTAAAGTATTCTTTGTAACATAAAGTTTATATCAAGATCTTAAGATTCATATATGATGATTTATTCAACTTGGATTTGGATAAAGATAATTTTTTTTTATTATTTGAACTCTAATGCATGACATATATGGATCGTTTCTTCAAGTCGGCATTTTTTAAAAGTTTTCTGGTTCAAAGACCTATCTTCAGTTCGAGCTCTTTTGCTTCTCCATCATATATTAGAAAATTTAATTGCAAGTTTTTACTAGAGATCTATTTTAGAGTTTCCTCTTATGATATCAAAGAAATTTTATTATTAACAAGAAACTTTTTTTGTAGAGGGATCTGAAATCATCTGAAGAATACAGTTTAATATTCAGTGTAAGTACTGCATCTTTGAGTTTTTCAAGTAAGTAAATCTCAGTTTCTCTCGCAACTTGTATTTTTGTTGCAAAATTTCTTTCAATCAGAGTTTGAACTGGATCTCTGGAACAATTTCGAAAGCTATATATGATCAAGACGTTTCATCCTCATCATTCGTATCATCGTTAGTACCTTCAGATCCCATTTTCATGAGAACCTATCTGCTTCCTTATATTCCCAACTTATTAATAAGCCGCGCGCTTCTTGTAATGAAAAGCTCTACAATCTACCAACTATGTTTCACTAATTATGTTTTCAGATTGTATTAATATGGCTTAATTATTGCTCAATGGATCATAGCTTTTCTACAATCTTCCATACAATAAGTTCTATTTATGAGCAAAACACAATGAAAAGCTCTACCCTAGCAAGCACCCCTCTACGTTTTTGCTATCATGCACGTACAGCATGCTTCTAATTAAAACAGCTTTTGAATACAAAAATTTTAATTTTTTACTAAAATTCAGCTTTAAGAAGAAACAAAAAAGCTCGTTTGGGACGGCTCTTTTTACTACTTCTTAAAGAAGCTTTCGAATACAAAAAAAGTTAATTTTTGTACTAAAAATCAACTTTAAAAAGCTGTAAGTAAGACATCCCAAACGAAGCATCAGTGATATTATTAACATGCTGTCAACTTTTATTAATATGCTGACATTCTTTAAAAGTATTACATTATTGGTTATCAACTCATCAATTTTTTTTGTCTTGATTTGGGAAGTGTAGCAGTGTTCTTTGTAATACTTAAGTCTTTGTTTAGTAATTAGGATGGTTTTCTTACTCTTTTGTAAAGTTGTTGTAGAGAAAATACTTTTTTAAAACTATAAATTTTTAATAGAATGTTTTATTTTTTTAATCAACAAAAAGAATAGGCCAAACAGAAATTACGAGTGCGGCCTGTAAAACAAAACAGGAAAAAAATTAGCCCAAACGAAGCCATATTCATCTCTGCATAGTTTCTGCTAAAGTTGTATTGAGTTGTATAGCTTATCATAAAACAATACAAAGAAAGGTCAAATGACGGTGGGAAGTGTTTCAATGTTGTTGAGTGTATGAATAACTGGTAGCTTTTATCTCAACTATTTCAAAATAGCATTATGAATCCATAATTGTTGATATTTTCTTAGATCTGAAGTTAATTTTATCTATGAATATGATGCATTTCTTATCTTATATATATATATATATATAATCATGTTTTCTCAAAATAAGTAAATTTGACATAATTTGTATAAATATAGTTATTTAATTACATCTCTTATTATTTTATTTATAATATTGATACATTATCAAAGAATTATCTTGATCGGGCACGAATTTTGAGGCAAAAGCTAGTTGGAAACTTCAAAAATTAAATTTGGAAGCTCCCAAACTCCGATTTCAGCGAACTTATAGTTAAACTGAGCGTCTCGGAAATACGAACCCAACGACACCAAATTCAACCCAATCCGAGCCCAAATGGGTCCGAATCAAGGACCCGAAGCTCTGTTGGAAGGTTCAAATCGCAATTTGAGTTACCAAACGGTCTCCGATTTTAACAAGCTTATACTCGAATCGAACAACTTGACGAGACGAATCCAACGAGTCTAAGATCGCCGAATTCCAATATCATTAAGGCCTCCAAATGTCAAAAGAACGGTGCAAGATCGAAGGGTTTAATATCGGCCGTCCATTCAAACCACTCCCTATTCGCCCCTTATCTCACACATATTTACGAGCCATGCCACTCTAAAAATACTATAAATAGAGCTCTCATTCTTCACAAAGGGGACTCAAGTGAAGAGAGAGAAGAAGAGAAGAAGAGGAGAAATGGGAAAAGGAGAATCCTCTCCTCGACCACCGTCAGAGCTCTTCCCACCGCCTGAATACGCCGGAACTGCCGGATTTTTTGGAAACTACGGGATTCTGCAAAACTTTGTAAATTTGCTTGCTTCAAGTTGTAATCTGACTGCCCCGACTTGTGGGACAAATCAGCCATTTGTAATTTGCAAAAACACTTGTTGAATTTTACAACTCGGCTAGGCCCCGTGGGTTTTTCCCTTTTCAAGGGTTTTCCACGCAAAAATCTTGGTGTCTCATAAATGCTAGGCCCTCTCTTTTTATCTGATTGCGTGCCTGATTTTCGTACAACACTAAGACGTTAAATCTTATATTTCTCTACCGTCGCGAATACTCCTGTACGCAACAAATATGCTTATAAGTTTGATTCTTCTATAATTCATGCAATCATTAACATCTACTTTTTTTATTTAAAATTATATTAAAAACTTTGTTAATGAAACTAATACGGTAATCCTTATACTCCAAAGATGTCAAATAGACTTAAATGTTTATGTTCAAACATTTTTTTGAGCTAACTTTAATACTTCATATTTTTTTGGATTAACCTGTGACGTAGAACTTTTATTTTTTATTTTTCACTTATTTTAAAATTCCGTTTTATAATTTATCCAAAGTAGTTTCATAATTTTTTATAACTTCATCTTTAATCAATATCATTTCATCTTTGCTTTTAGTGCATCTAATTTATCAACATTTTTGTGTGAATGAGTTGTAATTTTATTTCCAATAAATGAAATGTATTTGTTTTAATAGGAAAAAAGTCTCCATGCCTCTTAATTTTTTTTAGGGGTATCAAGAAATGACTCGATCCGTTCAAAGAAATTTGGGTCGAATTGACCCAATTAATAAATGAGTGGGAATAGAGTTGGGTTTTATATCTCCTTTATTAGACAGGTTAGGTATGGGTTGACCCCATAAACCCACCAATGACCTGCAAAATGATTTGTTTAATATTTCTGATACGGCATCGCAAAATCATCTTGATCGGGCACGAATCTCGAGGCCAAACCTAGTTGGAAACTTCAAAAATTAATTTCGGGAGCATATGAACTCCGATTTCAGCGAGCTTATAGTCAAACTGAGCGTCTCGGAAATACAAACCCAACGACACCAAGATCAACCCAATCCGAGCCCAAATGAGTCCGAATCAAAGGTTTGAAGCGCTGTTGGAAGGTTCAAACCGCAATTTGAGTTACCAAACGATCTCCGATTTTGACGAGCTTATACTCGAATCGAGCGGCTCGACGAGACGAATCCAACGAGCCCAAGATCATCGAATTCCGACATCATTAAGGCCATCAAAAGTCCAACGAACGGTGCATGATCAAAAGATTCGATATCGATCGTTCATTCAAACCACTCCCTGTTCGCCCTTGATCTCACGCCTATTTACGGGCTATGCCACTCCAGAAAAACTATAAATAGAGCCCTCATTCTACACCAAGGGGCTCAAGTGAAGAGAGAGAAGAAGAAGAGGAGAAAGGGGAAAAGGAGATTCCTCACCTCCTCGACCACCGCCGGAGCTCTTCCTGCCGCCTAAAGACGCCGGAACTCTGCCGGATTTTCAGGAAACGCAGGAATTCTGCACAACTTCCATGAGATGCTGAAATTCTTCCCAATTTACAAGAGAGTTCCCTCCTGACGCCGAAACTCCGCCCAAGTGAAGACGGAGTTCTCCTCTGCCACCAACGATGTCGGACTTCTACCCGACGTCGGACCTTCACTCTTCGCCAAGTCTCTACCCGATGCCAGACTTCTACCGGTTATCGGACTTCAATGGACATCTATGCGAAGATGCATTTCTTTTCATTGCTGGACTTCTACCTGACGCTGTCCTACTGATCTTCGTTGTCAGACTACAGTCCTTCCGACCCCCGTCGCCAGCCGACTACGGTCCTCCTGACTTACGTCGCCCGCCGACTACAGTCTTTCCGACATCCGTCGCCCGTCGACTACGGTCCTCCTGACTTACGTCGCCCGCCGACTACAGTCTTTCCGACATCCGTCGCCCGTCGACTACGGTCCTCCTGACTTACGTCGCCCGCCGACTACAGTCTTTCCGACATCCGTCGCCCGTTGACTACGGTCCTCCTGACTTATGTCGCCCACCGATTACAGTCCTCCGTCGCCAGCTGACTACGGTCCTCCTGACCTACGTCGCCCGCCGACTGCAGTCCTTCTAACAAAGTGAACATGTCAATAGTGATCCTTTGTATTTACATCATGTAATGTACTCCATAAGATGTACATCAAGCTAAGGCCTTCCACCAAAAAAGGACCTCATTTGTAATCGACTGCAATACTAGTGGATTCATTAAAACTGGGCTAGGCCCCGTGGTTTTTCCCCCTTTTCAGGGGTTTTCCACGTAAAAATCTTGGTGTCTCATAAATGCTAGACCCTCTCTCACTTATCTGATTGCGTGCCGGATTTTCGTACAACGCTAAGACGTTAAATCTTATATTTCTCTACCGCCGCGAATACTCCTGGACGCAACAATTTCTTTTTCTTAAAATTTTTTATTTGTAGGTATAAACCTCTTATTTTTTTATCAAACATTCTAAATTTTATAGTCAAAAAGTTATAATATATATAATATAACTTTTTTACTATAAAATTTAGAATATTATATATATATATATATATATATATATATATATATATATATATATATATATATATATATATATATATATATATATATTATAATATAATAACTTTTTTGACCATAAAATTTAGGAGTTATGATGGCTGCTGGTTTGTTGTTTTGGATTGGGTTATTGGTATTATCTTGTTTATTTTTATATGTATTCTCACTCTTTTAGTTTGTAAGTTTTTTGTTTGTAGGTTTCTTGGGTGGAAGCTTATTGACTTTGTTTCTTCGGACACTAGCCAATTTTGCTATCTACTGATCGATCATCTCTTTTTGCAAGAAGTACGTGCTGAATTGTTATCACTTAATATTCCTTTTTTGGATGCTATCCTCTTGCAGCCCTAGTATGTATTATGTAATTTTGTAATTTTTAGTATAAGGATCCACCGGCTTTTAGGTTTTATTTTGTACCTCTTGTGAGCATTAGAAAGCTGGAGGTTCTTTTTAAGGACCTTGTAACCATGTTTTTGATATATATATATATATATATATATATATATATATATATATATATATATATATATATATATATATATATATATATATATATATATATATATATATATATATATATATATATATATATATATATATATTAAACCATGGGTTAACGAGATCGATTTGAGTCTTTCAAGTTACTAGTCGGTCGAGTTTGGGTTGATCAGTTTGACTAGTTTATTAAATGGGTAAAATTCAAGTTAATCGTATTCAAGTCGAATCAATTTTGGATTGGACCTGAACCCAACCCGTCAACCTTTTTTGACTCTTATATTTTGCATGTCTTTGTTTTTCTATTTAACTTGTTTTTTTTTTATTGATGTTAAGTGTATTATCTAAATTTTGGAAAGCTATATTGTGCTCACCAATTCTTTTTGAAAGATTTTTTTTTTTTTTTACTTAATTTTTATCATTACGAGTCTTTGTAGAATTTAACTTTTCATATACTTTGAAAGTGCATTTTATCTCTTCATAGTTTTTTATATACTCTTTTTTTTTTTTTTTTGTTAAAATTCACAGAAGGGCTTACGCGTTAATATAAAAAATGGGATTACAAAGTCCTTAATAGGAACCTCCAGCTTTCCACTACTCATCAGAGCTACAAAATAAGAAAACGAAAAACCTAAAAGCAAGTGGTTCCTAAAGCTAATAATTACAAAAAACAGTTTTTATATATCCTCAATTTTCCATTTTGTCACCTAACTAATATGCAATTTATTTGTAGTATATATATATATATATATATATATATATATATATATATATATATATATATATATATCTTCTTAATGAGTCAACCATCTTATCCTTCATCAAATTTAACTCACCCAAACAATTTGATTTATTTTTTCTTAGCCACCAATCATGAAATATTAGTAAGTGATCACTTTTCATGTTCCATCATGTTATCTAAGGATAAGTCCTCTTTTAACTATTTTCTAATCATCTTAAGTTATTCATCCAATTATTGTTATGTTCTAAGGCATCTCATTATCTCTGAAAAACACTAAAATATGTTATTGAGTAGCTTTATTTATGAAAGACCCAAGTCCTTTTTGTTTTTTAAAATATTATAAAATCAAATTTAACTTCACACATTACAATTTTTATTTATTATAATATAGCCTATCATTTTATGGCCTATTTATTCCTTATGTTTTCCCTATTAAAGTCATAAGGTATTATCCCTATGTTTTTTTTAAATTATGCATATATTATACATTTCATCTTGATCTTGATCTGTTGATTGAAAGCTTTAACTATTGAATTCGAGCTTTAAGTAAATGGTCTGTATACCTTAATTTGTCTAAATGTCCCAAAAAAATAATTTATATATTGATTCTTTACACTAATGGGCAACAACCAATAATATATTTGATTGAGATTATATGATGACATTGCAACATAATTAGATGATTACTGTCAACATTCACCTAAAAATGATGATTATTGTCTGCATACCACTTGCCAATGTCACTTCCATGACAGAAGAACTAACATCTCAACAGCAAATATTGTGTTGAAGCATTAAATAAAAATATAACTTAGAGTTTCTTCAATGCATGTTACTCAGAGCAAAAGAAAATACTAATAATATTATAATATAATCTATTTGATTGAGATCTTTATCTCACATTATGAAGCTGATTGCAAAAAGGAAACTCATTTTATAATTCTCATATCAAGAAGTGCACCAAGATATTCTCATAAAGGAGAGATCTTCAACTAGGCTATCAAAATCGGGTCACGGATTGAATTCGGGTCCAACTCGAAACTAACCCGACCTGCTTTGAGTATGTTTTACTAAAAAACAATTTTTTAATTCGATTTATTTTTTAAATAAATTGAATTAAAGTAAAATTTACTATAATTAACTTAAAATAAACCAACTTTAATTCACTTTGAGCAATATAATTTATTATTTTTTTGGAAATAACATTTATTTATTTCATAATAATATTTTAAAACCCTACTAAATCAATTAAAAATGGATCAAACCGATTTAATTTCGGGTTTCTAGGTCAACCAGAACCTGACCCGATTTTACAAACGGGTCGAAACCCCTAACCCGAATCCGACCCGATTCGTGTTTGGGTTGACCCGAATCCGAAATTTTTGGGTCAGATTCGAGTCAAATTTTCAAGTCAAATCAAATATTGACAGCCCTATATTCAGCACAGAAGGTGAGATATAGAAACGATAGGTTATGTACTTGAGAAGAATGCATCAGCAGTTAAGAATTTTATTGTCCTTTGAGATAGTCCATATTTGAAGTCATGTACTTGCTAACTTTCTGCTCAATTTTGCTAAAAAAAATAAAGAGCATCATCAGTTAATAACTTTCATGCTTCGAATGCTTTCCCTGAATCAATTTGAACATAACAGTAATTTCTTTATTGTACGCATCACAACATGCCATTTAGACTTTCATGCCAAGAGGTGTGAAGGAAAGATCCTATCAAGTAGGCTTTAGACAGAACAAATAGCCATTTATCCTAAGTCTCTAAAAGCTCACAAACCATGATAATGTAACAGATCTTACAAAATTTGATATTCCACTAAGCTTCCTTACTTTCATTGGTACTCTCTTGTTCCAATTCCCCACTGCCTTCATCTGATTCAGTGGATTCATCTGATTCAGTGGATTCATCTTCTTTAGGCTTTGCAGGTCCCGGCCCTGCAGACACCTTAACCATTGATGGACGCAGAAGCCTCTCTCCAAGCTTGAAACCCTTACGGAATTCTTGCATTATGATCCCTTCTTCAAACTCCGCCGAGTCTTCTCTCATTATTGCTTCATGAAGCTTTTACACAATAGATATCAAAATGAGAGAATTCCAATGGTTTAAAGGGAATAAATGTAACTTCTTCTTAAGCGGGTAAGAAAAATTAAAACTTTATGTATTGATATACAACAACAACAACAACATCAAGCTTTTATCCCACAACGTGGGGTCGGCTATATGAATCTTTTTTCTCCATTGAATCATACTAAAAGTTAAATTCTCGTTTAAATCTAATAAAGAAAGATCATTTCTAATATTTTCTAACAAAGTCTTTTTAGGTCTGCCTCTACCTTTCTTAACATAAGTCAAATCTAATACCTCTACTTTCCTAACCGGGTCATCGGAAAGCCGCCGTTTTATGTGACCGAATAATCTAAGGCGACTCTCTCTAATCTTATCTTCTACTGGAGCTACTCCAACCTTTTCACGTATATGTATTGATATGAAAAATACAATTCATGAGAAATTAACTTACCATGGGATCAAATGCACTGCCAACAGTTTCAACGGCTACAACACCTAGGGAGGTTAGAATCTCCATAAACTGTTTATAAATGCTCTGGTAACTACTATTAATCTTCTCTTCTCCCTCTGTCTCGGCCTTGATCTGAGCTTTGGCTCTTTCAAAATTATCCAGAACTGGCAGCAAGTTCTCTACAACTTCTCCCTGTACGTTTTCCATTAGTGACAACCGCTCCCTCTCTGTCCTTTTCCTGAAATTGTCAAAATCAGCACTAATTCTTAGTATGCGGTCTTTTTCGACTACCAACTCGTCTGACAAGGAGGTAACTTTGTCCTCAAGAGAGTTCCTCTCATCTTCAATGGACTGAAAGAAGGTCTCTAGTTCAGCAACTTTGGATTGATCATTATTTGCCAAAGCTTCCTTGTAAAATTCCAAGGAAGCAATTACAGCTGAAGGTAACCTATCCTCAGAAAAAGGAATGCTTTCATCACTTGAGCTGTCATAATCTAGGCCATCATCAACAGTAGGTTCTTTTTCAGATTCTTCCTGCAAAATGAATTTGAAAGACAGACAAGAATAAATGAGAAGTTTGTGGGTGAGGGAGGTTAAGCTTAAATAGAGTAGAAATGCATACTTTAATATGTTATACTAAAAGATTATTCGTCTATGCTTACAAGTAATAAACCTTAAAAATAAATTCATCTACGTTGTTGTTCCTCTTATTTCTCCTAATCCAACATATTATAGAAGTTGATCAAATATAAGAAATATTACAAGCCAAGCAGTATACAACTGCTTAGAACCCAATCTGAAATTCTATAAGCATCGATTACCCTTTAAATGGTACCATATAGGAAAAGTTTGCTCTGAATTGCCCAACTAGGAGAACTTTGGTTGTTCTCTGTGGACAAGCAAATGTGATTCAAAAGAGATTATGGTCAAATAGAAGGGACTTCATGGAGATTCAGGAAAAGAAAACTATATGCATCACGCACTGTCCTATGAAAATTGAATCAGAAAGGCAACAAAATTGAACTCAACTATCGTATACGCATTATTAACGGATTGTAGAAATCCTACTGTCTTAGAGTTTATTTGGGATAGCTTTCTTTATATTTTCTAAAACAATATTTTAGTTAAAAACAATTTTGAATTAGAATTTTTTTACTAAAAAATTATTTTAGAAAACAATGAAAAAGTTATCCCAAACGAAACCTTAATATTCTCCCGAACAAACAGAAATTAGCATTTATTTCCATAAGGTGAAGAAAAAATTTCATGAGAACGTATGCTGAAATTTATTGGGAAACATGGTCAAAACCCGGTGAGCAAGCAAGAAAGAAAGGTTGTCCGCCACATAAGGCCACATAAGTGATTGATGTCGCTCTCGAAGCAGAAGACCATCCCTAGTAGTTGACTGTTTATTTCCTGTTGAAAAGGAAACAAAATCAACAGAAAAACCAGAATAAACTTGTTTCCTCCCTCCCCTTGCTTCTAAAAATGGACACAACTTTCTTTGTCCGAACCCCAGCTCTATTACTTAAAATTTGATCTGGTCCGCGCCATACACCATTAACCTAGTGATCTTCAGCCCAAGGTCTAAGAAGAATCTCATGCGTGGGGAGTTTCTTTATCAAACAAGCTGCAGTACTGACAGAGGCATGTTCATTTGAAAGAGGAAAGCACATCCTTCCAACTAAGTAGGCTATCGCTAATATATATATATATATACATATATATATATGTAAAGGACCACCTGCAAATTAACTAAAGAACTTTTGGTCTTCATAGACTATGGAGAGATCATGCTTCGAGAAATAGAGAAAAGCATTATCAATACACAAATATAAATTGGAATCTCTCTGAGTTTATATCCATCATTAAAAGAATTGGGTTGAATTTTTGTTGGGAATGCTTGGAAGAATTTTGAGAGCTTCTTGAGCTCTTCTTACAAGAGAGAGAGGGAAGAAAGACAGATTTTGGGAGGAAAACTATCCTAAGGCTTTATTCAAAATTTCCCCCAAATTAATTCATCTTATATAATGCCTATATATAGGCATTTACAATATTGTGATGCCTTGTGTAATAACCTAAACTAAACTTGGGCCAATCCTAACAATTTTTCCCAAGCCCCTTCTCGTCAATGAACTCTTGATGCCTATGAAACCCGCAGTGCAGTTTGCTCTACGTATTCATACCTTCCATGTCTAAGATGTTAGATATTTCAAAACTGCTAAGAACTAGCGAGGGAAATTATGATGAGTTTTCCTAAATGGATATCAAGCAAAAAAGAAAGCCATTGAGCAACAAAAGGAAGTGATGTTCTCACTCTCACCCTATATCTTTTCAACAACATGGAATGCCATTAATTTGCTTTTCCTGTTCTCATGAGCAGAAGGGTTAAGAAGAGAGAAGAGGTCAAAACATCCTTCATAGTTGAAGTTCAATGGACAAAATTGGTGGTGCAGAATTTAATAAGCATTTCATTCTCCAAGCAATAAGAGGTTGAGATTCTATCAGGGAATCCATATAATATGCAACATGTTTGAACTTGTTATTACTGTGATTTCACAATCTAAAGTGGGAATTCCACTCTAATATTCACTATCATCATAGGCATCTATGCACCTTCACTCTATCAGCACCCAAGGACAAAACGATTTTAATCTTGACCATCATTCTCTGGCAGTAAAAAATAGCTTCACTTAGCTTGATCATTCACTCTCTCTTATGCACTTCTACTATCTTCATATGGATCTATTCACCTGCACTTTCTAGAAACATCTAAGGATGAAATTGAAAACCTAGTTACTGTACTCATTCTGCTTTTCATTCTTTTTTTCTTCCAAAGAAGGCCAAAAAGGGCCCGTTCTCCATTAGAGCAAGCACGCCCTTTTCAACTATTTGTTCACACTTGTTTATACCTTCATGAGTAAGCAATATGTGAAGCTCACAATCTTCATTAAAGCTCAAGATAATACTACTTTGAAAGTGAGAACTAGAACAGCATATGGAACAAGCTTTTCGGAATACATACGGACATGAGGTGGCATGCAGCTGAGATTGGCAAAGGTGATCAGCTAACATGTATTGGAATAGAATAATAGCTCTCATTTGAGTTGGGTCTTTCTTCAAGGTGTTTGTACTTAACCTAACCACTCCATGTCTCCCAGGCTCTTTAATAGATTAGATCATGCGATTCTTGTTGAATTACCAGTGGATTCCCTCTGTCCATTTTTCCATTTTCATGGGGAAAGAATGGCAAATCCATCAGAATGAAGCATGATAGATGTGTGAGAGACCCTGATGAAAAAATAAATCTTCTATTTGCTTTGTTGTGTAATATTCTAAATTTTATTGTATTGGGCAGCAAGGTTCTCTCTTATGCCTGAACCCAATATCAATAACCACTATAGCATTTATATTCAAACTTGTATGAAGATGGGGAACTAGGGTAAATATTTTGTTCAAATGACAGACTTGCTTGAGAAAATATCATCAAAATCATTTACTGTTTCCCGGTAAGACTAACTTAAAGATATTAACAACATAATTGAACTTTCTCGAGCTCAAGATTGGCTTATGTTCAGCACAATATATAACCAACTTAGCCGAACAAGACCATAAATTGATCAAACTTAGCACATTTCACCCTAAGGAACTTGGATTCCACATGGACATTAATCGATGCACGCTCATAACACGTAAATGCATGCACCAAATGCAATCAATAAAAAAGAAATTTGCACTATGTCCACCAAATTCCCACCAGCATGTGTGGCATATCTATACAAATATTCTCATGGACACATTATGTAGCCAGATTAATTCATGCTACTCAAATAGCACAGGAGTAAGCTCTCTCAGGGCATCTCCAACCGAACTTCAAACGCTTGAATGGAGCCGCTCGCGAGCTCCAACCGAATAGAAAAACTTCCGCTATTTGATTGCCAGTGAACAGTGGGACGCCAATATTGACGTTGTACTGTTCATCTATGTTATTTTTTTGTCTCTATCGAACTTGCCGAAGAAACGCACGAAAAAAAAGAACGACCGTTACCTTCGCAAAAGTGGGCAAAATGGAGTTCGATTGGAGATGAATCACGACATTTTTTAGTTTCACTGCATTTTGGAGTGAAAAATGAGATTTTCGGTTGGAGATGCCCTCACTGCTTCTCTTGGTTTAATTTTACAATCAAAGATGAAAATAAAAAAGCTTTCCAAACTTAGCTTGCAAGTGTGGGTGTCATTGAATGGCATGCCAGTAAGTATTTTTCCTTCGCTCAATGAACAGTACACTGTGCATTACACACAAAATCTAATCGTAAGGGGGAAATAAGAAAATTTGGTTTGTCTCTTGACTGATAACACCTTATACTAATTTACAGCTCATCAATTGTCCCAGCTATGGATCTTAAGAATTTACACAATGATGGAAATCTTACGAGGGAGTAAAAAGCCTTTGAGTTACGAATTCGAGTAGTAAACAAAAACCCCAAAATAAAAAGAGGATACTAATTTTTTGGCATGCCGTCCACACACTCACATAACAGGCATCCTACTGTTATATAGAAGAGGGTTTACTCAATCCAGAATTAGGAATAAAAAAAACTTGCCAGAGCAACTCAAATTTCCAAACAGGAAATGGGACTTCTAACCAACTCTAGATATGCAAATGAAAACCTCCCACTCTTCCAATTCATAGTCCAAAATATGGCAATAATCAATTCAATACCCCTTTTTAACAGTGCATACCTTTTATCGACATCTAAACAATCAGCCACTGATTCCAGAACAATCCAATGTAGCATTTTTCTCCTCTTAATCATAGAGTTATATAAAAGCATTATGGAAATAAATTCAATCCAGCCTATATATAATGAAAAGAAGAATCTAAACACTACAGCGAAGGGAACAGAAATTCAAAGAAATACCTGCAACTCAGTCTCTTCTACATGCTCAACCTTTGAGACCTCTCCGGAGGCAGCTGAAATTGAGAAGGAAGAGAAGCGAAGATTTTTAGCGCGGTAAGAATAAGCTCTGATACGAAGAGGCCTCACTGCTGCTTTTTCCTTGATACAAAGACCTTGTAGATTTCTTCGAGTCTCCAGCGACGCCATATCGATGCTAGAGAAGGGAAGAAGAAAAGCCATGAGAGAGAAGGAGAGAGAAGGAGAGAGAAAAAGAAAGAGATTTGGAGGAGGTTGCGATGGAACGAAACTAGAAAGCGCTACAATATGGGAGGAGGGCGTCGAGATTGTAAGAGATGGCGGAAGGTTCCTCTTCACTCTTCAGCAGTCCCATTGGGGCAGGACGCGGGATAAAAAACCGGCCCAGGTTGGAAGTGAACCGCCGGTTTACTCTGGGGTGCATATGTAAATATATATTTGCAATTTTGCACAAATGTTCCTTGTTTTTTCGGAATATTTATTTATCATCTAAATTTTATTTATTATAAAACTAATATTAAGATTTTATAATTAATCTTGATATGTCATCGAAAAATTATCTTGATTGGGCACGAATCTCGAGGCAAAATCAATTCGGAAACTTCAAAAATTAAATTCGAGAGCATCTGAACTCTGATTTCAGCGAGCTTACAGATAAACTAAGCGTCTTGGAAATACGAACCCAACGACACCAAATTCAACCCAATCCGAGCCCAAATGAGTCTGAATCAAGGACCCGAAGCGCTGTTGGAAGGTTCAAACCGCAATTTGAGTTACCAAATGGTCTCCGATTTTAACGAGCTTATACTCGAATCGAGAGGCTCGACGAGACGAATCCAACGAGCCCAAGATCGCCAAATTTTGACATCATTAAGGCTTTCAAATGTCCAACAAACGGTGCACGATCGTAGGATTCAATATCGGCAGTTCATTCAAACCACTCCCAATTCGCCCCTGATCTCACACCTATTTACAGGCTATGCCATCCCAGAAAAATTATAAATAGAGCTCTCATTCTTCACAAAGGGGACTCAAGTGAAGAGAGAGAAGAAGAAGAGAAGAAGGAGGAGAAGGAAGAAGCTCCTCCTCAACCACCGCCGGAGCTCTTCCCACAGCCTGAAGATGCCGGAACTCTGCCAGATTTTCGGGAAACGCCGGGAATTTGTAGAACATTGTAAACTTGTTTGAAGAAACGAATTGTAATCTGATTGCCCCGACTTGTGGGACGAATCAGCCATTTGTAATTTGCAAAACACTAGTGAAACTTTTCAACTGGGCGAGGCCCCGTAGTTTTTTCCCTTTTTGGGTTTTCCACGTAAAAATTCTGGTGTTCGTATTCTCTTTTCTGTTTGTGTGCTGAATACTCGTATAACGCTTGGACGCGAATTTACAAACTCTACCGCCGCGTATATTCTAGCACGCAACAAATCTTAAGCTAATAAATTTTCGAATGAATCAAGAATAAAAGACGATATTCACACTGCTTAGAAACACTTTTAAAAGATTTAGAAATATATAAGTTTTGAGTGTTATAAATTTATAATTGTAAATTCTATTTAATTTCATGATTAAAGAAAATAAATAAATTCTCTCCTCTCTCCTTTATTATCTTCTCAAATTCTCCTTCTCCCTCATTTGTTGGGGAAAACAGAATGACAATGCTTTTGTAAAATTCTGCAGTAGTATATTAGGATATTATAACATAATAAGTTAATATTATAAAGCTAATTAAGTCAATTGTTTCATTTTTAACATAAAATTCATATAAATTTTTTATCTTTAAATTCAATGATTCAAAAATTATAGAAAAATATTCATAAAATAACTCAGTATGTCTCGAACATTCTGGTGAAATCAATATGCAAAACGTACTCCTAACGATCCCAGAAAACCTATTTGTATCGAGATATATCCATTTCTTAAGGAATTGCAAAAACTTCTTGTTTTCATATCTACACTGTAATAACTCAAACTCTTAATTATTGATATATAGTCCGTTTTGACCTAAGGGCCTCAAGATTTTATCATTTTGGTATAACTTTCCAGGAGATCACCATCACAAGATTTCTCTGGGATAAGTATGCTTAACTGTAGAGTTTTTTAATGAAATTTCAATAATTACATCAAAAGACTTCTCGATGTTTGAGTGTTTAGCTTCTTTTTATTTAAAAAGTTTCACTGTCTCCCTTACTTAAGTAACTGACATACTCGTCATTATTTATATCCCAAAATCAACCTTCAAATAGATATAATTTTAAAGGTGGCCCCTACTGCCCTACAAGTTCAAGTGGTGACTCCTATCTTGTAGCACTTTGTCTCATAAAGGGTTCAAGAGGTGGCTTACATTGCATAGTACTTTATCTTGTATGACACTTAGTTCTCATCTTTCGATTGGTGTATTGCTTTAACACCATTTGTACAAGCTCAAACTCTTAACTATTGATATATATTTTATCTATTTTGGCCTAAGAACCTCACAATTTTGTCATATTAGTATAACTTTTCAGGAGGTCACCATATCAAGATTTCCCCGGGATGAACATGCTTAACTGCAGAGTTTCTTAATAAAATTATGATCATTACACTAAAATGTGCATCGATGTTTAAGTGTTTAGCTTCTTTTTACTTAAAGTATTTCACATACACTATCTATAAAAATTAGAGAAAAATATTATAATAAGAGCATATCAAAATCTACAATATAGAGAAAAAAGTTTGCAAATTAGATTTATAATTATTCTTAAAATATTATTTAAGTTTTGAATATGAGCTATTAGATTGTCATAACGCTGTCTTCTAGATCAATTTTTTTTATATATTTAAAATAAATTTATTTTAAAATTTTGGATTATTATAGGAGTTATTTTTTACAGTAACTTTTCAAGAAGTTACTTTCTCCACAACAGCTTTACAACTATCTTTACAAAAAATCGAAACCATCTCAAACATACCCTTAATCAATTGCTAACTTTTGGTGATTCTTCATTGGTTTCAATCGAAATAATTTGTATTAAATGTAAAAATATTAAGAGTAATGATATTAATTAAATTCAAATTTTATTATAAATATATATTCATTGAATAAGCACTTTTAGAATCATGCATATGAATGCTAAACATTAAACTTTGAGTATAATTTCTGCCTCATATGATTATTAAGATATATGTCACAAAAATGTTATATATTTACATATACATCATCTAAATTCTTATATTTATTTGTATAAGGCTCAAATCATAATACTTTAGCATTTAAGCTAATTGCTAAACTATTATGTGATTTTATTTAGGGGGCTTTGCATACATAGAGTTAAAAAAGATATGTAACATTAAATTTCATTATTTACATGCACAATACTAAAAACATCAAAATAAATTAAAAATTAATACTTTCCCTAATCATCACACTGTACATCCGCTCGATTCTATTAACATTCATTCTATGTTGTCAGCCTCGTCGCCCTTTACTTGTAGTATGTCTCAGCATCATAAGCTCTTATCATAACTTACTTAATCGTGATCATGCCTTCGAGCCACCGCATTTGTCATGTTCGTGCCTCCAACCGCCTCCTCCATCAAATTTGACAAATCACTGCCTAGAAGAATTTGGTCGAGGAAGAATCAATATTTTTCCTCCTCATGCCTTGTGAAACTTATCAACTTTAATAACGGGGAGTTAAATTATGTAAATAATAAAATTTAGATATTAAATATTTGAATTCTAATATTTTTTTGTATTATATATAAAAATCTTCTGTTAAATATCTATAAAAGCTAATTTTTATCAATTTTAATAAACTTTTCCTTTGAAGTGTACAGAGTCGGTCTCCTTGGTTGAAATTTTTGTTTTCATTTGTAAGGTTTAAGAACTCAAATTAAAAAAGAAAAATAAAAAGAGAGAAGTTGGCTTTGCTATGATGGAAAAGCTTGTAGGGGCCTTTCCGGAATCTTAAAATATTGGATAAAAAGTCCCCATCCCATTCCTACACCGTCCACTATCAAACGGCTCTACATAGTACCAGGCAGCAAAATCTGCAACATTACAGAAGAGGTTCTCACCTCTCTCTGTCTCTCTCTGTCTCTCTCCCTTCAAGTATAGAGGATACAAAGAGCAGAAGAAAATTATCTCAACCCGCTGTGCTTAGGAGACCAGTGTCCCTTCTCTCTCCCTTTCATGCCAATGGCCAAGGTGGACCAAAGTTATGTGAAAGAGAAGAAAAATAAGAGAGAGAAAGGAAGGGAAGAGATAGAGAGAGGCTGTGCGTGTGGTGGGAAGAAGGGTGGCTTTCCAACCGAACCACCTCCTTCCAATATCAAATTTTTAGAGTGATGAGGGTGCCACAAATGCCCCTCTGCAAACCCCAAAAAAATCCAGTCTTTTTATTTCATTCATCAAGGAAATGTGCGAAAAACACTCCTCTTTCACCTCTTCCATCAAAGGAAGGAGGGGTTGCTCTCGTATTCTTGATTTATATGGGCCTCTTTCGTGTTTTGGTCACGGTCAGACCCTTGGTGAGAGAAAATTGGGGAAGGAACCTCCCCTCTCTCTCTCTCTCTATTCCGCCTTTATCTCTCCATTATCTCCACTTCTTTCTCTCTCACAATTTTTCCTCTCTTCTCTGTATATCTTTATGACTTCGTTGCAAGGCGGTTCAGATCTCATCCAGTGCTTACCTTCTTTTCTCTTCTAGCTTCTGTTATTTCCAAGCCTTCTTTTTCTTCTTGCTATTTTTTGGTTTGGCGAAGATGATGAAAAGGAAGATTAGGGTTTCCGTGGATCCAGGGCCTTCTTCTTCTTTCCTGGTTGGGGAGGAGGACAGAGCGAGATTTAAACACCAGTGTTTGTTACAGGATTATCAGGAGTTACTCAAGGTGGGATCTTGTTTTTGGAAATTGGTTGCGTAGATCTGATGGCTCTTTTAGTTTTTTTCGTAACTGGTTCTATATGTTTACTGAAATTTGTTAGAGATATGGGTTTCTCAGATTTTTATACGTTTTTTTTTCTTCTAGATTTATTGAGAGTCCTAAGATTTTTATTTCTTCGAGCTTTTAGAGAACTTTTTTCTCTTTGTTGCTCTATGACCTTTGATTTCTAATTTAGGGTTCTAGATTATATCTTGCATAGTTTTTTTTTTTTTTTTTTTGGTCGATTTAGGGTTTATTCCATCATGTTTTTTGTTCTCTTCATGTGATTATGCTCCTGATTATCATTTGTGTAATTCTGTGATGTGTTTCATTAAATATTTTTATCTGTTTATTTTGTTAATCCATCAAACCTTCCTCCCTTCGAGGTTCCATTTATTTATCTTATCATAGATTTTTCTTTGGTGTTACCACTCTGTGACTCTGTTTAGTTTGAAGGAATTGCAAAAGAAGAAATTAAAATGATGAAGAAAATAAATTGAAATCAGTTCACCCTCTCCCCCACTCGTTTATTTGAGAGAAATTGTGTAAAAATATTTTTTTCATGTTTAATTAATGAAAAATAGAACCTTTCTTTCTCGCTAGAAAGATTAAGGCTTCGTTTGGGATGACTTTTTTATTGCGAAAGAGTTTTAGTACAAAATTTTTAATTTTTTAACTAAAACTCCGTTTTAGAAAGCAATAAAAAAGCCGTCCCAAACGAAGCCTAAATCTGAGTCACAACTTATATCAAATCTGAGTCACAACAATGATATAAGTTTTCTTCTGGTTTTTGATGTGTAGAGAGAATTGTAAATGGAAGAAGTTTTTTATACATATTTCAATTCCTATTAATTCATGGTCAGTGGTATTATTTTTTATTACTGCAAACCACTTATCTATTAGGGGCTGTTTGGTAGCACCCATGATTTAATTTTAGTAGGATTTCATAAATCCTTAAGGAATCTTGATGGACCTAAATCCTGAAAAATGTATGGTAACATTCATAAAAAATCCTATTAAATTCCAATTGACTGTTTGGCTATAGAGCGGATTTAACGAGTGGACTCCTCTCGAGCCAATGGATTTCGTAAATCCGGCAAAAAAGGGGATTTCGGAAATCCGGGATTAAGCACGAAAACGCGGAATTTTCCGTCTACGGCAGCTTTCATTTGCCGTGAGATTTGGTTTTGCATTTTAGGCCGTTTGGCTGGATTTCGCTCAAATCTGCCTCAAATCTGGCCTAAATCCTGCTACCAAACAGCCCCTTAATTTGCATTTGATCCAATCATCCAATATGAAATTGTAAATTAAAATCTATTTGTGTTTTTTCTAATTCCTTTAAACCAAACATGTCATTTATGATTTGTGGTATTTGAATTCATATTTTATATTGTATGAGCTCCTTCTGCATACCTTATGGAAAACTTCGTCGTGTTATTTGATTATTTCTCAGGAAACTGAAGGGAAAAAGGAGAGATTAAACAAGGCATTGCAGAGGAAACTCAAGCTGCTGGCTGAAGTGAAGTAAGAACTACCTCTTCCATTATTTTACAAGCTCTTCTTCATTTTGTATGCTAATCACTCTATTAGCTTATGTTTCATGGTGCCATTTGTATCATGCAATATTTGTTGCTGCAGATTCTTGAGCAAAAAATACCAGTCTTTCACAAACATTCCTGGGGTTTCGGCAAAACCGGGCAGGGTGAAGAGACAATCTTGCAAAGAAGTTAACCAACCTTATCATCCTGTTATTGGAACCAAGCCACCCTTAAAAGAAAGGAATCTCAAATCAAAAGAAGTTTCAGTTCAAAGTTTCCCGAAATTAACTGATTTGAACCGTTTCAAAGTGCCTTTGAAAGAGAGGAATCGCAAAACAAACGAAGCTTCTGTTCAAACTGCTCCAAAATTATTAGATCTGAATCAGGTCTCCTTACCGGTAATCAGATAGATCCTCCTTTGTGAACTAAGACAAGTTCTGCCATAAATCTTCTAATGTTAAAAGTTTCTGGTAGATCTTTTATCTGTAAAAAAAAAAAAATCTTGTTGCTCAGTCACAGGCTCACAGCATTCCACATCAATGTCTTGACTAAGTCTCTTTTTTTTTTTTTCAACTTTTAGAATGGTGAAGAGATGGAGCTTGATGTGAAATGGGAGCCCCTCAAGATAGACAAGTTGAAGAGGACCTTCATTGAAGGAGGAGATGCTATGGTTGATGATATTAAGTTATCAGTTTGTAGAGAGATTGGTAGCAGCCAATCTGGGTGGGGAACTGGAAAATTTCATGGCAAGATCAGCTCCCTTTGAAGGTTTCAGACCTACTATTGCTTGCATCATTAGTGAAAATGATTTATGTATATGATCACTTTTACCCATAACCCATTAGAGTTGCTCCTTTTTCATAAAGATCTTGCCTTTGCAAAGGGAAGGATTAACATTGTGTTACTGAGATATGCAAAGCTGTTAGAAGTTGTAGATATTCGCTGTAGTTTTTGCTTGGTAGCAGGTCTTTCCCTAGCTTAAATATCTGTTGATATCATGGTTATGAAATGTTCATTTCACTGAGGCTTCATTTGGGACGGCTTTTTTACTGCTTCTTAAAACGATTTTCTCGTAAAAAATTACAAGAAATTACAAGAAAGTCGTTTTAAGAAGCAGTAAAAAACGAAGCCTGGGTTTGATTGCCATCTGATCCATTTCTATGAACCAAATCAGGCCACAGTATTCAATTATTCTTTTAGATCAGTCAATTTGACATCTTCATAAGTAAAACATTGAGTGGAAGGAGACATTTGCAGAATGTTCTTCCTTGAGAGGTTAAAGCCTGCAAGAACTGTGAATACTCTGCATTGGTTACTCTTATTTCTGTTTACTGCTACATCTACCTATGCATCTCAAATACCAACGTAGCTATTCTGTGATCATTTGTGACTTAAAAGATGGCCATATATTAGTTCATCTCAAATAACATGCAAGAAAATCAAATATAACCATTAAGGCTTCAGAATTTTATACCGCCGTCCAGTTGAATGTAGCATGCACTAACATAATGAAAATGAGTATGATTAGTAATGAAATAATTAGCATAATAAAAACATAATAAGTTCTTTAAAATTTTCTTACGGGGCTGTTTGATTTGATGTACAAGGGGTGTAAAGTATTCTAAATGTAGAAGTTTTAATATTACTTGTGTTTGGTTTGAGTTAAAATAAATGCATTGTAAAATTTTGATGCATTTGAAAGTTATCAACTAATTAAGTTTGCGCATTTGAAATTTTTCATATTTGAGTGAGCTCAAAATACATCATAAATTTATCACTTTTGTCACCACCAGTTAGCCAATATCATAGACCATGATCGCCGGGTGGTAGCTATTTGTCATCATTGTTGTTGCTAACCACTAGCCATCGCCCACATGCTAGTTGTTACCACCCTTTTCACCTGTCACAAACACCATTGTTGAACACAACCACCATCACCAACCACAAACCACAATCGCCACTATCACTCGCCAACCTTCATAGCCATCAGCCACAACCCATTGCCTGTTTTCTCCAATCACTGATGGTAACTATCATTATTGTTGCTGACCACCGCCAGCTGTACCCAACAACCAACCATCGACGTTGCCATCGACCACTAAACACTGCCGCAAATTGCTCACTCATGCCTGCTTATAACCAATCTCTTTGAACTTTATATTGCACTCATTTTATTTCAAATCAAATAACAAATAATAATTTCATATATTTATTTTAAACTCATTCAAATCTAAAGTATTATTTCCCTTTTTTTAAGCATTTCTTTGTAAGCCAATTAAACCACCCCTTAGAAAAGATGCTTCATTCAAGATTGATGGTTGCTCAAACAATATAATTTAAAAAAAAAAAAAACTATCTTCTCTTTTTTATCAGCACTCTTTGAGGTTCGTCCCAGTTAGTATTCATTAAGAGTGGACTGTGGACGTCAGCCTCTTTGAAGGCTTTTTGAAGAGTTTGAAAAGCTGAGTCAATAATTATTGATGTAAAGCAGTTCAAAACTCCATTTCTTTTGATCCGTTGGTGAGAGTTTAGATTTTAATATATATATATATATATCGAAAACATTTTCTGAACATACACTGTTGTCAAATAAATGGGGTAGCTGTTTTAAGAGGAATTATTAGGGTCGCACACGATCGAGATCAAGGAAAGAGAATTATAATAATAATTTCATGTATTTAAGATGAAGTTTGTTTTATTGTTATGAATTTTAGATTATTGAAAAAATTCACTATTGTTGCGGTAGGGATGTAACTGAGCCGAGCCGGCTCGTATTCAACTTGTTAATGAGCTCACGAATTGAGATTATCGAGTCATGAGTTTGAGCTCGAACCTATAATCAAGCTCATATAAAATGAGCTCGAACTCAAGCTCGGCTTTGCTTGGTTTGAAAGCTCGTTAAGCTGTTAAATTAAATTAAAATATATTTAATAATTAATTTGAATTAATATTATATAATATGTTTTAAAATTTTTAAATTAATTCTAATTAAAAAAATTAAAAAAAATTAAATTTATTTAAAATTTTTATTTTAAAATTAAGGAATCGAGCTCAATAATCGAGTTGAGCTCAAGCTTTTTAAACGAGCTTGAGCCAATAAATTTTTTATCGAGACGAGCTCGAGCTCAGTAAGAACTAAACAAGCTTAGCTCGACTATGTAGATACTCGACTCGGCACATTTACACCCTTACATGTTGAAATATTCACGGTGATAAAGAGATATGAGGCTTAGCATCATAGCTTTGTATGCAGAATCAACACACATATAAAAAAGGGGTGCAAGAGCCATAAGAAACATCATATTTTTTGTGGAAATCCTTAAAAGGGAAAAAAAAAAAACTTTGGGCCTCCAGTTTAAATGATTATTTTGGTATTTGATATTGGTTATAAAATGACTCCAGAATTGTTCCAAGGAGAATGTTGGAATTTTTGTTTGGTCGGTAGGATCGTACGATAAATTCAGAGGGACTGTAATCGGCAGGCGACGGAGGTCAAAATGATCATAGTCGGAGGGTAACAAAAGTTGGATGGACCGTAATCAGATGACAAAGGTCAGAGGAATCGTAGTCGACTAGCGATAAAGGAGATCCATTATAAATTTGGAGTGATCCATCAGATGACTCATACTTATTCCCTCAATCATGGAGCATTTGTTCAACATTTAAGTGTCGTAGTGATGCCAAAATTAATCAATCTTGGGTTCGTTGAGTTCATCTCGTAAAGCTGCTCAATTTGAACATAAGCATATTATGTTTCGATATAATTTGTTCATCCAATTAATACATTTAAGCTTCAAAATATTCTTTAATCCCTTGATTTGGGCCCATTTGGACTCAAATTGGACCAATTTGACTATAAGTTTGATGAGATTGGAGTACAGGTGATCCCAATTTTAATTTGGAATTTTTCAATTCAGATATGCATCAAGATTCATGCCAAATCAAGATAGTTTTTGATGACTTATCAACTATCATGAAGGGAAACTTAGATCTTAGTTTGTAAGAAGATCATACACATCGACTGATAAGAGATATAAAGATCTCTTATGTGAAAAAGTAAAGGAGAATTCACAGGGCATAACCTAGTCAAAACAGAACAACTAGTTTGAATATGAAAGTACAATGGTCTTCTCTTATCCATAGTTGAAGAAGGTAGTAATGCAATTTTAGAATTCAAATTGTTAGAGAATATCTCCTGAGATGATGTTCGTGAGTGTTGAAGCCTTGAAGGTTAATGAAGCCAATTAGAGATGGTGGTGGGCATTTAACGCATTTTATTCATAATGGTGTTGGCGAAAGGCAATGAAGAGCGTTGGGAATTAGGCATCAAGAGATGGACATATGCGAATGTTAATCAACTGTAAATGTTGAGTGATGTTGAGTGGCATTAGGTGATGGATGTCTTATAAAACTCCTTTAGATTTAGTATTCAGTTCAATATGTTCTTATATGATCTAAATAAGGTAAGTTATTAAATTTGTGCATTTGAACTCTTCTACGTGTGTCTGTGAATGTTTTGGGTGCATGTGAGTCTGCATGTGTTCTGAAGTAGGTCCCAAAGATCCGTTTGCATGTTTAGAAAAGTCTAAATGTTTTCTCTGGGCGCCATGACATTGGGTTCAACGATGCCGTGGTATGAATGATCTCGGCTTTTTGATAAATTAATTCAGCACGACGGTGCTAGGGGCGTCGATATGAGTTTTGTGAAGGAGCGTTATGTGACACTATGGTGCTAGGTCAAATTTTAAAAGTTAAAATATATTTTTTCACTATTCCATTCACTCGATTTGTTTGGGCAGTCGACGTTAGAAAGAGAATAAGAGAGAGAGAGAG
Organism: Dendrobium huoshanense; assembly: GCA_016618105.1. Taxonomy (NCBI): domain Eukaryota; kingdom Viridiplantae; phylum Streptophyta; class Magnoliopsida; order Asparagales; family Orchidaceae; genus Dendrobium; species Dendrobium huoshanense. The sequence continues at coordinate 49,948,462 of CM028355.1, read as the reverse complement.
AGAGAGAGAGAGAGAGAGAGAGAGAGAGAGAGAGAGAGTCTATTTTGAGCCACTTTCGGATTATTTTTAGCAAACGACCCAATTCTGAAAATTGTTCGAACTGAGATATGTGACATTTTGCATGTACTTTGTTTTCAAACATACGAAGTTTTCTTTAATTTTCTAATTAAATTTATATTTTTTAAATAAAAAAGGGGGATAACCTCACACCCATAAAACTTTCACCATGTAACTTTATGTATGTTATAAAGACATCAATTTTGAATATTTAAGTATTTTTCTGAAACTTTTACATCGGGTATTTTGGAATGTGTGTTCTTTTAATTGATTAAAAAATAATCATAAACTCCAAAGATAATGTTGTAGTATATTAAAGTCTTAAAATAGTCTTTTACACAATTCATGATAATTTGGTTAAATTTTAAAATACTACATTTTTGTTCAGTAGGGTTTATGTTGCCTACTGTTATAACATTTTGTGAAATTTTGGAATGAGTTTATTTTTGCTTTAATTACTGCAATGCAATTAATTATATGTCTTATTAGTTAAAATAATAATTTTTTAAGAGATTTGGTGTGGGAAAAGCAAGTTAATTTTGATGTTTATAGGGCATGTTCTGGTGGCTATAAGTTCTGTTCTTATTGCTATAAGCCTTGTTCTGGTGCTTATAAGACATGTTTTGGTGCTATAAGCACATTCTATTTTGGTGATGGGCATTGGGAGTTATAAGAAGAAAGTCTATCAATTGTGGCTCTAAGATATGAAGTGTATGTTTATTTATTTTCACAACATTATTATTTAAAGTTCTAATAACTACGATTATTATTCTATTTTGCATAGTGATTTATTTTATTACGTTTACTATTCTATTAAAATCTTAATAAATGAATGTTTAGAAATTCAGATCAACTTAAATGTAGCCTGCTGAGCTGTGTTAGCTCACAAATGTTTCACTTACCGTTTTTAGAGTCTAAGTAATGGAAGGAGCCAATTGAGTAGCGGTTTTAGGATCTAATATGAATATGTATAGGTATTTCCTCTATTGATTTTTATACAGTCATGATTAATCTACAACAACATCATCATCATCATCAAGCTTTTATCCCACTACGTGGGGCAGCTGCATGAATCCTTTTTCTCCATTGTGTAGTTAAGAGTCAAATTTTCATTTAAATCTAATAAATAAAGGTAACTTCTAATATTTTCTAACAAAGTCTTTTTAGGTCTATCTCTAGCTTTCTTAGCATAAGCCAAATTTAATACATCTATTTTTCCTAACCATGCCATCAGAAGGCTACCATTATAGGTGACCAAACCATCTAAGGTGACTCTCTCTAATTTTATCTTCCACTGGAGCTACTCCAAGTTTTTGACGTATATGCGCATTTCGTATTTTGTCTCTAAGATTAAAGCCACTCATTCACCTATGCATCCTCCTCTCTACTACACTTAATATTATGCTTCTCTTTTAATGGCCAACATTTTGCCCAAAGTCTTGATTAATCTATTATGTTCTCTTTTGTACTCTGGTTAATAGTCATGTAATGTAATATAATTATTGTATATACATTTTGATAAGGAAATAAGTTTTTGTGTGGATGAGGTTATTTATAATACTGGATAATATTAATAGCTTTGTTCTGTTATTTATTTTAAAGTTTGCATTGGAAGACAATCTAAAGTAAAAAAATAAAAATAAAATTAAGATCTTCAAATTTGTCTATTGCAAGCCAACACGATAGGACTTGTTCAGTCTGTGAGTCTAATCGTATTGGATTGTGACATGTCCAAGTGTTGTGGGATAAGAAGTCAGCAATGTATGAATGTTTGCTTTAAAAGTTGAGCAATGATCAAATATAAGACTTCAAAAGTTGCTATAGACAAATTGGTGTAGTGATCCAATGAGAGTCGGCGAAGGATAATATAAGACTTCAAAAGTTGGACATCAACAAACATCGAGAATCGGACGTTTAAAATTGTTGTTTGACATTGATTTTAAGTGACATTAGTTAATTTTGGATATCACATTGGTCAACAAATATCTAGTGTGCGGATCAACAGGTGTCACCAAAGGAATAAATTATTCTGTGCGAAATCTGGACGGGAAGAATCGTCTGGACAGTAAGTGTACATACATTATGTACATAATGTACACATTGTCTATCACATATGTGTACACACACTATATACAGTGTATGTAAACTCACATGTCTGAATAGTTCTTCATGTCCAAACTCCACACAAAATAATTTCTCCAACAGAGGACTATGATAGCTAACTACTAAACCCTAAACGTTGGATATTGGAAAAAATAAGGATATTGGACTATTTTTCTCTCTTTTAGGAAGGAGGCCAAGAAACTTGGCAGGTTAGGGAGAGCTCCAAAAACGTGAAGCACCATTGATGGTTGATTGGAAGTTTCTAACGAGAGCTCAGAAATTTTCTACGAATCTTGAATTTTCCTGTTCAGAATTGTGAAGAAATGGGGATAAGTTAGTTTATTTGCAAATATATTTGTAGATTTCAAGCTGCTTCAATTTTTATTAGTAATAATCTTGAAATGTGAAATGTTTTGCATTATTATTAACAACCTACACGTCATATTCTGCCATCGATCACCTAATCAAAACTGCATTGGCTGATCTTGCCCATAGTTCGACCAAATAAAAATTATGATTGCAATCTAAAAAATAAAATAATAACAACGCTGTCCCAAACGAAATCTTAGTTATTTTGGCTTTTGTCCACCAATAGATGAGAGATAATGATCAATGCTCATCTCAGTGTTAATGAAGATAAGGATGGCGAATTAAAATTTCATAAAATAAATAAATAAAATTTCTTGAAAGGAGAGGAGATTGTTTAAGCTGATCAATGAACCAATTTATTATTTAGATGACTCAAACTAAAATATAATAATATTAAAGTGTTGAATTATGATCAAAGAATGAAAACCATAAAAGACCAATCAGTTTTTACTATATGAGAAGAAAAGAACAAGTTACAGTAAGGTATAATTCAGATTCATAGAATGCACACCATAGACAAAAGACATACAAGATATGTTCAACCTACCCTTCTAACGTGTATAATGAGAACACAAAAATGCTTATAAACCATGTAACAGTAAACTAGTTTTATTCCAGGAATCGAATCTACAAGCTCTACAATCTAAAATAGAAGGTTATAATGGAAAATTTTTTGCGAGATCAGGAGAAACCTGTAGTTCAATAGAGTCTAGATTGATCAAGCATCTGAATTTGTCTCAATCTCTGGCCTAACTTGAGAAGATTGTTCAGCCTCGGCAACATTTGAATTGATGGGCTTTTTCAATTGAACCAGGATCATAGTCATATTGTCACAGCCTTCTCCGGCCGTTGATGGAGCCAAACACCGGTCGAGTACTTTTTCGCACACGGCGGAGAGGCTATTCTCCTGCAAGCACAACTATTGTGAGTACCGTCGCCTGTCAGAGCTGTCATAGAAGCTAAAAATATCAATCTAAAGGCTCAGAGATAAAAACTTCAGCACTCCAAAAGGTGTTTCTTTCTTATGATTTCTTTTTGCAGCTGATGGAGGAAAATATTGCTTAGTTTAGTTAAGTCTTACAGTGCTTATATGTTCATTGATGAAATCAACCAGTTGCTGACTTGACATGCAGTCCCTGCCGGAAAGAGGAAGAATGCAAATACTTAGAACCAATGTGAAAAATAAAAAATATGTCATACTCAGCTCTGCATGCATATGCCGTGTATCGCTGAGCTCTGTACTGTACAAATTTTCAGGAAAAAGAGGCCTCTGTACTGTACAAATTTTCAAGCGCGGTGCACATTCAATTACTAATTTACAACAGAAAAACAAAAGTAAAAACAACAAAGTTGTATAAAAGAAGCTACCAATCAAATCCAAAAGGGTAAACCTGAATGCACATCCTTACCAAACTCCATCACAAGCTAAAACAAAAAAATCGTCATCCTCGCAAAGGTCCACCTTGTAAGATACATGGTTATATTAGTAAAAGTCGAGTCTCAAGATAAGAATCCGAAAAGAAGGCTAAATTAAAAAAGGGGAAAAATTAACCAAGAGGCACAGTACTCACAACAGTGATGTCTGGATTAGCTGTTACAATCTGCTTTTCAGCGGGTAAAAACTTGTTTTGCTTGAACTCCATATCACCTGAATACAAGATAATGGAATTTCAGACAGAAATAAACATCACTTGACTTAGAAAATCACAACAAGTTTGAACGTGCCGATTGCCCTTGCAAGGTTTAAAGTTCCATTGACTCGTCCTGCATGAATAAAACCTCCTGCTTTTAAAATTCTCTCTCTCTCAATCTCTAGCACTGGTTTGTGATCCCTTGACAGATTATAAGCCTGCACAGAACAGGGATGTGCAAGAAATTTAAGAGGGAGAGAGAGGGAGAGATAGAGAGAGAGAGAGAGAGAGAGAGAGAGAGAGAGAGAGAGAGAGAGAATAACATGCACATCAGATGGCCACAAAAGGAAGCCCAAATAAAAATTTACAAGATGCAGTTGCCAGAATAACTCACATGACCCTTCCTTGAAATAACACAGCGAGAATCACCGGCATTTGCAACAAGAAGTTGGTTTTTTCGCATAATAGCTACACAAGCTGTGCTTCCCGATGTTGGCCCAGAAAAATCAGAGTGAGGGCCCTGAACACAGTTTGAAACAATAAGCTTGGAGGAAACTGTTGAAGATGAAAAAAGAAAAGAAAAAACTTAATGTAAGGCTTAAATAAGTATTCAAAGAAGATAGAGGGCACATTGATGCGGAACTATAGAACTTCCGCAACTCTCCCGCTATTATATGATTGATATTATACGGGAAAAGGATTTTATGTGATTGTTTATTTTCTGATTTTTATCAAATTTAAAATATGAACTTCAAGGTTATTTGAATGTTAATTCTGGCAGTAGAGAGATATCATCTTGATAGAGAATTCAACGTCTTAAACAATGATGCTTATGAAATTTATATATTTCAAATTTTTGACACAGATAAAACATGATCCGAAAAGTTAAAAGTTGAACTGTCTACTAATGATGGTATTTACTACTTCAAATGTATATGCAACTGAATGACAAAATATGTCTAAAGTGTCTAGCTAGTTTAAAGGGTTTCCTAATTATTTACAAGATTTTAATAACTTATTTGAATGTAAGCTTATTGATAATGAGAGTTGTATGTCATGTCCAAGACTGTGCCTTAGATTATGTGAATTTAAAACTTGAATCACATTCACAACCATATTATAAGAAATATAGGAAATAAAATTGTTAATTTCATATCTCAGGGATATAATTCAATTGTTGCTTATAATGATAAAATCTAGCGTGATGTGTTACCATGGACGTAGCTCATGCTAGTTTAATTGAATTTGCTTGTATAATTTAGCCGTTTGAAAAGTCTACTATTTATCCTTTCAAAACTAATGCGAGAAGGAAAATTTTTAATACTACAAAATTGATGGGCAAATTTGAATCTAAACAATAATTTAGTAATCTCAATAAAGTGAAAAAAAAAAATTTAATAGTATGAATAAACATAAATTTAAGAAAAAGTGTAAATAGGATGGTGTGATTTATACCCAAGTAATTGTATAATTGAATAATGTTCTACCTTAAGTTTTGACTTTGCTTGATGATATTAATCAAATAAATAAAAGTTTTAAAGATATTTGCCTTAATAAACCACTAAATTAGTTTTAAAGATATTTACCTTAATAAACCACTAAATTACTACCACAGAGAAACATACAACATGCTATTGATATCATCATTGTTAGTCTGTGGAGTATGATTGTGTCGATCAAATCGGATTATACTATTGCCTCGGATCTCAAGTATATTTATCGTGCTCACTAGGGGGGTACGGGAGGTCCTCCCCCTGCTTGGGTTCGGATGCTTTGCACCAATTTTTTTTTCATACAATGCCTCGATGCTATTTACCCGAGTGCCCCGACGTTGTAGTTTGCTAGAAAAAACGACAGAGAGCGGAGCGCTGCAACACTCTAGATTCGATGTTGTAGCACTGTGTAGTGTCGTATCGCTACAGGTTTGAGCGTCGCAGCATCGTCAGACTGATAGGGAATAGATGTTTGAGCATCGCAATGCTCTAAACTAACGTCGTAACACTTCAATGCATATTAAATGGTTTTCTTTCTCATTTTTCTTAAGGGTGATGTCCCTTGGTGTTATTAACTTGGCTTTCTCTTTTGTTTTAAGTGGAAGAATGGTGTAAGAGTGAAGAGAAGCAATGAGAGAGCGAGAGAAAAGAAAGATCTGTAATTATTTCTCCCATTTTCATAATGGATTTCTTGGTGTGGTGTGGCTCCGTGATTTTTTCCTCATTTCGAATTTTTCCACATTAAATCCCGATGTCTGTTACTTTCAACTGCATTTTTATCTTTCTCGTTTGCTTTGTTGCAGTATTTTACTTCCATTCCCAAATATATATAAAACCCAACATAACATGTTGAACTTATGGGACAAAATAATGAATTACTTCAAATGTATTTATTTGGGAAAGCATGATTCCTTATGTTTTACTTGTTTGCTTATACCTAAGGAAGATGGTAGATGGATGATGTGTGTAGGCAATATAGTCTTAAATAGAATCATCATCAAATATAGATTTTCTTTACCCGTCTGAATGATATGCTCAATATAATGAATGGTGCGATGAAATTTTTTAAAGGTTGATTGACGTAGTTTTTATCATCAAGTTAGAATGAGGGAAGTTGATGAATGGAGAATAGTTTAAAAATGAAAGATGATTGTATGAATAGTTGTTTATACCTTTTCAATTATTCAATACATCTAATAATTTCTAGGAGAATAATGAACGATGTCTTGAAACCTTTCATTGAAAAGATTATCATTGTTTACTTTGATGATATTCTAATATATAGCAAGACGCATGTGATAATCATTTAGTGGATCTTAAGAGAGTATTTGAGAATTTATATGTTGTATTTTGACTTTGAAGAAATTCTGACTCCATCTATGGATTCCAAAGTTTTGTTGGAGTTGGAGATAGATTAAAAGTTGATTATGATAAAGAGAAGCAATTAATGATGGGCCAAAATCTATTAATACACATGATATTAAAAACTTGTGTTGTTTGGCTATCTTTTATATAATAACCTTTCTATATTAGATTTAGATGAAAATTTAACTCATAACAGGACACAATGGAGAAAAAAGATTCATGTAGCTAACCCCACATAGTGGGATAAAAGCTTGTTGTTGTTGTTGGCTATCTTTTATAGATTTTTTTTTTGTGCTATCATTTATAGATGATTTAATAAAAGGGTTGAGTATTATTATGACTCTAATAATGAATTGCCTGAAAAAAAATAATGGACTAAATCTATTGACTTTGCTTTAACTGAAATTTAAAAGAGATCGACAAGTTGCAAATAAACTTGTACTTAAGTTGCTTAATTTTAATAAGATATTTGATATTTTTTGTGATGTTTTTGTTACTGCTATGGGAGTAGTGTTAACTCATGAAGGACGATCCATTACAATTTCTGATGAAAAATTGAATGAAGATAAAAATAGAAATTAAAACTAAGAGAGTTTTATATTGTTGTACAAATTCTTCATTATTAGAAACATGATCCACTATCAAAATTATTTGTATCGTATTATGACCATTATACTTAAAGATATTTTTCCCCAAGGAAATTAGGACATAGACATGCAAAGTAGATTAAATTTTTATAGGACTATTATTTTGTTTCTTTAACATTTTGTTGGACAATAAAAATAAACTTGTTGATAGAGCAGAGCAGTCTACAAGCAATACAGGCTAAGGCAATTGACTTTGATATATATAAAAGAGTGTCGCTTATAAGAATTTTGATGAAATTTAATAAAATTTAAATAATGATTTATTTTAATTAACAAAGACTACACGATTAAGAATTATTATTGGTTTTGGTGTAGGAGTAAAGTCATGGGTTATTTCCAAAAAAAGTCTTTGAAAGAAAATAAAAGCATAGCTTAAATTTTTAACTGCTTATCACCCACAACATGATGATCAAACTAAGTGGTTAATAGAACATTGGGAGATCTGTTACATTATATGGAAAAAGACCATACAATTGAAAGGGATTTGATGTTGATGTACTGAGTTTGCGTATAATTCGTTGGTCAAGAGATCTAAGGTATGAGTCCACTTTAGATTATCACAAGGAATCAACCTAGAAAGTACATAAATCTTATCGACCTATCTATAAAATCTTATGTTTGGCGCATTTGCACAATCATTTACATAACACAAATATGGTCTACTTGTGCATATTCATCAAAACTTGGCTACTGATTATGATAATTATAAACTTTATGCTAATGTGAATAAGTATATGAAATTTAAGCCTAGAGATAAGGTTTTTTTTTTTTTTTTTTTTAAAGCCTAGAGATAAGGTAATAGTACGTTTAAGCCCAGAAAGAATTCCATCTAATAATTTTTAGAAAATACATGCAGCGAATGCAATACCATTTAAATTTTTGTAATGCATTGAAAATAATGTGTAAAAAAATAGAAAATTCAAAATATTTTAGCAAAAATTCAACTTATAATGAATCTTCAATATAAATGATTTGACTATAATTCATTAGTCTATCATAAATTCTTTGAACTCTACTCTCTTTCCACTCCTACCTGATGAATTAGCATCCAATCTTCTATATGATATTTTTATGATACTTATTAGGATAAAGCTATTCTAGATTATGTAATTGTGTCCACAATATATGGTGGACTTTAGAGATATCTTATTCAAGAAATTCTAGACATACATGATTGTGTTGACTGAAGATTACTCCACACGAAGCTCAATTTTAGACCCGAATTTACTTGATGAGTATCAAATGTTAAAATCATCATAGTTGAATTTGTTGAAAACATGTAGAATTGATGTAAATCTCCATATTTATTCTTATCGGAAGTATCATATTAAGCATTAATTTTTTAGCAGTTTATGTATTCTTTTATCAATTAGTTTCTTTTGATTAGTTGGTTCAATTTATTTTGAGGAAATGAAAATAAAGATGGCCAAGAAGAGTTGTATTAGTTGAGAAAGATTGTATTTCATTTTCTAACTTTAGGTTAGTATATTGGATTGGCATAATTTCATGATTGGTTTCTGATCTAGAACTAGATTCGTGAACAAATATGTAATGCTGAAAATACACATATTTTAATTAGAGCAACAATAATCACATTTTACTTTTAGTGATTTAAACAACTATTAAAACATCAAATAGGTGATTTAAGCTTAGGCCAAATTACAAGATAAAAGTTAGAGTCACAAATAATCAATTCCAATCACAATTAGCATAGCATGAGGGAGTTCAAAGGAAATCCCTATATTAACATATAGATTAGGCACTAATTGGATCCACTCACTCACACTCTTGATGTAGGCTAAAGAGAGATAGGTTGCACAACCTTTAATGATGCCACAAATTAAAGGGAAGACTTAGAAAAGCAAGACTTGGAAGAGAAATTCACCATTATCAGGATTTGGAAATGATCTGCCACTGAGCGGGAGAGAGTTGTTCGTCAATAGCAACGGCGAGAGAGAAGATAATCTTTTCGACGTAGTCTTCCACAGTACGATCTACCTCTAAGTTGATGTTGAAGAATGGAGACTTGAGAATGTCCACTTTCCCTTGATCATTGTAAACAAATCCGTGATCAAGTTCTACATCCGCCATACATGAGGAGACAGTGGACTAGGAGTTGGGGGAACTTGTGGACAACAAACGGAACCCTCTTAGGTGACTGGACAGCAAAGAACTTGGCTGAAATTTTCTGGACAGTAAACTCCAGCTAAGTGGGATTAATTTGGGAGGGAAAGGGATAGAGAAATAAGGGTCGGATTTTGGGGGGAAGGAGGAAGGGATTTGATTTTAGGTTTGAATTTGAATTGGGAGCATTAGGGGAAAGCAATCAAGGGAGAAGAAAGGGTAGGCCGACGAGTAGAGGGGAGGGGGGAAGATGGGGAAGGGAATAAAGAATTACCAAAGAGGGATATTTAATTAGGGAGGGGATATTATGGCGAATCCCTAATTAAATTAAATTGATGTAATTTGAGAACTTTCCTAATATAAGTCATCTTATTTAAGGAAAGAATTTTAAATTCAAAATAGATTGGAATTTGAAATTAAGAACTTTCCTAGTTTGAGACACTTTATAAATGGAAAGTATTAATTGGGGTTTGAATTTTGGAGGAAAAGGGGAAGTTGATGAGGCCGACGGCTAGGATGAGGATTAGGGTTTGGAGACGGCTGGTAGGGAGGGTTTTGGGGTTTTGGACTGGCGGCTTAGAGGAGAGGAGGAGCTTTGGAACCGGCGGCTTGAGGAGGAGGGGGTTGGTTGTGGGGGTTGGCAGTTAGGAGGAGGAGGTGGTGGCCTTGGGGAGGCCGGCGGCTAGGAGGATGAAAGAGGGGGGATGGGACTTGGCCGGCAGCTTCTGGAGAGGATTTGGTCAGCGGTTGGGGGAGGAGGAGGGGAAGTGGAGAAAGAAAGTTAACCACGTGCCCGGAGGCTTCATGCGGCTGGTGGGTGATCCGTTGCCCTCACCTAGGATTCTCACCAAAGCTCTCTCTATATACGGACAAGAAACAATTGTTGAAATTTTCATAATAATCTTCATTAACCCTCATAAGAATAGGATGAGGCTATAAATAGTCCTCATATATAATAACAAAACAAAAGACAATAATACCTCATGGGGTCACAAACATCTACTCCCTCAAGCGAGGGTAAATTCGGAAAAGAAGCAACAATAAATCAAATACAAATAATAACTCAAAAATAAAGCGATGTAATCGGCCTTCGATCGTCGGCCCCGTCTCTAGTAAACTCTCCAAGGTCGGATGTCCTCATCAGTTTCATTTTGGATAATTCCCACAAAAGATTAAGTAGATTATAGCAGACTATATTATATCTTCATGTTGTTTGGAGTACTAAAGTTTAACCATCCAAGTAAAAATTAAATTATGATGGTTGAGGCAGTGGTGATGGTCATTAGCATTATTTATAAATAAATAAATAAATAAAAGAGAAAAAAAAAACAATAAGTGCAACATGTCTTGGGTTTTATCACAAGAGTAGCTCATGGCATGTGTTGATGGGATTTTTAAATTTAAATTGGAAAGTATAATTATTTTCAGTTAAACTGTTGAATTTAAATTAAATTATGATTAATTTAAACTTAAATTTAGACTAATATTATATCAACCTCATCTTCTAGCAATGTATAAATAATGGTCTCGGCATTTAATAAAAACTTTTGACTTGAATAAAACCATTCTTTATAATCAATTCATGAGCGCAAGTTGAATGCATAATTCTTTTGAGTGAAGTAGCAAGTACGGCTATCTGATTTTGGAGGAAATAATATCTTTGTACCGATATGATGTCAATTTTTTTCTTACTTCAGGAATTTCATTCATTATTTATTTTTTTTGGACAATTTGTTAATGGTTAGCTTAATGCCATTGATTTTGGTGAAAATTTGATACGTCGGTAATCAAATTTTATGAAAATTAATTTGCTTACTTGACGATTTTATTTGTTTCCAAATTCTTTCTAAAATCCTCAAATATTTTTATTATTTCATTATCATTTAATTTTAAACTCTAGTATTGCTTGTTTACATTTAAAGAAAGTAGTCAGCTTAATTGGTAGCTTGCGATCCACAGATCTCTAAGTTTTTTATTTTTTTTTGCTTAAAATCATAATATGCATTATATTAGTTGCATTAGAAAATCAAATCACAAGTCATCCTGCAACAAGACTAAAAAAATAAATGATGACCAACTACAAGGCCTCAGGTTAATTTCCCCTAAATTTTAAGAATTCTTGCATAGATACTGAAATAGATACAACAAAATAATTTGCCATTCAGCAAATTTATGGTGCCACTCATGCCTGGTAAAGTATGACGCGTGTAATTTTGCATTATCTTAGGTGAGGTCAGAGATGATAACGAAGTACTGAAAGATGATTGCCATATGGAGATGTTACCTCTTCAAAAGCCCAGTCATCTTCATGGCCCTTAGAATCACCGCCTCTTGGAGACCATATAAGACCTTCGATCATGCCAGTAAACTTATGCATCTTATCCCCAACTACAGCTAATTCTCTCCATCCCCTCTGTCCTCTCATCATCTCATCCATTCTATAGAATTAAAATATATATATATATATAAAAAAAAGGTTCCTTTTCAGTGTCAGCCAAAGAGTTTTTTATAAATCTACAAGCATCACTATCCAAGGGAGCATTAAATTAACAAAAACAAAAGCATACCTCAAGAAAGCTTTCCGAACAGCGGCCCCTAAATCTCCAGGAGAAGCAGCGTCGTTCTTAAGCACTTGGGTGTGCAGGTATTTAGCACAGAACTTTGCAACTACCTTTCCTGATATAGCATGATAACATTATTACGAAGGTCTTAGTAGCACATGGCAAATGACTTGAAATAGAAACAAATTACAATAAGATTATAATAAAGGGTGTCGAAATCAATGTCTTAGTTTCCACATCCTCTTCCAATCAAAGATCCATTCCAAAATTTTCAAACAAAAGAAAACAGCAAAGCATGAGATTTGATCATTTGAACATATTGTTCGTATTCGTATTTAGGGACACATTAGCTTTGGCTCACTTCTTGAATGAGAGGGAAGGGAGAGAGATGGAATGAGAGCTAACAGGGATCTTATTCAATAGAGCTCTTGGGCTCATTGTCTCACCCCTTTTTGAGTCATTCAAGTTCACTAATCTTCTGATACGAGAGAGGGCAGCAGGCTGGGGGCGGAAAGGGCAGCAGGCCAGGAGCGAAAAGGGCAAGGGATTGGGCCTGCCTTCTAGGACCCATTAAACCTATCATTACATATATGAGGAGGAATTAAGGAAGGGATTAATTAGAAAAGATTTCCTAATTAAAATTCAAATTGGAGAGGGAAATATATTAGGAAAGAGGGGCTGATTTAGAAAGAGATTAATTAGGAAGGATTTTCTAATTGAAATTCAAATTAGAGAGAAAAATATATTAGGAAAAGAGGGGCTGATTTAGGGCTGCAAGCGAACCAAACGTTCGACGAGCTACGAGTAGCTCGGTTTGATTAAAACTCATTTGTGATCGTTTAACTAACTAAACAAACAAACTTGAACAACATTTTTAATACTCGATCCTTAAATAAGTAAGCTTGAACACTAATGTGTTCAGTTCATTTATGTTCACGAACAACATCATTTGAAGCTCTCGTAAACATGCTCCACATTAAGCTTGATTTGTGTTCGATTCAGAAGTCGTGAATAAGCTCGATAAAAACTGGATTAATATTTAATTATAAAATTAATAAATATACGTAATATAAATATTTTAATTTATTATAACATAATAATATAATTATTTTTAATTAATAAATTTTAAAGTAATTAAATATTATAATATGTTACAGTTTTAATTTCCTTGCAATTGCTAATTTATTATATTACATTGTTAGATCTTGCTCATTTGATAGCTTATGAATACTCATTTGATTTGTTCATGAACATGCTTGTTTGATAGGTTAAAAAAATTCACTAAATATGTTCACGAACAAAGCTCGTTAAGGGTCATTTGTTTAAAGCTCGATAAGCACTAAATGAATTGAACATGAACCGAATATGAACACCATTAATTTAAACCATGGTTTAAAATTGCGCAATATGAGGCTCGCCTTGAGGCCCGTCTTTGCGCAATTCAAGTAAAAAACGCATTGATGCTTACGCCTCGAGTTTTTTTTATGAGGCTTGCGCCTCAACTTGGTTGAGGCCCGCCTCGCCTCACTGGCATGAGGCTTACGCGTCACGCTATATATATTAAAACTTACATAAATCTTAAAGTAAATGCCCGACATTGGACTCTATAGGAAAGGAGTAAAGGGAGAGAGCAGTTCACCATAATGCCCCTTAGTGATGACTGTGCTGATGACTTATGAGTTCTTATGTGATATGTCATTGATATTTATTTTTGGAAATTAGAATTGTATGTTAATGAAAAGAATATTGGATTTGGGAAAGATAGAATTTTGAGTTGAACTATATTTCATGTTGTCTTATTATTGAGATATTTTGATTTCACTTCATATCTTATGCTTTTTTTATGTTTTATATTATTCACTCATTAGTATATAAAAATTTTATCATTTTATACTTACGCAATCTTTTGATTTTGAGGCTTACGCCTCAAAACGCCTTGAGGCTTACGCCTCGCCTCACGAATGAAAAACGCCTCAATACCCAAATACGCAATTTTAAACATTGATTTAAACGCACCAAACATGAACACAAACAATAAAGCTCGAATCAAACATGAACCAAACTTGAACAATCTAATAATAAACAAACTCAAACATGAACACTCACATACTCGGCATGATTCGGTTCTTTTGTAGCTCTAGGCTGATTTAAGACAAAAAAATTAGAAGCTTCTTAAAGGCTAAGTTTACTGTTTGTTTTGCTTATTCAGAATTTTATTTGAGAGTTACTGCAGTTTTATTTTCGCGAGGGCTTCCTAACAGTGTTTAGGTTGTTTGGGAGAGTCAATCTACCTCTTGAATTATAGATCACTTGTATCTTTCTTTTCATTGAATTTATAATAAAAAATCAACCATCTATATTCATATTACTGCAGCTTTTTCATTGTGTTAGTTGTTTTTGTCTCTAACACGTATCAAATTGGTATCAAAGTGAGGTTTTGGGAGAGATGGAAGGAAATAAGGTGAAGGAGTTGGAAGGAGAAGTGGAGCAAATCAAATGGAGATGTCGATTAGGAGGGATAGAAGAGATGATAAAGAAGCTCATGGAGATGCAATCCCAAGCCCCACATGCGGTTACGAAGACTTCGGCCATGTCAAGATGCAAATTCTCCTCCTCCTCTACCACTGCCTCACTCTCATCTCACTTCTCAGTTTCCTCGTTATCACAAATGGTGAGAACCTGAAGAGTTCGGTTCTTTTACGTGTACCTCTCATCACATCTGAAGCACAATCCTTCGCCCGTTTCTCCTTCAACTCCTTCTCAGTGAGCTTCTTGAAGTTTCCCCCAAATCCTCCTCCTCCAAGCTTCTCCTTTGGGACCTCATGAAGGCTTCCTAGTTTTCGTCTCTTAGGAGTTAAGAAAGTGGTGGTCATCCTATACGAGCATCTACCTCTAACCTTCCTCTCCAAATACTTTTGTTCTTCCACCAACTGCGCAAGCTCCATAGCCTACCCAAGGTCACGCGGTCTCATCACTCTAACAATTAACCGAATCTCGAGCTTGACCGCCTTCATGAAGTTTCCCTCCAGCACAATCTAAAAAAGCCAATCTAGCGGGCTAGCTAAGTACTCAAACATGTCATGGTACTATGCCACATAACCCTCCTGCATTAGGGTGAAGAACTGCTCATAGAAGTCCCCTCTCCTATTGGTTCAGAAATATTCTAGTAAGCAGCCCTTGAACTCCCTCCAACTCTGAATGGGCAGCCTCATGTCTCTCTACTAGTACCAAGCCAAAGCATTCCCCTTTGAACACAGACCATCCGCTGTCAATTTCTCCTCATCTGCAAACCCATTGACGGCGAAATACCTCTCTACCTTGCAGATCCAAGCATGTGCGTCCTCGCCTTCAAAGATGGGCATCTTCAGCTTCCTTACCCTCGGATCACCTCCATTTCCCCTGAATCCTCTGTAGCCTCCCATTCCTCGAAAGAGGCCCCACCTGTCCCAATCTTCCCTTTTGCACCCGTACCCAAACCCGTCTTAAAAATTACCCCTCCTTTCAAAATCAGCACCCCAGTGCTCATAATCCACCCCTTCTTGCAAAATTTGCACTACTTTGCTGGTACCCAATAATCATCTCCTCCCTAGAAATAGGTTATAGCGAAGGCATCTCATCTTCTCCTTCTAGAATCTCCACCTTCTCATTCTCCCCTCCCCTAAACGGATTAGGGTTTCCTCCTCTTCCATGGCCGCTGGTGGCTTCCTTCGTTTATGATGTCATTTTATTGGGTTTGGCTTCAAGCAACTTCTTCAGCATGTCTTCCGCGACAGCGAACTTTTCATCCATTTTTTCATGGACAGATGAAAATTGGGTTTGAAAATCAGAAATTTTTTTCACAAAATCTGATTTCAGTTTTCCTAACTCCCCCTCCAACACTTTCACTTTCCTTCCGGCCATTGGTACCTTAGATCGAAGGGCGCTGATACTAATTTGTTAGGAAATGCTCGTAAAAAATCAGAAATTTCCTTGCAGAAATTTAATTGCAGCAATTGGTAAAAGCAGAAATCACAAAGACTTTGGAGGAAAAATCAGAAATTGAGCTTTTTAATTGATAGTATATGAAGAAAAACAGTAAGATACAACGGATCTTATATTGGAGAGGAAGATCCATCTCTGTCAAATCTCTAGACGCCGCTAGAGCCTGCTCAAGAACACAATAATCCTAATTTTAGCAAAAATCAGAGATAAGATCTAACCCTACCTCCAAAACTTACTTAAGCATGCAATAATTAAGTAAAATACCAAAACCACTCTTCCTATTTGAATTTTGCCTCCTAATCCTCCCCTCAAATCCCTCCCTAATTAAACTTGTAGACCCACAAGCCTAAGTGGCAAAGGAGGGGGCGGAACCCCCTTGTTCCGCCTCCTAAACACTTGGACCTGTCCAACCACCGGTCCAGCCAGTCCAGGGACCGGCCTATCACACATCTAAGTAGAGAATGAACGACAAGGTCAGAACATGGAAGGAGTAGTTAGGTTGGCAGCAGTTTTTGTTGTCTATTCAAAATCTCTCTTCTAAGCGTTGTTGCATAGTAAATTCACAAAAAATCGCCTGCTGAGAAGTAAATGCATTTTGCACCTAATTAAACATATAGAGAGCAATTTTAACCACATTTAATTAACTTGCCCACCAACTCTCAGTAAATTAAACCTAAAATAAATGTGAAGCATATGTAAGAAACTGTTATTTCAACTTGCGAACAGCAGGGTATAGATGATTACCTAGCTGTATCCAGCAAATATGCATGTGTTTCAAGTAAAGAAAACTAAGGCTGTAGCAAAAGTTTAAACAGAAATATAAACAATTGACTTTCTAAGATATAAGGATAAAATTGGCTAGGTTATATGGATAATTAAGGCACAGAGTGAGTAAATAACATACCTCCATGGCCATCATAAACGGCAAAGAATGATGTGAAGTCATCAAGATTGGGAATGACGGCATGCTAAAAGATAAAGAATACAAAAAAGTAAGACACAAGAACCATAAAATTCTGAATATGCAATACATTGCAAGCAAATGGGATAAATTGCACAACTGTATACAAATAGGATAAAAAGGACCAGTGAAAGTCATGACTAGACGGTAAAAAGGTCAATAATGCTTTTACTTTTATAGAGGTAAATGATTTTTTTATGCAAAATCCATGGGCATTTTTGTAACATTTCAGCAAATCTCCATAATAATGTTGGATTATTCTAGTGAAGATTTGTAATGTCAATATATTATGGGGGCTTTTGTAATTTCCCTAATTCTGATCAATGGGTAGCTAACGTGGTATTGACCAAGACCCACATGAAAAGTGTCACTTTCTGGAAGCGCTATGTGGCATGATTGATCTGGCCCATTGATTAGCCAACATAGGTAATGACTTGGCATAACACATAAGTGTTAGGTGGCAAAAGGTGATACCCTCCACCCGATGTGAGTTGATACATAGCATATCACATTCATGACATGTGGCAATCGTTTAATATCCACCTGAACTCCTCAATCGCTTGATTTGCAAACATTGACAAATGGCAAATGCCAATTATAAGTTAGCTCCATATTTCATGGCATACTACCATGGGAAAGTTGGGCCTAATATGTACAACAGCCCTACCAAATGAAGTCATGTGGCATACAATGCTTGATGGATTAGTTTTCATGTTTCACTAATTATTATAAAATGTTGAATGGTTACATGTTTCAAGTGCAAACCCTGTCAATTAGACCATTTGATAGTCTTTGGATAGGAAACACTTGTAGATCTCAAGTATTTACAATCAATCTTCGGAAAATAGCGAGAATTCTCCACCAAAATCCACACAAAAACAGAAAAATAGTAGATAATTCGTATTATTTGATGAAATAGAAACGGAAAAATAGCAAGATACAATTAATCCTCAATTCGAGAGGAGGATTGATCTCTCCCAAATCTCTAGATGCCGCTAGAGCCCAAAGGAAAACCTAAACCTAAGAGATCTCAAATTTCAACCAAATTCAAGATGCCCTAACCCTAGGAAAACAAATTATTTAATGCATACAAATCAAAAGGAAATCTCTAAGCAGTCCCTACATTCAAATTTCCCTCCCAAAACCCTAAAAAATCCTTCCTAAAATGTTCGGTTGGCTCTTGCGGTCCGAACGATCTACCGAAGAGGCAGAAGATTTCTGCTTCTGTTGCGCTGGGCCGGTCCAATGGACCAATCTAACATCTTTTTCCTCAAATTGGAACATATATTATAATTGTGTTGTAATTATGATTCAAATTATGGTCATTTGATGAACAATAATTACAATCTTTGACTAAACTATGCAATAGTTCATATCTTAACTTTCTAAAAGTTTAATTGAAGAAATATCTCTGATTTTACCTTAATTATGACATATGACCTACAAGAACATAATATACGATGAACAGGTTTTGAATATTGTCAAGATATTTTGATCACTATTTTTTTGTTTTTTCTATTATTTTTTAAATTTTATCGGATTTGGATTGACACCTGTTCAACTCATGCAAGTCCCATTCATCTACAATGCTTGTGTAACGGCAATGAGGTTCTCTTTGTCATGTTTCAAGTTGGCAAATTTTATTTTATTTTTATTTAGACTTCAAGTGTATTAGGTTTTGCAATGGTCCTTCAATTATACCTATAATATTATTTTAGGTGATTGAGAGAATATCAACAAACCTTTTGCTTAACCTATCGAAGGAGTGAGCCAAAATCAAGGAGAATGACCTAAAAGTCATTCAAACCAATCCCTAGGATGTGGAACATCGATCATGATTGCAAGAACATATAAGGTAGTTTGGGGACAGAAATTTGCAAAATTAGAGAAGCAAGCCTCTGTTAGAGCAAGTAGGCAAAAAAAAGAAGCTAAGATTTAAGAAGGAAATCAAGTGTAGAGATTAAACCTTGGTCTTTATTCTATCGACTCGTTCTAACAAGAGGAAGGTTGTTCCTCATTGTTCCCAATGTCCCAAAGTTGTTCTAAGCATTGGACTTTGGCTGAGGATGCTAGAAGAGCTCAAGTATGCCCTTAAGCCCATCTTAGCACTGCAATTAGGCTAGGGAAAAAGAAAGAAAGAGGGATTTTATAAGGAATACAAAATACAAGGGTTATAAAAATAATAATATTCAAACAAATCCTAAGATAGTAAAGACAAACATATAATAAAATCTCCCAATTTTTCTCTAGAAACTAACTATTACATAAGGGACTTGATTAGATAACATGAAGCTGTTTTAAGAGGCCTCTTCCTTGCATTAGATGATAGAGATCACATGCTCAAGGGAGTCCATATCTCACCCAAATCAGCTCCTATACATTCCTTCCTAGGCCGGCCCTCATATATAGCCAGTGCATTGTTGTTGCCCTAATGTTGGATTTTGTTATAAATCTAGGGTCAAGTACTATGACTTTGATGATAACAAATATTATTATTTTCTTACTATGCTATCTCCTGATAATTGAGTTTATTTGCATATATGTTTTCTATGTGTGCTAACATTTCAGGTCCACAGATCACTTGCAATGTCAGTCAACTCAAGCCTAGATAGACTAGGATTGAGTCAGTATGTAATTTCAATTTCAAAGCTATTTTACCTTTATTGAGTCAAAAATGTACTGTGGTGGATCCAAAAGCTAAGTAATCTTGTACATACACACTCAAGGGAGTGAGTCAGAGAGTTAGAAAAAATTTTGTTTTTAAACTAATCGTACATGATGATTTGTATCGTCTTGGACGATCTGTTTACCAGAAAACCCTAATTAAGACATCTATGTTAATTAAGATTGATTAAGATAATCGTCCTGGACGATCCTTATCATACAGGATGATACATTTTAATCAAGAAATCAGTAGTCAATCACAATTTAGACAAGATTTCAAAATTCAAAATTTGTTCGTATCATACAGGACGATATGAATCGTCTTGGACAATATATGACAATCATGCCTAAATTAATCCTATGATTAGGAGAACAATTATGATAAAATTGACTCGATCCAATCGTACAGGACGATCGGTGAAGATCATCCTGGATGACAAAGAACATGCATGGGACGTAAGGGATTACCACATATCATACCAGACGAAGACCATAGTTTTTCAACTAATCGTCCAGGACGATTTACCCTTTCGTACTAGACAACAAAGAATTGTGTGGGACCATAAGGCATCGCCGGGTATCGTACTAGACAAAGTTAAATAGTTTTATAATAATCGTCCGGGATGATCAGTCTATTTCTCTTGAACTAATCGTACAGGACAATGCAATTCGTATTGGCTGAATTGGTATTTTTGAACTAATAGTACAGGACAACCGTATGATCGTACTGGACGATCAGTGTCATCATATTGAAAATTAGGGGGCTTCTTTTGGAGGCTCTCTATTTAAGCTCTCATATTATCCTTGAGTTTATCTTTTGTTGTTGGGTTGACAAGAGAGAGAGCTTAGAGAAGGAAGAGAGAAGAGCTTTAAGAGAGAGAGAGATCCTTGTGAGGGGCAGTTGTGAGGGATTCATAAAGGTTACTTCAAGCTAGGTTTCCACCGTCTTCTTCAAGCTTCTTCCTTAGTTTCTTGGTAGCTCTAGGAAGACTTTCATCGGCATCAGGTCCAAGGTTCTTTGCCTATTTCAAGAGGGAGTAAAAGGATTTCAAGGTTCTCTACCTACTCTAGGAGGGAGTAAAAGGATTTCTAGGTTCTCTGCCTACTCCAGGAGGGAGTAAAAGGATTCGAGATACTCTGTCTCATCGGGTTGGTGGAAAGATTTTGTAATGGCTTCTGCCTTATTATGAGGGCAAAAGAGAGACTATTTTTAGTGCAATACCTAGAAATGAGGTTTCCAGGGAGTGGACGTAGTTCAAGTTGATCGAACTACTATAATTCTGATGTGTTCTTTCTATTTACTTTTTCGCATTTAATTTCCGCATTATTCTGTGATTTGTTTTTTGGTTGAAATCTTTGATTTTTGTTATTGTGAAATTAGTTTTGCTTCCGCATAAATTGTTCGTTTTAAAATATTCAAAAAGATTTTAAAAAGATTTTCTTTTTGTCTTAAGAATTTTTTAAATAACCAATTCACCCCTTCCCCCTCTTGGTTAGCCTCTGGCTAGTTCATATAGGTTTAACAACCCTCACAAGTTTAGGCATGCCTAAGCTCTCCAAGAATGAAGAGTCCCCTTCCCCTATAACCCAATAGTCTACTATGTCCAAGTGAAATAGTGTGTTCTTTGAGACTCTATGGGACTTTACCACAGATGGGCATTGTAGCAGCTAAGAGAATCTCCAAAATAGATTAAGGAGATAGTCCCTCGGCTTGGTTATTACTAAAGAGGATGGGAGAGAAAGGGCCTTCACCACTTCCCTATGTTATTGAGGGAAGCAAGCTACAAGATAATGGCACAATGGACTATATTATATCTTTTGACTGAACAGGTGTGATAACATTTTTTGGCTATAAATCATTAATTGTTGACAATATTGTATCAATCGATAATTTGTCTATAATTATGATCTTATTTAAAGATGACTTTGACAAGGTATACTTGGTTGACTTGTAATATATTGAACAAACTATATCATAAGGTTTTGAGGTCCATAGTTATAGTTAGCTCAGTATTTGTGGCTTGAAAGGCTATCATCATTTGAAAATTTTGTTTGGCGACAAGTCAAAAAAACAAGTTGCTCAAATTGTGATTCCAAGTTGATTTTGCATATCAGTATGAAATATAAAATAGTTAGATTGGTCATTGGAGCAATATTGACTTTGGGGCGACACAACATTGTTAACATCGATGTTTCATTTCTAATTGAAAGCTTTAACATTCAAAGACAAGCAGGGGTAGTTTTAGGATGCAGCCATCACCTTAATTTCAAAGTGTTAGAACTAGGAGGAAGATCTTGAGAGCTCATCTTGAACTCTTCTCGCAAGAGAGAGAGAGAGGAGAGGGAGAGGGAGAGGGAGGAGAGGGAATACACAAAGATTTGGAGGAAATAAAACTAAGCTTTTTAAGATTTTTTCCCTAAATCAATACAACATACAATGTCTCTATTTATAGAGATTTACAAGGGTGTGGTAGCATGCATGAATGACATAACCTAAAACTAAATCAATACATAACAATCTCCACATTGATTTAGTTTTTTAAAAACAAAGAACCACTCGAACTTAATGCAATCCAACCGAACGCCCTGGAAACCCGTCCGCACTCCGACCTGCGACTTCGCACAATCCACCCGTCCAATTCCAAGTTCGCGACCATCTTGCCTCCTTGTGGTTCTTGATCTTGCTGTTGTCTCAACTGCTCAATCACATGACTAACCCTTTGCCTCCAGGACTCCACCTCAAAAAAGATCTTGACTGATCTTTAATCAAGAACATATCTTGATTCTGAAGCTCCACCTGAATATGAATCTCTACCTTCTCCCTCATCTGAGCCTGACCGAACAGCCTGCTTGAAGCCCACGTTCCAGCTTCTTGAGACTTCTTGCGTGCAAACAAGTATCCTCCAACTCCAACTCGTCTGTCACCACCGAGTCCGACTAGCTAACCCCGTTAGGCCTCCACCCGCGCAGTCTCCACACCAAGCGTCTAACTCTACTTCTCCTGGCACCGCCTCCGCCAGGCAGCACTTCTACACAGATCCAGCGACCACGTCCGTGCCAGACCCGTATCCTGGTCTAGCGACCGAGCACAACTCCACCTTCCCAGAGGCACCAAGCTATCTCTGATCAGCCTAGTTCGCGTGAACCCGTCAGTCTCCACGCGGACCCCGTCCGCGCCCGATTCTGCTTCAGGCCCGACTCTCGCTCAGCCTTCCGCTAGTTCAGCCCGGGCACCCCAGGCTCTGCCTTCCGCCAAGATCTCGCAAGTCTTCTGATTTGCCAGTGTCGCCATCTCTTTTCAAGCCCACGA
This sequence comes from Dendrobium huoshanense, assembly GCA_016618105.1. Taxonomy (NCBI): domain Eukaryota; kingdom Viridiplantae; phylum Streptophyta; class Magnoliopsida; order Asparagales; family Orchidaceae; genus Dendrobium; species Dendrobium huoshanense. The sequence goes on along the minus strand of CM028355.1, from coordinate 49,925,196 downwards.
CGGAGCCGCGACACCAGCCAGCCTGCATCCGCATGTTCATGTATCTAAGGCCGAATGCTCCACCTCAAGAACACATTCCTCCTTCGAGATCGCCACCAGGGCTCTGATACTATTTGTTAGAACTGGGAGGAAGATCTTGAGAGTTCATCTTGAGCTCTTTTTGCAAGAGAGAGAGAGGGAGAGGGAGGAGAGGGAATACACAAATATTTGAAGGAAATAAAACTAAGCTTATTCAGATTTTTTCCCAAATCAATACAACATACAATGCCCCTATTTATAGAGATTTACAAGGATGTGGTAGCATGTATGAACGACATAACCTAAAACTAAATCAATACATAACATAAAGCTTTGAATTCCAAACTCAAAAGCTACATTTTGTTCTCACTTTTAGATTTTTTTTTTTTTAATCAACTATGCTAATAGTGAAGTGTTGCACTCTTCCCCTCTTTATGTTGGGACAGAAGCCTCAAACAAAGGACTTTCATTTCTACGAGATGATTGTAGCCGATTTGAGGTTGTAACATTTAGAGTGGATCAAATATTTTTATTTTCTGAATGTTCCAACTACTGTAACACTCAATTAGAAACAATTGGAAATGCTCTTGCAGCTTAAATGTTGCTGCAATGGCATCATGCTTTAGAGATACAACATATATAATCTTCAAACATGAAGAAGTTGGCAATAGCACTTACTGCATCTTCCATTGTTGCACGCCAACCTTGCATAGAAGACAAACCATATCTAACTCGTTTATTCTCCCCATCTTCAGAAAATTTGTCAGTTTTAGGAGTACTGAGATATATGCCCATCGCTGTAAAGGGCGAAAAATATTAAACTGAAGCAATAGAAAAATATAAAATAAAACAATGACAAACAAATAAGAGCAATATCGAGCAAAATGGTCCACCATCTAATTTCACCAAGTGGGAAGAATTAACCAGATCCTCCTAAACCATGGGACGAAATTAACAATTTGTTTCTACCAACATAGATTTTGCGCTCAAAAGTCTAACTGCTATTGAGATGACAAAAAATGATCTCATCCAATCCAATTGGCAATTGCTAAGGTTACGTCTTTTTTTTTAAAGACATCTGTTGTCAGAAGCAAGGGAAATTATAAATATAGTACAAAAATATAACATTCTGACATGTGCATCCCCAGAATTCAACAATTAGTGCGTAAATGAACTAAACCGCCAGATGATTCGTCCTGCTCAAATAAAGTACAAGCATCTAACGATAAAAATAAAAAAATTAAATAAAGAATCAGTAGAAATGTACTGATACAAGATAGCTTATTTGTTGACTGCTTGGAAAGAAAAAGCGCTTTGGTTTTGCCATGTATTTGAAAAGACAAAATTAGTGACCAAGATCTGATGCCCTAAATGATTTTGTCCCTTCTCTCGACAAACTTCATAAAATTCGCCATCAAAGCACAGACAAACCCCCAAAGTTATCCTGCCTATTCAGCTTTTTCTATCCCAGCAAACTTACCAAACAACACGTATCAACACACCATCATCAACCACAATCTATCAAAACTTCCAAAGATGCACAAACAATTGAGCATCCACCTCCATGGATGCTCAAGGCCAAGGAGCCAACACATATAGCCAAGAGAAAATTACCATAAACCCTATTTCGAGTGCTTAAAGCCGATTCATCATTGGGAATAAAACTAAACTAGATGAAGATTACAGTTATCCAAGCTATGTAATACTGCTCGATCGAAGCCAATGAATGAAAACAGCAATTAGGATCCGAGAAACGCCAATACACACCTTGAAAGAACTATAGATGAGAATTAAAGCGCTCGCCTGCTTAGGTTAATCCGACGTGACTTTGGAGGAGATAGAAAAGGAGAGAGAGGGGGAAATTCTTCCCAAAATTCAGTCGAGAAGACCAACGAAGAAAGCGAGTAGGTAGAGAGAAGGAGACCAGTTCGGAAGAATCGGAGCAAGAGCTCTCCTTAATGGTCCACCATTCGGCCAGCTGTGTACTTTTTTAATTCAGGATAATTGTGAACGAGAACTAATAGGTTTTTTGAATTTAAATTTTATCTATAATAAATTTTTAAATATTAAAAAAATTAAAATCACTCTTTTTAAGGTGTAGGATTAATATGGTGTTACGTAGCTCAATTTTATCAATTAATTGGTAATCTTTGACTATCAATTAAGAAATCTTTTGAATTAAAGTCTTATATATATATATATATATATATATATTTAACTTAATTGTATAAATGTAAAAAAAAAATGATATTTATATTTTAAAGATTTTAATCTAATATAGATATCATCTTCTCCTCAAAATATTTATATTTTTTGTCTTGAAGTCAGCTCGACTCCTATTTGTTCTTATTCTTGATTATTATACGTTTTGTAGATATGTCGGGGGTCCAAGGGGGCAGCGCTCCTTGGCGGGGTTCAAATTTTGGTTGTAAGGATAATTTTATATTTTCTTTACTATTTCTCTTTGTATTTTGTTCATCGTTTGATTATAATGGGGGCAATTGCCTACAAATCCATATAATAAAGACTAAAAAATAGATTGAGTGAGACAAATTGCCTAAATAATCATATAATAAGTTTTTTTTTAAATTTTTTCAAGGGGGCAATTGCCCCCCTCGACATAGGGTGGATCCGCCCTTGAGCCGATGCCGGTAGGTGATCTCGCTAGGTTCCGTCGAGAGATTAATTACACCATCAAGCACTCCCTTTAATTTAAAATAACAGTAGATAGATACCTCTGTTCCTTAAAAAAAAGACACTACAACCAAAATAATGAATTGTGCCTTGTAAAATCTTTTTTAATGGGAGCATTATAAGTCATTATTGTATTAAAAGTATTGGTTTGAATTTTGACTTTTTTTTTTTTTAATTATTAGTGCGAATAGCAAAGCTCCAAACAAAGTGAGAGAACTCTACAAGTCTTCTATCATTATAATCGCTTTCAACATGATCAAGAAGTTTGACTAACTTCTTCATAAATTGAATAATTGTTTAATATTTAAGCGTAGAATATAGGTTCTATTCATCTCATGTTTTTATTCAAAGCATGAAGAAAAGCGATTGGTTACCTCTAAGGAATAAGATACAAAATAACCTTACGGCTTTGAGATACGTTATTTTCAGTAAAAATTTATGCTGAAAAGTTATTTTTATAGCAGATTTAAAAAATATAGATATTTTCCTCATAATAAATATACAACAAATTTTATAAAAAACTACATTAATCACAAATAGATCTTAAAGCTTTACTTTTATTACTTCAATTGTTTCATTGTTCAAATTCATCGTAGAAAAAATAATTTAAATTGTGAAGTTTGTTGCGTCCAGGAGTATTCGCGGCGGTAGAGAAATATAAAGTTTAACTTTTTAGCTTTGTACGAAAATTCGGCACGCAATCAGATAAGAGTGAGGGTGTGTAACATTTATAATTCCCATAAATTTTACGTAGAAAACCCCTGGAAAAGGAGAAAAATCACGGTGTCTGACCCAATATGAATGAATCCACTAGTATTGTTGTTGATTACAAAGGAGGTCATTCCTCAGGAGAAAGCCTTAGCTTGATGTACATCTTATAGAATACATTACATGGTGAGAATAAAAAGCATCATTGTTTATGTGTTTGTTTGGTCTGAAGAACTGTAGTCGGCGGGCGACGGAGGTCGGAAGGATCATAGTCGGCGGGCAACAAAGGTATATATATATTGAAATTCTTGTTATAATATATATATATATATATATTAGTTTTTATCAAATATATATTGGCCTTTTAAATGCATATAATTAGTAAATGTTTTGCATGCATGCAATATATGAGGAATTAATTGTTTCCTCAACCAAATATTATCATAATGGCACGAAATTAATTAGAATTTAAACTGACTTGAGTAAAATTAAGCTGAATTCGAGTCAGCTAAAGTTGCACTCCTCATCTTGATATATTGGTTGAGAGCTTTGGCTACCAACAAAAATATATTGATTTAGAGTCTTGTCAATTATACTTATAGGTGTAATTGAGTCAAGACGACTCGTGAGCCGAACTCAATAAGCTAATTAATTAAACTTAAGATAGCCACAACTCGACTCGCCAGCTTGTGTGTTAAAAAAAATATTAAGATTAAATACACTGAAAATATATAAAAACCCTATAATAAGATTGCTCTTGAGTGAATTCAAATTCGAGTTCAAGCTCAAACTCAATTAACTAATCAAGTACGAGCTCAAGTTATGGATCACTCGAGCCCGTGTGGACTCATCTACACTTCAATTCACGTTAACAGGAACACAAAATTTTTTAAGGTACGAGAACCATTAGACAAATATGCCGTTTATGACGTTCAAAATAGTCAAACATGTTCAAGCAAGAGCCGACCCAGGACCCCCAATATCTTCATAAAACACCTCCTTGAACCTTCCCATATAACTCTCCTCCATGGCCATCACCACCGAAACTCCTCCCTCCTCCTCCTCCGGCGAACACGGCACAACAAAAGCTTGCCCAGCAACCTGCAAACACGCCGCTCCCATATAAAACGGCTTCCCCCATCCAAAATCCGCGTCATAGATTGGCATACCCATCCAACTAACCACCCACAAATCCGTCTCCGGTAGCACCCACGCTACTGCCCTCGGCCTAATGGCCCCTATCCCATCCACCTTCTCCTCCAAGTAATCCACCAACGACCTTATATATTCATCATCAATCACCTTTAACGCAGCCTCGATCTTCCCCACTCCGATCTCCGATACCTCCCCTGCCTTCGCCCTCGCCGACGTGCGGAAGACGGCGTTACCGAGGTAGCCAGCGGGGAGAGGCGGCCGTAGACGGTTTCGGGCGTCGACAATTATGTAGAGTCGCGTCAGGCTGGATGGGTCGAGCCCGCGGGCCTTGCAAGCGGAGCGCCAGATGTGGAAGACGACGGCTTTGAAGGTGGAAATAGGGGTTTTCTGCTTATTGTTGTTGTTGGGAGTGGTTTTGAGGAGGGCGAGATGGTGATTGGAGAGTTTGAGAATGGCGGAGGGGAAGGTGGGTAAAGTGGAAGAAGGGATGAATGGGATTTGGGAATATTCGATGTGGGCGGAGGCTATGGAAGGAGGGGAGCGGGCGCGGAGGAGGGTGCGGTGGAGGGACGGGGGAATGAGGATGTGGGTGTTGGTGTGGGTAATTCTGGCCCATGAGTTTATAAAGTGGAGGGATGCGAGGCCGTCAGCTGCGGTGTGGTGGATGGCGGTGCCGAGGCATACGCCGCCGCAACGGAAGAACGTTAGCTGCAAGTCAGGTTGATTGGGAAAATTTAATTAGCAGCCCATAAAAAAATTTACTTGACCAAGCACAAATTTAAAAATAAATACTAAAATTTAAAATATTATTGTCTATTATGAGATCATTTAAATTTCAGTTTTAACAAACTTATGATCGAAACTAGGATTTGACAAGATGAACCGAACAATATCAAAAGTATCTTAATCTTAGTTCAAATGAGCCTAATCAAGTACTATATAGTGCAGTTATGGAATCTACAGCTCCGTTTGATGAATCAGATGATATTTGAATATTGTGTGCTTATAAACAAAATAAGTATCTCAACAAGAAGAATCAAACAAACTTAATATTACTCAATTATAAAATCATTAAGACATTTAAATACATAATTAATTTTATATTATTAAAGGGGTCAACACATACAATTTGATAGAGATTTGTGATTTAAAATCAAGATAAACCAAAATGCCCCTCTAAAAAAATTTATAGATTGACATAATTCTAGTTATTTGAGGAGATTATATGAGGGCATAAATGTAATATCAAAAATCTGCTCCAGTATCGTCCAGGCCGATCTGGATCGTCCTGGGACGATCAGTGTAAATTCAGCTCCAGATTCTGCCCAGTTTTGCTCCAGGTGATTTTCTGTATGCATCGTCCAGGCCGATCGGGGATATCGGCCAGGCCGATTGACACTGTTCATAAGGATCGGCCTGATCATCGCCCTGGAGTATCGGCCAGGCGATTTGTGGTTTGGTCTGATCGTCCAGGACGATCTGGACGATCGGCCAGGCCGATCTGAAGAGGATTTAAGGAAATGAGTCGTTTTGATGAGAGAGAAAAAGTTAAAAAAATAAATATCTGATTTTTCGTCTGAGGAGAGAGAAAAAGAGCTTTTTGGAAAAGTTGATTTCGGGAAGACGCGGAGCCGTTTTCGGGCGAAGTGACTGTTGAGGAATTTGCTGTGCTCGAGGTAAGGCACATTCTACCTTTCTCAATTTTCAGTTCCGTCGAGGTTGGCGGTATTTTTCTGTCCGGATTTAGTTTTCGTTACGGTTTTTCGTCCGTATCTTTCGATTGGTTCAGTTTTTACCGCGTAACTTTCTGTATATCGTTGCCGTGCCGGGTGTGCACGTTTTGATTATATTTTGAAGATTTTCGTCCGGGTATTTTTGATTCGACTGTGTTTTTAGTCGACCTGATTTTTCTGTGAAATTGGAAATTATCTGTTCTGTAGAATAAATGTTCTGGAATGTGATTATCTATATTCTGTGCGAATTTGGTGAATTTTCTTTGCAGGAATTTTTGTGTAAATTCTGTGTACTGCCGTTGTGCTGCCCGATTTTCGGGTAATTTCTGAAATGTCCGGATTTCTTCTGAATTGAAATGCTATGTGTTTAAGCTATAAAAAGGGAGTTATAAGGGGCCTGAATCCTATGAGATTCAGTTAGTGAAACGGGAAATCTGAAATGAGCTCAAATCTGAAATCTGATATCTGTTCTGTTCCGGATCCGATGAATTCTGTTTTGGTGCTATAAGCACATCTGTTTTGGTGCCGTGAGCACAAAGGGAGACATAAGGGGCCTGGATCCTACGAGATTCAGTCAGTGTCTGGGAAGGGAGGCATAAGGGGCCGGAATCCGTAGAGATTCCGTCAGTGTCAGGGCATTTAGCTATATGTATCTGTTCTGTTTTCTGTATCTGTTCTGTTATGTACGACATTGTGATTATGATATGATATGCTCCGTACGATTCTGATTTCTGATTTCTGATTCTGACTCTGTTGATTTGTTCTGATATGATCTGTACGATTCCGATTCTGATTTGATATCTGTCCGTATACGATTCTGATTTCCGATTCTGTTCTGATTTCTGATCTGATTTCTGTCTGATGAGTTTGGTTTTGGTTTCTGAGAATTTAGATTGGTGGTTTGTTGCTTTGCTGAGCTGTTGAGCTCACCCTTGCTTTCTGGTGGTTTTCAGGTTCTGGGAAGGGCAAGGAGGTTCAGGACTAGAGTTCAGAGTCTGATTCGATTAGGTACTTTTGTACTTTTTGATTTTTGTACAGTCATGGCTTTCCTGTTCTGTCTTTCTTGCTGTTGAAAGCCATGTACTGTTCTGTAGATGATTATTTTGAGGAAATGAAAAGATAGATGTTTTGTTCCGCTGCATTTGATATTTTAGTAGCTCTGTTGTTGTGTTTGTTTTCTGTTGAGTTTAGAATTTGGAAGTTCAGTTCAGCAACCTAATCCAAAGCCAGATCCTGGATAAGTGTGCGCTCGTTCGCGATCCGGCTCGGGCGGGATCCGTCCCCGTCGGGTCGGGTCGTGACAAGCTTTTGTGGTATCAGAGCACTGGTTTTGGAAACAGGTTGGATTGTGAAACAGAGCTTTAGGAAGTGATCAGTGAGTCTGTCTGGGAGGTAGTTTTGGGTCGTTTGGCTTTTTATTGTGTTGTTTTTGTGTTGTTTTTGTGATAGTTTTCCGGATTTTCTGGATTTTTCTGTATGGATCAGCCAGACCCAGACATGACAGACGGTCAGAGTGATGATCAGGCAGCACCAGTGGGGAGTACAGCCCCAGTGGTCGGTGCTGACACGCTGTCACAGTTTGCTTCGTTGGTTGCTCAGATGATGAGCGAGACTCAGAGCAGAGCTTCTACTGTGAGATCTGAGGACATTGACAGACACCTGCAGTTATTCTTGAGGTTGAAGCCTCCGAGGTTTGAGGGCGCTGTTGAGCCCAGAGCTGCTGAGGAGTGGCTGAGGAGATTGGAGAAGACTTTTGACGGGATGCAGTGTCCTGCAGACAGGAAGGTCCCGTTAGCTGTTTTTCTGTTGGACGGAGAGGCTGAGCACTGGTGGGACGGCCAGCAGGCAGCCAGATTTCAGGGCAGATTGAACTCTTTGATCACTTGGGAAGAGTTCACTGAAGTGTTCAGAGATTGGTTTGTTCCCCCTTCTGCACGGCAGCAGATGCAGGAGAGTTTTCTGAGGCTGGTTCAGGGGAGCAAGACGGTGATGCAGTACGAGGCTGAGTTTACTGCATTAGCCAGGTACGCTCCGCAGCTGGTCAGCACTTCTGCTGAGAGGTGTTACCGATTTCTGAGAGGCTTACGAGACACTTTGAGGCAGCCTTTGATACCGTTCCGGATTTCTGATTTCTCTGAGCTTGTGGAGCGAGCTCGTCTGATTGAGAACGACATGACGACTACTCAGCAGCGGTGGTCTGCGAGTAGGAAGAGGTTTGGAGGAGATACTTCTGGCAGTGGTTCCTCTGGGAAGAGGAGATTTGTTTCTGGATCTGGATCTGGAGATTCCAGAAGGAGCGGAGGATCGTCTGGTACTGCTACCAGTACGACTGGTTCTGGATCTGTCAGTTCGGCACCTGTGTGCCAGAGTTGTGGACGGCGACACCATGGCCAGTGCTACAAGATAGCTGGTCTTTGTTTCAGATGCGGTCAGCCGGGACATAGGATTGCAAAATGTCCACAGATGGGATATGAGCAGCGATCTGAGGGCTTCGTCAGACCTGTTGGTTCAGCAGCAGGAAGACCGAGGACTGTTCCTCCACGTCCTGAGGGATTTGCTGGTAGAGGTGGTGGTTCTAGTTCTGCACCACGGAGACCACCTACGATTCAGAGGGAGCAGAGTTCTGTTGCTTCAGCTCCTGTTCCAGTTCAGCCACGAGTTTACAGCTTGAGTCAGCAGGAGGCTCGAGATGCTCCGGATGTTGTGACAGGTACGGTTTACATTTCTGATCAGCCCTGTCGTGTTTTGTTTGACTCTGGAGCGAGTCATTCTTTTCTGTCCGAGCATTGTTTTGAGGCTTTACGTTTGGACTCTCTTTTACTTCCGGTTTCTTTGTCTGTGATTTTACCGGCTGGGAATCCTTTGATTGCTCGACAGTTTTGTTTGTGTGAGATCGAGATTTCTGGCAAGAAGTGGAAATCGAGTTTGATTCGATTGCCGATTTCTTCGTATGATGTGATTCTGGGAATGGATTGGCTGAGTCAGTATGAGGCTCAGATTGACTGTCTGAAGAAGCAAGTGAGTTTGCTTGTGGCTGGAGAGAGAGTTGTATTTCAGGGATTACGAGGTGTTCTCTCCAGTCTGATTTCTACGTTAGAGGTGAGCAGAATGTGGAAGAAATGATATCCTGTATTTATGGCTTCGGTGCGGGATCTGAACCTGGAGGTTGGTTCTGTTTCTGAGATCCCAGTGGTACGGGAGTTTGTGGATGTTTTTCCTGAGGAGTTGGTTGGTCTACCTCCGGATAGAGATGTGGAGTTCTCTATCGATGTTTTTCCGGGTACCGCTCCGATATCGAAAGCTCCGTACAGGATGGCACCGAAAGAACTTTCTGAGTTGAAAGTTCAGCTTCAGGAGTTGATTGACAGAGGGTTTGTACGTCCTAGTGTTTCTCCTTGGGGAGCACCTGTTCTGTTTGTGAAGAAAAAGGACGGTACACTCCGTATGTGTATTGATTACAGAGATTTGAACAAGGCCACGATCAAGAACAAGTATCCTTTGCCTCGGATAGACGACTTGTTTGATCAGCTTTCCGGATCTTCGGTATTTTCGAAGATTGATTTGAGATCCGGATACTATCAGGTGAAGGTGAAGGAATCTGATGTGGTGAAGACAGCTTTCAGTACTCGGTACGGGCACTACGAGTTTTTGGTTATGCCTTTTGGGGTAACCAATGCGCCTGCTATTTTCATGGATCTGATGAACCGAGTATTCAGGGAGTATTTGGATCAGTTTGTGATCGTCTTCATCGACGATATTCTGGTATATTCTGCTTCTGAGGATGAGCATGCCAGACACTTGAGGATTGTGTTGGAGACTCTGAGGAGGCATCAGCTGTATGCCAAATTCTCCAAGTGTGAATTCTGGCTGAAGAGCATTTCTTTTCTGGGGCATGTGATTAGCGGAGAAGGCATTTCTGTAGATCCCCAGAAGATTCAGGCGGTTGCTGATTGGCCAAGGCCGACTACGGTATTTGAGGTACGTAGTTTCTTGGGCATGGCCGGGTATTATAGGAAGTTTGTGAAAGGATTTTCACAGATTTCGACTCCTCTGACGAGACTGACTCAGAAGTCAGTTCCTTTTGTTTGGACACCGGAGTGTGAAGCTAGTTTTCAGAGATTGAAGGATTGTTTGACTTCAGCTCCAGTGTTGGCGCTTCCGTCAGGTACGGAAGGTTTCCAGGTGTTCAGTGATGCTTCACTGAAAGGACTGGGATGTGTTCTGATGCAGCATGGTCAGGTAATTGCTTATGCTTCGAGACAGTTAAAACCACATGAGAAGAATTACCCGACACATGATATGGAGTTAGCTGCAGTTGTATTTGCCTTGAAGATTTGGCGTCATTACCTGTATGGCGTCAGTTGTGAGATGTTTACTGATCATAAGAGCCTGAAGTACATTTTTACTCAGAAGGATTTGAATCTGAGACAGAGGCGGTGGCTCGAGTTGATCAAGGACTATGATTTGACGATTCAGTATCAGCCTGGGAAGGCGAATGTGGTAGCAGATGCTTTGAGCAGGAAGTCTTCTGGATTCTCAGGTATTCAGCTTACTTGTGATGACTTTCTGATTCGTGATTTGGAAAGATTGCAGTTGGAGGTGATTTCCTCCAGTGATTTGGAGTTGGCTCAGATGAGTATTCAGTCTTCTTTGGAAGCACGGATTCAAGAAGCCCAGAAGTCAGATTCTGATTATTCGAAGTTGCTAGCTCAGATTGGATCTGGTAAGACTCCTGAACTTCGAATTTCTGATTCTGGTGCTATTTTCTGTAAGAACAGGTTGTGGGTACCTGTGTCTGGAGATTTGAGACGGGAGATTCTGTATGAATCTCATCATTCAGGCTACACTGTTCATCCAGGCAGTGGTAAGATGTACGCTGATATGAAGCTTTTGTTCTGGTGGCCTGGGATGAAGAAGGATGTGGCAGAGTTTGTGTCGAGATGCGAAGCCTGTCAGTTGGTAAAGGCAGAGCATCAGCGACCAGGTGGATTGTTGCAGTCGTTGCCTATCCCTGAGTGGAAATGGGAGGAGGTAACGATGGATTTTGCTATGGGTTTTCCTCGTTCACGACAAGGACATGATGCTATTTGGGTAGTTGTGGATCGATTGACGAAGTCAGCCCATTTTCTTCCGATCAGACAGACGGATTCAGTTGAACGCTTGGCACATATTTATGTGAAGGAGATAGTCAGATTGCACGGTGTGCCTCGCGTGATTGTATCTGATCGTGATGGACGCTTTACTTCCAGACTTTGGAAGGGCATTCAGCAAGGCTTGGGTACGAAATTGCATTTCAGTACAGCCTTTCATCCTCAGACCGACGGACAGTCTGAGAGGACTATTCAGGTACTGGAAGATCTGTTGAGACTTTGTGTTCTGGACTTTAGCGGAAGCTGGGAAGATCATATCCCACTGATTGAGTTTGCTTATAACAACAGTTTTCAGTCCAGTATCGGTATGGCACCGTACGAGGCTCTGTATGGCAGGAAGTGTCGTACTCCTTTGACTCTGACGGAGGTCGGAGATAGGCAGGCTTTGGGGGCCACTTTTGCTGATGAAACTGCTCAGAAGATTCATTTGATAAGAGAAAATTGAAAGCCGCTCAAGATCGTCAGCAGAAGTATTACAATCAGAAGCACAGGTTTGTTGAGTTTCAGGTCGGTGACTTTGTGTATGTCAAAGTCAGCCCGATGAAAGGTGTGAGCAGATTTGGTCAGGTAAGCAAGCTGAGTCCAAGGTATGTTGGACCGTTTGAGATTTTGGAAAGAATTGGAAAAGCTGCTTACAAGTTATTACTTTCTGATTCTATGCCTGATGTGCATAATGTGTTTCACGTATCCACTCTGAGGAAGTGGGTATCCGACTCTGGGAAGAAGGTATCAGCTGATGAGGTTGAGATTCAGGAGAATCTGGCGTACAAGGAAGAGCCAGAGCTTATTTTAGCGTACGACGTCCGTAAGTTAAGAAATAAAGAGATTCCGATGGTTAAAGTCCAGTGGAAGCACCGGACTGCACGGGAAGCAACTTGGGAAAAGGAGTCTGATATGAGACGGTCGTACCCGTACTTGTTTTGACTGAGTTTGGATTGGATAATGTCGAGGACGACATTTTTCTGAGTTGGGGAGATTGTAATATCAAAAATCTGCTCCAGTATCGTCCAGGCCGATCTGGATCGTCCTGGGACGATCAGTGTAAATTCAGCTCCAGATTCTGCCCAGTTTTGCTCCAGGTGATTTTCTGTATGCATCGTCCAGGCCGATCGGGGATATCGGCCAGGCCGATTGACACTGTTCATAAGGATCGGCCTGATCATCGCCCTGGAGTATCGGCCAGGCGATTTGTGGTTTGGTCTGATCGTCCAGGACGATCTGGACGATCGGCCAGGCCGATCTGAAGAGGATTTAAGGAAATGAGTCGTTTTGATGAGAGAGAAAAAGTTAAAAAAATAAATATCTGATTTTTCGTCTGAGGAGAGAGAAAAAGAGCTTTTTGGAAAAGTTGATTTCGGGAAGACGCGGAGCCGTTTTCGGGCGAAGTGACTGTTGAGGAATTTGCTGTGCTCGAGGTAAGGCACATTCTACCTTTCTCAATTTTCAGTTCCGTCGAGGTTGGCGGTATTTTTCTGTCCGGATTTAGTTTTAGTTACGGTTTTTCGTCCGTATCTTTCGATTGGTTCAGTTTTTACCGCGTAACTTTCTGTATATCGTTGCCGTGCCGGGTGTGCACGTTTTGATTATATTTTGAAGATTTTCGTCCGGGTATTTTTGATTCGACTGTGTTTTTAGTCGACCTGATTTTTCTGTGAAATTGGAAATTATCTGTTCTGTAGAATAAATGTTCTGGAATGTGATTATCTATATTCTGTGCGAATTTGGTGAATTTTCTTTGCAGGAATTTTTGTGTAAATTCTGTGTACTGCCGTTGTGCTGCCCGATTTTCGGGTAATTTCTGAAATGTCCGGATTTCTTCTGAATTGAAATGCTATGTGTTTAAGCTATAAAAAGGGAGTTATAAGGGGCCTGAATCCTATGAGATTCAGTTAGTGAAACGGGAAATCTGAAATGAGCTCAAATCTGAAATCTGATATCTGTTCTGTTCCGGATCCGATGAATTCTGTTTTGGTGCTATAAGCACATCTGTTTTGGTGCCGTGAGCACAAAGGGAGACATAAGGGGCCTGGATCCTACGAGATTCAGTCAGTGTCTGGGAAGGGAGGCATAAGGGGCCGGAATCCGTAGAGATTCCGTCAGTGTCAGGGCATTTAGCTATATGTATCTGTTCTGTTTTCTGTATCTGTTCTGTTATGTACGACATTGTGATTATGATATGATATGCTCCGTACGATTCTGATTTCTGATTTCTGATTCTGACTCTGTTGATTTGTTCTGATATGATCTGTACGATTCCGATTCTGATTTGATATCTGTCCGTATACGATTCTGATTTCCGATTCTGTTCTGATTTCTGATCTGATTTCTGTCTGATGAGTTTGGTTTGGTTTCTGAGAATTTAGATTGGTGGTTTGTTGCTTTGCTGAGCTGTTGAGCTCACCCTTGCTTTCTGGTGGTTTTCAGGTTCTGGGAAGGGCAAGGAGGTTCAGGACTAGAGTTCAGAGTCTGATTCGATTAGGTACTTTTGTACTTTTTGATTTTTGTACAGTCATGGCTTTCCTGTTCTGTCTTTCTTGCTGTTGAAAGCCATGTACTGTTCTGTAGATGATTATTTTGAGGAAATGAAAAGATAGATGTTTTGTTCCGCTGCATTTGATATTTTAGTAGCTCTGTTGTTGTGTTTGTTTTCTGTTGAGTTTAGAATTTGGAAGTTCAGTTCAGCAACCTAATCCAAAGCCAGATCCTGGATAAGTGTGCGCTCGTTCGCGATCCGGCTCGGGCGGGATCCGTCCCCGTCGGGTCGGGTCGTGACAATAAAAAGGATTCTAAAAGAGAGAACTCATAGCTTTATATTCAAGCACCCAGCACCACCAGCATCAATAAAGTCGTTGTCTATTGTCAACACCAATGGTGATTCTCGTTGATGCCACCAAGATTATCACTTAACTTTGACTCCAATGCTCACTCCAACAAGGTCATTGCTCACTAAAGACAGCAAAGTCGTCACCAATAACGTAGATGCACGCTCACTATAGCTGATGCATGTTATGGACACCAAGACGACTGATATTTAGCAATTAAGAGACTATTTTGTCTCAAAGTAAATAGTTATCCATATAATATCCTATCATGATGCTTAGAAAAATATTTTGTTCTTAATGTTTTCTTAATTTTTTAAAGAGAGATTGGTTCTTTCTAATCTCTTTTCTTTGGATAGGGTGTTTGTCCAATAAATTTGAACATACCCTTCTTAATTCATCGTAGTAAAAGGAATTCTTTAAAATTCATCCATTTTATAATAGTCAAAGAATTTATACATTTGAAATAACAATCTAGGTCTTATATCATGTACACCATTATGAGCTACTAAAATGCTAGAAGTTATATAGTGGAGCTCACTAGTTGAAATTTTATGCTACAATCATTTAATTTGCTTGCAAATAATATATTTTATTTCCAAGTTAATGATATTAACTTAAACTATCATAAAAAAAACTAATTCATCTCAAAAGTTCTAGAGTATCTCAAATTCTCGAAGATAAGTCCACCACAAAAAATACTCATCTTGTTAAAAAATAAAAAAAAATTATGAAATTGCTCTTTTCAAGCTTTGCTCTAAAATTAAACTTAATAGAGGTGGGAGGCCTTTTGTTGAAATTAGTGGCTAGAAATGATTCTAGATGTTTAGTTTATTGTGTAAGGATGTAATTTGAAGTTTTTGTAGGACGAGGAGGCCTTTAGAGAGCTAGGTGGAAGCAACATCAAGAACAGTCCAAATTTGATTATTTTTGCATTGATTTGAAATATTTGTTTTGGAATAGGTTTTAAGTGTCAAAATAGTGGAGAATGATGATGATGTTTAGTTTATGATATGAACTTATGATTCAGATAGGTCATGGAATTTGATGGGGTTTAAGGCCTTATAGTTGTATGGAAAATAGGATTAGCTAGTTGTCCAATTAAACTTAGTTGAAAACTATAAGGAAGTGTATGAAGTTTTTTGAAAACTTGGATGATGGATAAATTGGCTTGGCTGATGATTAGGGTGTGGAGTGATGTGTGAGAATGATTTAGAAAATATTTTGGGAGTGTTATCAAGTACTTACAAGATAAATAATCAATCCAATCAAGAAAAAGTCAAGCTAAGACACCAAGCACTAATACAAGAGAAATTAATTAGAAATTCTTTAAATAATTTATCATTCTAAAAGATATCACATACTAGCACTATTTATAATATTACAATAATTATTATCATTAAAAATAGAGAGAAATTTTGGAGGTGAAGTTGGGTGGCCATTAATGGAGGAAGATGCTAACTTACTTTATTAATTCATTTTTGATACATCATCAAAAATTATCTTGATCGGGAACGAATCTCAAGGCAAAATCAAGTTGGAAACTTCGGAAATTAAAATTGGGACCATCTGAATTCCGATTTCATCAAACTTATAGTCGAATTGAATGTCTCGGAAATATGAACCCAACGACACCAAATCCGACTCAATTCGAGCCCAAATGGGTCCAAATCAAGGGTCTGAAGCGTTGTTGAAGGGTTCAAACCATAATTTGGATTACCAAATAGTTTTCAAACATGATGTGCTTATATTCTAATTGAGAGGTTCGACAAGACGAATACAACGAGCCTAAGATCATTGAATTCTGACATCACTAAGGCATTCAAATGTCCATTATTCAGTCCATGATCAAGGGATTCAACATCAGCCGTTCATCCAAACCACTCCCCATTTTCCCTTGGTCCTTCTCCTATTTACGGGCTATGCCACTCTAAAAAATATATAAATAGACCGCTCATTCTTCTTGAAAAGGGAGGCTCCAAGCAAGAGAGAGATCGGTGATCGGAGATCGCTCTTGTCTCCATGCTCCTCCTCGACCACCGCCTGAGTTCCACCGGATTTTAGACTCCATAGATTTAGTTTGGCCTATTATTTAACTTTATGAGTCACATCTAATCAACCCAATGTCTCTAGTCAACCTAACCATCTCTCTTAATATTGTGTTGACACTAGGTCATTCAAATTGACTTGATCCTCATTAAAGATTATACGACTAGAACACTTCTTCTTAGACCCCAAGGGAGCCATTTTGGACTCATCAAGTCGAACCTAGGTCAATTGATTATAACCCTTAATCTAAACCCATTTAGAATCTTCTAATTTGATTTTCCTAAACCTTAATTACCCATTTCATTCCCTAAGATCCATCTAGTCAAGGATAGATCAATTCAATTTAGTCAAACCTACATCAAATAGGCTAATTAGACTTAACCTAAGGCGACTTATGCTAGCTTAACATGAACCTTAGGAATCCTCAAGCCTAACTGATGCAGAGCATCCTCACCGTCGGATGAGTTACCGTTAATTTAAAATACTTTTATATTATATTTTACTTATTTGCTTTCAGTTAGAGCCACAGTCTGCTCCATTAGTTTGCTTACCGCTTTTAGTATTTAGTACAAGCACTTTCGTTTGTTACCAGAGCTATTTTTAGCTCACCTGTTTTGTATTTCTTCTCCCTAAGAAGACGAGTTCCTTAGTTGAAGATATACATTTTCAGGCTAAAGCCTTTCTAGTTTTCCTGCCTTCTTTGATTGTTCTTATGAACCTGCTTCTTCCGGTGCATACCACATCACTAACTTTCACTTAAGCATCCTTGGCATGGTCAATGGTTTAAATTTATGACCAAATTCCCTTAATAGAAATGTCAAAATTAGGCTTAAAGTACGCCTAAAACTAAATTAAATTGAGGAAAGCCTTTGCATGGGTAAAAAGACACATAGATTTATCCCTTAGCAGCTATTCTAACAAGGCTTGTCCTCACCTTCCTTAGCCTATAAACCGAGACAGATGAGTGGAAAGGGGAGAATCCAAACACTGAACATTTAGACAAAGCCGAATATAGCTTTAGGCTTCGTTTGGGACAGCTTTCTTAAAAGCTGTAAAAGAATTGTCCCAAACAAAGGCTTAGAAGGCAGAAGCAGAACCCAAAAATAGAAACGACCCAGCCCGAGGCTTTATCTTCTTTGATTATTCAATGCAAGTATTTCGCCTCAGATCATTTAGATTGCTTTAAGATATTTAGGATTAGGTTAGCCATCCTACAGAGCTTCATTAAATTCAAACAAACACCCTTTTATTCCCCATAATAGCAAGCATGAACTCCCCGTTTAAAAATGCATAAGAAAAGAGGGGAACGAAGTTCAGCCTCCAATTCCTACGGGCTACGCCATCTCATGCCCCGGCGAGCCCGGCCCCTTACCGACGAACCTCCGCACAACACTCGACATTTTTAGCCGAGCAATAGCCAGCCTCTTCACATTCTCATACAGGCGAAATTATTTTGTGTGAACGTCAATGCCGTATAGAGCCCAATGAAAATGTGTCACGTCATCTCCTACTCTGTACCGAAATTTGATACTGCTCGGTACCAAGCTCGGTACTGCTCTATACTGAATGACGTGGTTGTTATGGAAATGTGAAGAACAAGAAGGAAAGAAGAAGACAAGAAGCGAAGATAGAAACTTAGACAGAAAATGAGAAATTTTATTATATTACTTTCCTTACAGATTACAACCTATAAATAGACTCTAGGACAGACAATGCCACTACATATGCGGCCATATATATGATATATTATTTATTATATTATATCTCTAATATCCTCCGTCAAACTTTTGGGTCGAGGTATGACACTGAGTTTGAGTCGTAGATGTTGGAATCTCGGTGTGGAGAGAGATTTGGTGAATATATCCGCCGGCTAATCAATTGTGTTGATGGGAAGAAGTCGAATCGTATGTTGTTGAATGTGATCACGAACAAATCTGTGATCTATCTTGATGTGCTTTGTGCGTGCATGAAACACTGGATTATTAGCCAGTGCTATGGCGGATGTATTGTCACAATGCAGGTCCGTGGGCACCTACCGAGAAATCCCGAAATCAGTGAGCACACATTGTGTGAGACCTCGTTCCCTTACTGTTCCTCTCTGAATTGGATTTTCCTCCCAGGATCGTCCAGGACGATGTTGAGATCGACCAGGCCGATCAGTGCATTGAAAACAGCTGATTTCTGGAGTGCTTTCTGGAGCGATTTCTGGACAGGATCGTCTGGGACGATATTGAAATCATCCAGGCCGATCGGTACTGTTCAAAATATCGTCCTGAACATAGTTCTGGGAACTGTCCAGGCCGATGATTTTGGTCGGATCGTCCCAGGATAATCTGGCGATCGGTCGGGCCGATCAGTTTTATGATTTAAGCAAATCAGCTCGTTTTGAGGAGAGAGAAAATCATTTTTATAAAATCAGATATTTTGAGGAGAGAAAGAGAAAGGGAAAAGAGGAAAAGCTGGTTTTCGGAGACCGCGGAGCGCTTTTTGTCCGACGCCGCTGTTGGGAAAAGTGAAGATCTCGTGGTAAGGACTCCGAATCCTATTTCTGTTTTCGAAGATATTGAGTTTTGACCGAGTTGTGCACTATTTTGTGTTTTCGTAGTCAAACTTTCGACCTGATTTTGTATTGACACAACTTTCACCGCACAACTTTTGGTATGTTATAGATATGACTATTGTACACGATTTGAGTCTTTTCTACGAAGATTTTACCGGTCAGAATTGATTCTACGCGATTTTAATTGAATAGAAAAATATCAGGACTTGATTTGATTTGGATTCTATAGAATAATAATCTTATATTGATGTCGTGAATATTCTACTGTAATTTGGAGAAATTTGGAATTTGTGCCTTTTTGCAGGATTTTTGTGTAAATTTGATAGACTGTCGTTACTCTGCCCGATTTTCGTACGATTTCTGATTTTCCCGAAATTGATAGATTGAATTGATATGTGCATGACTATTGATATGATTGTTCTAGATTGCTTTAATATGGATTATTGATTGATTCTTGAATTGATTATTGAATTGACTATTGATACTGATCACAAGTGGAACCTGGTTGAACATTGGTTGGAGATTGATATTGACCTGTACAGGATGGTGGGCCGGCGGGCTTTCCTTTAAACATTGATTATTGATATATGGATGAGAGTCATAAGGAGTTTATTGATATGCCGACGGGCGAAAAGAGTGATGACTCTTATTGATAGAATCAATGTATATGGATATCTACAACAGTAATATGGATTCTACAACAGCAACATCAGTTGTTTGTACTTGTTCAGTATTATAGTATTGAAATGCATGTTTACTGTATTGACGTACGAATTTAGTGTTTTATCGAGATTTCTGCTTTATTAATTTGATCGGATTTACTATTTTGTACGGATTTATAGATTTCATTGATTATCATTGAGCATGGATAATCTTGATTATTGATTATTGATATTGATATGGATAGAATGGACAATGGACATAGATATTGTATAGATTCATTGATGCTATAGATATTGGTATTGCCTATAGATTGATTCTGATTGTACTGATTTGACTTGCTACATTGGATTTATTGATAGTATAGATTGAGATTTATTGTATTGCTTTTCCGATTGATTTTATCGACTTGATAGTATAGATTAGATTTGATTTGATTTGACGGATTGATTTGACGGACGGATTGACTGATTTGACGGATTGATTGATTTTCTTCTGTGTACGGATTTCTTCGAGATTGACGTGGATTAATTGAGCTTGGTTTATTGATTTGTCTGCTGGTGCATTGACTGGTTTTATTGACTATGGATTTCCGTATTGCATAGATTCATTGATCATTGACTGATATAGATTTGATTGACTGACATGCATATTGATAGCACCGCCGTGCTTTGATTTCAGTTATAGGTATTAGGTGACCTGCTGGGCTTTATAAAGCTCATTATATGTGGTTGATATTTTCAGGTCAGGGCAAGAGAGCAGAAGATAGAAATTGATCCAGATCTTCAGGTTTTTGTTCTTTTGGTCGATTAGGGATTATTTTGTACTCAGGACATGATAGATTTCTTTACTTGTATTGATAGTATAGTTCCTGAGTATTGTACATGATGTTTGGAGATATGAATCGACTTGTATATTGATGTTTATATATGTTTGTTAGATTGTTAATTGAAGGTTTTAGAAACTCTGGTAAATTGTTTGAGAAATTAATTGACATTCTTTCCAAGTTAGATCTTGGGGCTTCATAAATTGGTATCAGAGCAGTGTTATTGAAAGAATGGATTGTTACCAGAGTTGTAGGATTGGATTGAGAATTGGGTAGAGTGGGTAGCTGTAAGAGCTTCATTGGCATACATCATTGCATGTGTGTATTATTGTTGTGAATTGTGCAGGTGAAAAGATATGGATCCTCCGGCAGAATCAAGTGTATCGAATGAGCAACACAGCGCAGCTCCAGTACATTCAGAGAGTATGATGCAGTTGGCTACTGCGATTGCACATGTAATGGGGGATGCTCAGAGCAAAATGAGTGGGAGCAAAGAGGAAGAAGCTGATAGACACTTGCAGATGTTTCACAAGCTAAAGCCTCCGTTGTTCAAAGGGGCTGTGGGACCCCAGGCTGCTGAGGATTGGATCATGAGAATGGAAAAGATTTTTGATAGCATGCAGTGTCCAGGGAATCGAAAGGTACCATTAGCTATGTTCCTGTTTGAGGGTGAGGCGGAGAGATGGTGGATCGGACAGCAGAGAGAGAAATTCCAGGGAAAGACTAATGCTGAGATCACCTGGGATGAGTTCACCGCAGTGTTCAGGATATGGTTTGTACCACCGTCAGCTCAGCGACAGATGCAGGAAGCTTTCATGAGATTGGAGCAAGGCCGCAAGTCAGTGATGCAGTACGAGGCCGAGTTTACTGCACTTGCGAGGTACGCTGCTCATTTGATTCCTACTGCCAAAGAAAAGTGTTATAGATTCCTGCAATGATTGAACAGAGAGTTGAGGCATCCACTAGTACCTTTCCGGATCCATGAGTTTTCTGAGCTGGTGGAGCGAGCCCGATTGATAGAGATTGACTTGGCAACACCGGTATTGAGGTACGATGATACCAGGAGGAGGAGAGATGAGGTACGACGAGATGATTCTGGTAGAGACAGAGATAGAGAGAAGAGAAGCATGTACGATGATTCGAAGGGATCTGCATCACGATCTACATCGGTAGTATCGTCTGGTAGTTCTGGAGTGTGCATTCACTGTTGTAGACGACATGCAGGTCGGTGCTACCTGTTGACGGGGCAGTGTTTTCACTGTAGACAGCAAGGGCACAGAGCAGCAGATTGTCCTCAGAAAGGACTGGGTGGAAGGACTGATTCTGGCATGGGTACAGGACAGCAGAGGACTGTTGGCTCGAGGGCTTACAGTGAGAGATCAGGGAACCGGATGGATGATAGGGCTGTCAGAGATCAGAGAGAGACAGTTGCACCACGACCTCCTGCACTTCCTCCAGTGGTGCCACGCATCTACAGTCTACAGAGTTTACAGCATCATGAGGAACAGCAATGACCGGAAAGTTCTACTGGTAAGATTGATTTGACTAACCGATTGATATTGACATTTGATCATGCATATTGACATGTGATTGATTGCATTGTGTGTTCTGTATGGATTTCGACGAGTTTTGATTTGGATTTGGATTTGAATCGATTTGTTTTGCGTTGTTTTTGCTTCGTACCTGTAGGAAAATGTCGGGACGATATTTTTCTAAGGTGGGGAGATTGTGAGATCTCGTTCCCTTACTGTTCCTCTCTGATTTGGATTTTCCTCCCAGGATCGGCCAGGACGATGTTGAGATCGTCAAGGCCGATCAGTGTATTGAAAACAGTTGATTTCTAGAGTGCTTTCTGGAATGATTTCTGGACAGGATCGTCCGGGACGATATTGAGATCGTTCAGGCCGATCTGTATTGTTCAAAATATCATCCTGAACATAGTTCTGGGAACTGTCCAGGCCGATGATTTTGGTCTGATCGTCCCAGGACGATCTGGCGATCGGCCGGGCCGATCAGCTTTATGATTTAAGTAAATCAGCTCGTTTTGAGAAGAGAGAAAAATCATTTTTATAAAACCAGATATTTTGAGGAGAGAGAAAGAGAAAGAGAAAGGGAAAAGTAGAGGAAAAGCTGATTTTCGGAGACCGCGGAGCACTTTTCGTCCGACGCTGCTGTTGGGAAAAGTGAAGATCTCGTGGTATGGACTCCGAATCCTGTTTCTATTTTCAGAGATATTGAGTTTTGATCGAGTTGTGCACTGCTTTATATTTTCGTAGTCAAACTTTTGACCTGATTTGGTATTGACACAACTTTCACCGCACAACTTTTGGTATGTTATAGATATGACTATTGTACACGATTTGAGTATGTTCTACGAAGATTTTATCGGTCGGAATTGATTCTACGCAATTTTAATTGAATAGAAAAATATCAGGACTTGATTTGAGTTGGATTCTATAGAATAATAGCCTTGTAATGATGTCGTGGATATTCTATTGTAATTTGGAGAAATTTGGAATTTGTGCCTTTTTGCAGAATTTTTTTGTAAATTTGATAGACTGCCGTTACTCTGCCCGATTTTCGTACGATTTCTGATTTTCCCGAAATTGATAGATTGAATTGATATGTGCATGACTATTGATATGATTGCTCTAGATTGCTTTAATATGGATTATTGAATTGATTATTGATTGATTCTTGAATTGATTATTGAATTGACTATTGATACTGAAATACAAGTGGAACCTGGTTGAACGTTGGTTGGAGATTGATTGACTTGTACAGGATGGTGGGCCGACGGGCTTTCCTTTAAACCATTGATTATTGATATAACGATTGGGAGTCATAAGGGGTTTATAGATATGCTGACGGGCGGCCGACGGGCAATAGAGTGACGACTCTTTTTATTGAAACCAACGTATGGATATCTACAGCAGCAATATGGATTCTACAACAGCAACATAGCCAGTTGTTTGTACTTGTTCAATATTATAGTATTGAAATGCATGTTTACTGTATTGACGTACGAATTTAGTGTTTTATCGAGATTTCTGCTTTATTAATTTGATCGGATTTACTGTTTTGTACGGATTTATAGATTTCATTGATTATCATTGAGCATGGATAATCTTGATTATTGATTATTGATATTGATATGGATAGAATGGACAATGGACATAGATATTGTATAGATTCATTGATGCTATAGATATTGGTATTGCCTATAGATTGATTCTGCATTGTACTGATTTGACTTGCTACATTGGATTTATTGATAGTATAGATTGAGATTTATTGTATTGTTTTTCCGATTGATTTTATCGACTTGATAGTATAGATTAGATTTGATTTGATTTGACGGATTGATTTGATGGACGGATTGACTGATTTGACGGATTGATTGATTTTCTTCTATGTACGGATTTCTTCGAGATTGACGTGGATTGATTGAGCTTGGTTTATTGATTTGTCTGCTGCTACATTGACTGGTTTTATTGACTATGGATTTCTATATTGCATAGATTCATTGACCATTGACTGATATAGATTTGATTGACTGACATGTATATTGATAGCACCGCCGTGCATTGATTTCAGTTATAGGTATTAGGTGACCTGCTGGGCTTTGTAAAGCTCATTATATGTGGTTGATATTTTCAGGTCAGGGCAAGGGAGCAGAAGATAGAAATTGATCCAGATCTTCAGGTTTTTGTTCTTTTGGTCGATTAGGGATTCTTTTGTACTCAGGACAGGATAGATTTCTTTACTTGTATTGATAGTATAGTTCCTGAGTATTGTACATGATGTTTGGAGATATGAATCGACTTGTATATTGATGTTTATATATGTTTGTTAGATTGTTAATTGAAGGTTTTAGAAACTCTGGTAAATTGTTTGAGAAATTGATTGACATTCTTTCCAAGTTAGATATTGGGGCTTCACAGGAGCTACCTAGGTTTGGCCGAGGTTCAGATGTGGCGGTGGTAGAGGAAGTTGCCATGATAGCCGAAACGAAGGGGAAGCGAGGTCGAAGAGAAAAAAAAATTGCTTAATTTGTATCCTGCTCTGATACCATGAAAGCGGTGGAGAGGACAGGATAAAGAACAAGAAGAAGAACCGGGTAAAGGAAAATTAAATTGAATAATTATCATAGAGTACAGTGCCTATTATATAGGCATTATAGGTAGCATTGGTATCATGAGCCAGTACCAAGAGTACACGTGTAAAGGGTAAAAAGAAGGAAAACATATAAACTAGCTGTTGTATCTAATAAGAGATAGTAATAAAATTAGCTTCACAGCTCAATTCTTCTAAATTTTTGAGACAACAACAACAACATCAAGCCTTTATCCCACTAGGTGGGGTTGGCTACATGAATTTTTTTTCTCTATTGTGTCCTATCAAAAGTCTGATTCTCATTTAAATCTAATAAAGAAAGATCATTCCTAATATTTTCTAACCAAATTTTTGAGAGACAAGTAAAAAAACACTTTTAAATCTAATTACATTAAATTTAATTTTATTGATTGATTGAATACAAATAACATTTGACTTATTTTCGGATCTAATTACAATAAATTTATTTCCTTCTCTCCCCTCCTATCTTTCTTTTTTATTCATTCTCAACTCCTACACGAAAACCTAAAATTGTCTAATACTACCGTGTCAACTAGGCTCAATGCAAGAACTAATATAGTGACAAACCCAATGAAAATCTACCTAATTTGTGCAAAACCGCTTAAGCTATTTTGATGCTCTCACCATTGAATATTAATACCTACCCACCATGTGATTCGTTAAAGAATATCAAATCATTACCTAATAAATCACCTAATATGCTTCAAAATTTTCAAATAATAATCTTAATACCAATTTCATCTTATCATTCATGAATGATATTGAGTCAAACAAGTCATCATTATGCATATTTTGGAATACTCACATAGAAGCAAAAAGAAGAAGAATTCTTCTAGGGTTGATTGCCATCAAGCGATTAAAACGCTTAATCCTTCCTTCTCCTGCATCTCCAAGGTTGGTGCAGTTAGCCACAATTGGCGTTGCTGCGATAGCTTTGTTAGGAACAAAGGGCTGCTTCGATTGCTCCAGCTGTGAACACATCACTGTAAAAGCAAAGCAAAGTTTCAACACACATTTCAATACATAGAAATTAAAACTTCAGATCAGCATTTGTATAAACAAAATAAAATTAATAATTAGGTACAATCTAAATGCAAGAAAGTGATTGGAACAAGAGTTCAAAAATAAGAGTGTCATTTGTTTTGTACAAAGTGATTGATTAAAGGTGAAAATTGGGCTTCAACTATGAGGGGCTTAAAAGTCCCGTTCATTTTTACTTTTTTTATAAAGCAGTAGTAAAAGGAAGGTATTAGCCTATTATTTTCATTCATAATATATATATATATATATATTCAGATGAAACCAAAAAAAAGGTAAAATAATAAATTTGGGATTCAGATCCCACCACTTCTAAACTCTTCAAAATAAAATTATAGGCAGCTGGCAGCTGCCAACTCACAGTCAGGCTCAGACATTTGAAATATGTCCTCACTATTGCACAATAGGCATGCAACAGTGAAACAATCAATAAGTTGAAACAATGAGAATATGTCCTCATACCTTTAGCCAAAAGCTTTTTTGTTGTGTCATCCCCCTCTTGCTCCTCACCATTTCTCTTCTCCATTCGATAAGAACCCTTCCGGGATAATGCTTTCTGTTTCATAAGTTTCAGGAAAAAAAAATACATTTCTCATATATATTTAGCAAAACCTTCAAGTTTGAAGTTTAGTAATATCAAAAGAAAACCAAAAAGTCATAAAATGTACAAGAAAGACACTAAAAATCACTTACAGTCATTTTGGGGCTTCCAGAGCATTTATTAGGAGGCAGGGTGAGGCTTTCAATATCCAAGATGACACTTTCTGAGATGTCCATTGCAATTCTCAGACCTTAAATGCTAAAAAAAGAAAGAAAATAATCATTTTTGCTGTCATGTTATTTTCATCATGACCATATTAGGGCCTACAAATAATTTGAACAAACAAAAGCACACAAGCCATCAAAGCAACTCAACCAGCATTCACGTGAGTTAAAGCAAAGAATGATTAAGCTAATAAAGATGTTGTAATATAGAAAAAAGAAAGAAAGGAAAGAAAAGCCTTATCTTTTCTAAGCTTAAGATGAAGAACTTTATTAGGGTAGTTGAAGAAGTTGATTAGATGTAGAAATCATGTATCAGGAGCTAAAAACCAATGCTGCATGAACTTATAACATGCTTCTTAAGGAAACAGCCAGTGCAAACTACTAGACCTCTCATGTTTTGAATTTGCCCTGAGTAATGCTACTATTTCTGTCAAAAAAATTGACTTACAAGGTAAAATAATCCTTTTTTCCCTTCATCTCATTTCCATATTAAAGGGAAAAAAAAAAAAAAGCGGAGGACTGATCATATAACGATATTTCAGACAAATTTGTTTGTAGTAGCATTATTCATTTTCCTTTGTTTTGCATGTCCTCTGTAAGTAAAAGAAGACAGGAAAAAAGATAGTATAAATCAATAGCTCCATGTAGTTTACAGAACGAAGCAATTATACATATTCTGGCTTAAAAAATATTCATATAATGCATTCTTTCTATTTCCTGAACTGTTAGCCTAGTAATACCAATCTGACAGTCCATTAGGCGCTCTACTCTGAGAAATTATAAGATTAAAGTAGATCATCTTTTTAATCTGAGCTACAGTTCAACTTTTTTATTTATGTTAATCTGTATTATTCTATGGGTTCAGTTGTGTTCTTCAAATTTGAAATTATTTTTTGAAAAACAGTGAATTTACTAGAGATTCCATCATTTTGTTTGGTGTAGTTTAGAAAATGATATGAGTTTTAGGCTCCATTTGGGACGGTTTTCTTATTGCTTCTTAAAGCAGCTTTTTACTAAAAAATTCTAATATTTGTATAAAAAGCTGCTTTAAGAAGCAGTAAGAAAGCCGTCCCAAATGAAACCTTAAACTCTATAAATGCTATCAAAATTCATCAAAAGTGTTGATATAATTTCCACTTACTGAAAATAAAATCATCAATTTTTAAAACATGCTTTTATAAGCAGACAGTCAGTCAAAGTAGTTCAATACAAAATATAATATAGAAGCTTGCAAAAGTGGATGAGCTCCACTCATCCAATGATTTTCTCTCTTTTTCAACCCATTCATACAAAAGAATAGCAAGAACAGAAGACAAGGAAGCATTCAAAATTCTAAATCCAGAAACCCAGACAATGAACTTTCAGCCCTGGAAATAGCATAATGAACTACAAAATTAAAACATTTAGATCTTATTTGGTTGCTTGTGAACATAAAATATATTTTAAAAAAATATGATTTTTTTTAATCTGAATAAAATCACCATTTTTAAGAGAATTTTACACAGTTTGTGGAATTTGAAATCAACGTTAATTTCTTGCAAACAAATTTAACAAATTTCATAATTGTTAAATTAGGACTTCCAACATCAAGCAACAAAATGAGACCTTAGAACAGTACTTCACAACAAATCAAAATCCCAAAAAAGCTTGAAATTTTTAGTTTTCCTTGATTCCCAAGTCTATGTGGTCCAACAAAAAAGAAACAGGTCACATAGACAGGGCAAATTATTGCATCAGGTCACCGAGGCTTACGCATTAAAACAAATTCCAAATTTGTACCACATTACTTAAACATTTATGTTTGTAGCGCCCTCCATCGTACTGAGATTGTTTATTTGACATAAAGCCCAAAACACTAAAAATCCAACTGCATTTTTCATAAAAAACCAGAGATTAAGACTGCAATTGGTCATGCCGCTCCCTACTGTAATGCTGTTGCAAAAAGACCCAAAATCCTTCACAAATTACTTCTTTCTATGCCCCTATTCATTATAGAACAAGAATACTTCTAAACCAAGAGAGAAAACAAGGACTTAGAGAGAGAGAGAGAGAGAGAGAGAGAGAGAGAGAGAGAGAGAGAGAGAGAGAGAGAGAGAGGCAGAGCACCAAATACAAAACTCATAAAAGAAGAAGACAGGAGAAATTTCCCCTCTACTTCAAATCATCGAAGCACAATAGCAAAAGGCAAGGAGGCATTCAACATTGTAAATCCCAAATTTCAAATCATAAAAGATGCCCAAAAACAAACGATGAACTTTACAACACCTTGACCATAATAAAATGTTCTAAAAAGCTAAAACATCTATGTTAATGGCTTCGTCTATCATCATACAGAGATGGATTATAACTGAAAAACAAGAGCTTAAGATTGATGCCCACACCACAGTTACAATGCTCTTCCAAAACGTAACGGAATCCTTCAGGTAGAAAAGAGAGAACTACAAGACAGAAAGAAAGAGGACTTACAGAGTAGTGTGAGAAGGAAGGAGAAGACCAAATCCTAAAAAAAAGCTCCGAGTTGAAGTAGGTGGAGGAAGGAAGCTGAGGAAGTGAGGAGGGGAACCGTTGGAGAGAGTGCTGCGCTGTCTGTGACTATCTATGGCCGCTTCCTTCTCGATAGATGTTGGGGTGGCATCTTTTTGCCTTTTATTATTTGTTCTCTGGTCCCCAATCGCCACACAACGACGAAAAAAATTGTATAACCATCGCCTCAAGCGAATATTGTATTTAAATACATTATATTACACAACTCCCTTGGCTTGGCCTATTGGTTGAGAGCTTAGGCTTCCAACTAAGAGGTCCAAGGTTCGAGTCCATATGCATGTGTTGTGTGTATGAGTTTGCCTTAAATGACCTAAATGTCCCAAAAAAAAAAAATTACATTATATTACACAATTAATCTTGACTTGTTGGTTAAGAGCTTATGTTTTCAACTAAGAGATCTTGGATTCGAATCTTTGTGTATGTATTGTATGTATGAATTTGCCTTAAATGACCTAAATGGCTAAATATCCAAAAAAAAAACATTATATTAATGAAATGGGTAAGAAAAATAGAAAAGAAAATAAATATATAATAGCGAAAAATGAAGAAATAGATTTATTATTATTTTCTAGATAATATATCCAAAAATCATTTTTTAGCCAAACATAAATCACATCACAAATAAAGTGATATATTCCTAATTAATTTTAAAGAAAATTTAAATATAAACATTCTTATATATTACTCAAAGAAGAATGAAAAAAAATGAAAAGCAAGTCAATTGGAAGTTCATTTGAAAATGAAGTAAATAACTGGTGGCACAAAATAGATTTTTTCTCCAAAATATCAAAGGTTTTTAGACTTTTGGGAAAGCTACTAACTAGGGGTGTCAATATTTGACATAACCCGAAATCCGACCCAAATCAGGCCCGAAAAATTATGGGTTCGAGTCAACCAGTTTAACGTATGGGCCAGTTTGAGTTAACAAAGTCAATCCATTTCAAAAATCGGGTTGGGTTCGAGTTGACCTGAAAACTTGAAATTGAATCGATTGACCCATTTAGAAACCCTAGCTTATGCAATTTTGGGCTTTCAGACTGTTCGCAACTCGGGAGTTAGATGACTGTTCACTTCAGCCTTCAAGCCAAGCCTCTAGCTTGTTCGAACGTCTGCCAAGCCGAGTTGCTTGCACACACAAAGGCCCGCCCGTCTACCAGGCCAAGCCATTTTATCATCCTTCCTCCACCATCTAGTAGGCCGAGCCGCCCGCACACCCAAAAGTCCGCCTTCAAAGTCAAGTTACTAAATGCACCAAGAGGGAGGGAGAGAGTGTCACGACCCGACCCGAGACGAGACGGATCCCGCCCGCGCCGGATCGCGACGAGAATAGCTAACCAGGATCTAGCTTTGGAATTTGGTTCGGAACTGAATCTTCCAAATAATTAATTCACACAGATAACAAACACAGAGCTACTATATATCATCAAATGCAGCGGAACAAAACATCTATCTGATTTCATTTCCTCAAAACAATCATCTACAGAACAGTACATGGCTTTCGACAGAAAGAAAGACAGAACAGAAAAGCCATGACTGTACAAAAATCAAAAGGTACAAAACAATACCTAAACTGATCAAACTCTGAACTAATCCTGGACTTCCTTGCCTTTCCAAGAACCTGAAAACCACCAGAAAGCAAGGGTGAGCTCAACAGCTCAGTAAAGCAACAAACCTCCAATCAAAATCCTCAGAATCTCAAAACCAATACATCAACCAAATCCGTACAGAAATCAGAACGGAATCGGACAGATATCAAATCAAACAGAATTGTACGGAAACAGAAGTCGTATCAAATCAGAAACAGAACAGATCAGACATATCAGATCAACAGAATCAGAATCGTACAAAATCAGAAGTTCAGATCATATCCGAACAGAACAAATCGTATCATAATCATATCAGAATCAAAGATCCGATATTATGTAATTCATAGCTAAATTCCCTGACACTGACTGAATCTCGTAGGATTCAGGCCCCTTATGCCTCCCTTTGTGCTCACGGCACCAGAACAGATGTGCTTATAGCACCAGAATACATATATAGTGCTTATAGCACCTAAACAGATTTTCCTCGGATCCGGAACAGAACAGATATCAGATTTCATATTGAGCTCATTTCAGAATTCCCAGACACTAACTGAATCTCATAGGATCCAGGCCCCTTATAACTCCCTTTTTATAGCATATACAGATAGCATATCAAATCAGAAGATTTCCGGACAAAATCGAAATTACTCAAAAAAAATCGGGCAGCACAACGGCAGTATACAGAATTTACACAATTTTCCTGAAATCAAAATTCACCAAATTCGCACAGAATATAGATATCAACATTTCAGAACATTTATTTTACTGCACAGATAATTTCCAAGTTCACAGAAAGATCCAGTCGACTAAAAACACAGTCGAATCAAAAATACCCGGACAACAATCCTCAGAAAATAACCAAAATGTGCACACTCGGCACTTCAACAAAATACAGAAAGTTACGCGGTAAAAACTAAACCAGTCAGAAATTACAGACGAAAATCACGAACAAAACTTAATTCCGGACAGATAATACCGCCAAAAGCGACGGTTCTGAAAATTGAGAAAGTCGGATTGTGCCTTACCTTGCGTACAGCAATTTCCTCAACTGTCACAACGGACGAAAACAGCTCGGCGTCGCCCAAAAATCCACTTTTCCACTTTTTCCTTCGTTTTTCTCTCTCCTCAGCTTTTTTCTCTCTTCAAAATATCTCATTTCTATATATATCCAGACCGATCGTCCTGGACGATCCAGCTTCGTACCGGACGATCCATGAAGAGAAGCTTTTTTGGTATCAGAGCAATGGTTTTGGAATTTGGGAATTTTGTGAGACAGAGCTATAAGAAGTGATCAATAAGTCTGTCTGGGAGGT
Organism: Dendrobium huoshanense; assembly: GCA_016618105.1. Taxonomy (NCBI): domain Eukaryota; kingdom Viridiplantae; phylum Streptophyta; class Magnoliopsida; order Asparagales; family Orchidaceae; genus Dendrobium; species Dendrobium huoshanense. Next base: position 49,893,441 of record CM028355.1, on the reverse strand, counting down.
AGTTTTGATTTGTTTGGCTTTTTATTGTGTTGTTTTTGTGATAGTTTTCCGGATTTTTTCTGGATTTTCTGTATGGATCAGCCAGACCCAGACATGACAGATGGGCAGAGTGCCGATCAGGCAGCACCAGTGGGGAGTACAGCCCCAGTGGTCGGTGCTGATACGCTTTCTCAGTTTGCTTCGCTGGTTGCTCAGATGATGAGCGAGACTCAGAGTAGAGCTTCTACTGTCAGATCTGATGACTTGGACAGACATTTGTAGTTATTTCTGAGGTTGAAGCCTCCAAGGTTTGAGGGCGCTGTTGAGCCCAGAGTTGCTGAGGAGTGGCTGAGGAGAGTGGAGAAGACCTTTGACGGGATGCAGTGTCCGTCAGACAGGAAGGTACCGTTGGTAGTTTTTCTGTTGGACGGAGAGGCTGAGCATTGGTGGGACGGCCAGCAGGCAGCCAGATTTCAGAGCAGACTGAACTCTTTGATTACTTGGGAAGAGTTCACTGAGGTATTCAGAGATTGGTTTGTTCCTCCTTCTGCACGACAGCAGATGCAGGAGAACTTTCTGAGACTTGTTCAGGGGAGCAAGACGGTGATGCAGTACGAGGCTGAGTTTACTGCATTAGCCAGGTACGCTCCGCAGCTGGTTAGCACTTCTGCTGAGAGGTGTTACAGATTTCTGAGGGGATTGCGAGATACCTTGAGACAGCCCCTGATACCGTTCCGGATCACCGATTTCTCTGAGCTTGTGGAGCGAGCTCGTCTGATAGAGAATGACCTGTTGGCTACTCAGCAGCGGTGGACTGCGAGTAGGAAGAGATTTGGAGGAGAGGTTTCTGGCAGTGGTTCCTCTGGGAAGAGGAGATTCGTAGCTGGTTCTGGATCCGGAGATTCCAGAAGGAGCGGAGGATCGTCTGGTACTGTTACCAGTACGACTAGTTCTGGATCTGTTAGTACGGCACCTGTGTGCCAGACTTGTGGACGACGACACTTTGGCCAGTGCTACAGGATGGCTGGTCTGTGCTTTCGATGTGGTCAGTCAGGACATCGGATTGCGGAGTGTCCACAGATGAGATTTGATCAGCGATCTGAGAGCTTCGTCAGACCTGTTGGTTCAGCAGCAGGAAGACCGAGGACTGTTCCTCCACGCCCTGAGGGATTTGCTGGTAGAGGTGGTGGACCTAGTTCTGGACCACGGAGACCACCTACTGTTCAGAGGGAGCAGAGTAGTTCTGTTGCTTCAGCTCCTGTTCCAGTTCAGCCCCGAGTTTACAGTTTGAGTCAGTAGGAGGCTCGAGATGCTCCCGATGTTGTGACAGGTACGATTTACATTTCTGATTAGCCCTGTCGTGTTTTGTTTGACTCTGGAGCGAGTCATTCTTTTCTGTCCGAGCACTGTTTTGAGATTTTACATTTGGATTCGATGGTTTTACCGGTTTCTTTGTCTGTGATTTTACCGGCTGGGAATCCTTTGATTGCTCGACAGTTTTATTTGTGTGAGATTGAGATTTCTGGCAAGAAGTGGAAATCAAGTTTGATTCGGTTGCCGATTTCATCGTATGATGTAATTCTGGGCATGGATTGGCTGAGTCAGTATGAAGCCCAGATAGACTGTTTGAAGAAGCAAGTGAGTTTGCTTATGGCTGGAGAGAGAGTTGTATTTCAGGGATTACGAGGTGTTCTCTCCAGTCTGGTTTCTGCGTTGGAGGTAAGCAGAATGTGGAAGAAAGGATGTCCGGTATTTTTGGCTTCGGTGTGGAATTTGAACCTAGAGGTTGGTTCTGTTTCTGAGATCCCTGTGGTACGGGAGTTTGCTGATGTTTTTCCTGAGGAGTTGGTTGGTTTACCTCCGGATAGAGATGTGGAGTTCTCTATCGATGTTTTTCCGGGTATCGCTCCGATATCGAAAGCTCCGTACAGGATGGCACCGAAAGAACTTTCTGAGTTGAAAGTTCAGCTTCAGGAGTTGGTTGACAGAGGTTTTGTACGTCCTAGTGTTTCACCCTGGGGAGCACCTGTTTTATTTGTGAAGAAGAAGGACGGTACACTCCGTATGTGTATTGATTACAGAGATTGAACAAGGTTACGATCAAGAACAAGTATCCTTTGCCTCGGATTGATGACTTGTTCGATCAGCTTTCCGGATCTTCAGTATTTTCGAAGATTGACTTGCGATCCGGATATTATCAGGTGAAGGTGAAGGAAGCTGATGTGGTGAAGACTGCTTTCAGTACTCGGTACGGGCACTACGAGTTTTTGGTTATGCCTTTTGGGGTAACCAATGCGCCTGCGATTTTCATGGATTTGATGAACCGAGTGTTCAGGGAGTATTTGGATCAGTTTGTGATCGTCTTCATCGACGATATTCTGGTATATTCTGCATCTGAGGATGAACATGCCAGACATTTGAGGATTGTGTTGGAGACTTTGAGGAGGCATCAGCTGTATGCCAAGTTCTCCAAGTGTGAATTCTGGCTGAAGAGCATTTCTTTTCTGGGGCATGTGATTAGCGGTGAAGGCATTTCTGTAGATCCCCAGAAGATTCAGGCAGTTGCTGATTGGCCAAGGCCGACTACGGTATTTGAGGTACGTAGTTTCTTGGGCATGGCCGGGTATTATAGAAAATTTGTGAAAGGATTTTCACAGATTTCGACTCCTCTGACGAGACTGACTCAGAAGTTAGTTCCTTTTGTTTGGACACCGGAGTGTGAAGCTAGTTTTCAGAGATTGAAGGATTGTTTGACTTCAGCTCCAGTGTTGGCACTTCCGTCAGGTACGGAGGGTTTTCAGGTGTTCAGTGATGCTTCACTGAAAGGACTGGGATGTGTCCTGATGCAGCATGGTCAGGTAATTGCTTATGCTTCGAGACAGTTAAAACCACATGAGAAGAATTACCCGACGCATGATCTGGAGTTAGCTGCAGTTGTTTTTGCTTTGAAGATTTGGCGTCATTACCTGTATGGCGTCAGATGTGAGATCTTTACTGATCATAAGAGCCTGAAGTATATTTTTACTCAGAAGGATTTGAATTTGAGGCAAAGAAGGTGGCTCGAGTTGATCAAGGACTATGATTTGACTATTCAGTATCAGCCTGGGAAGGCGAATGTGGTAGCGGATGCTCTAAGCAGAAAGTCTTCTGGATTGTCAGGTTTGCAGCTTACTTTTGATGACTTCCTGATTCGTGATTTGGAGCGATTGCAGTTGGAGGTGATTTCCTCCAGTGATTTGAAGTTGGCTCAGATGAGTATTCAGTCTTCTTTGGAAGCACGGATTCAAGAAGCCCAGAAGTCAGATTCTGATTATTCGAAGTTGATTGCACAGATTGGATCTGGTAAGACTCCTGAACTTTGAATTTCTGATTCTGGTGCTATTTTCTGTAAGAACAGGTTGTGGGTACCTGTGTTTGGAGATTTGAGGCAGGAGATTCTGTACGAATCTCATCATTCAGGCTACACTGTTCATCCAGGTAGTGGTAAGATGTACGCTGATATGAAGCTTTTGTTCTGGTGGCCTGGGATGAAGAAGGATGTGGCAGAGTTTGTGTCAAGATGCGAAGCCTGTCAGTTGGTGAAGGCAGAGCATCAGCGACCAGGTGGACTGTTGCAGTCATTGCCTATCCCTGAGTGGAAGTGGGAGGAGGTAACAATGGATTTTGCGATGGGTTTTCCTCGATCACGACAAGGACATGATGCTATTTGGGTAGTTGTGGATCGATTGACGAAGTCAGCCCATTTTCTTCCGATCAGACAGACGGATTCAGTTGAACGCTTGGCACAGATTTATGTGAAGGAGATAGTCAGATTGCACGGTGTGCCTCGTGTGATCGTATCTGATCGAGATGGACGTTTTACTTCCAGACTTTGGAAAGGCATTCAGCAAGGCTTGGGTACGAAATTGCATTTCAGTACAGCCTTTCATCATCAGACCGACGGACAGTCTGAGAGGACTATTCAGGTATTGGAAGACCTGTTGAGGCTTTGTGTTCTGGACTTTAGCGGAAGCTGGGAAGATCATATTCCGCTGATTGAGTTTGCATATAACAACAGTTTTCAGTCCAGTATCGGTATGGCACCGTACGAGGCTCTGTATGGCAGGAAGTGCCGTACTCCTTTGACTCTGACGGAGGTTGGAGATAGACAGGCTTTGGGGGCCACTTTTGCTGATGAAACTGCTCAGAAGATCGGTTTGATAAGAGGGAGATTGAAAGCTGCTCAAGATCGACAGCAGAAGTATTACAATCAGAAGCACAGGTTTGTAGAATTTCAAGTTGGTGACTTTGTGTATGTCAAAGTCAGTCCGATGAAGGGTGTGAGCAGATTTGGTCAGGTGAGTAAACTGAGTCCAAGGTATGTTGGACCGTTTGAGATTTTGGAAAGATTTGGAAAATCTGCTTATCGCCTATTGCTTTCTGATTCTATGCCTGACGTGCATAATGTGTTTCACGTATCCACTCTGAGGAAGTGGGTATCCGACTCTGGGAAGAAAGTATCTGCTGATGAGGTTGAGATTCAGGAGAATCTGGTGTACAAGGAAGAGCCAGAGTTGATTTTGGCGTACGACGTACGAAAGCTAAGAAGTAAACAGATTCCAATGGTTAAAGTCCAGTGGAACCACCGTACTGCACGGGAAACCACTTGGGAGAAGGAGTCTGAAATGAGACGGTTGTACCCTTATTTGTTTTGATTGAGTTTGGATTGGATAATGTCGAGGATGACATTTTTTTTTAAGTTGGGGAGATTGTAATATCAGTTTTTGCTCCAGGTTCGTCCGGACGAAGTTGGATCGTCCGGGACGATCGGTACATGTTGTGTAGAAAAATCATGTTTGGCTGTATGGTTCGTCTGGACGAAATCAGGATCGTCTGGACGAAAATAAGTCAGAGAACCCTTCGCCGGGGACGATATTTGATTTTCGTCTAGACGAAATAATTCTCTTCATGGATCGTCCGGTACGAAGCTGGATCGTCCAGGACGATCGGTCTGGATATATATAGAAATGAGATATTTTGAAGAGAGAGAAAAAGCTGAGGAGAGAGAAAAACGAAGGAAAAAGTGGAAAAGTGGATTTTTGGGCGACGCCGAGCTGTTTTCGTCCGTTGTGACAGTTGAGGAAATTGTTGTACGCAAGGTAAGGCACAATCCGACTTTCTCAATTTTCAGAACCGTCGCTTTTGGCGGTATTATCTGTTCGGAATTAAGTTTTGTTCGTGATTTTCGTCTGTAATTTCTGACTGGTTTAGTTTTTACCGCGTAACTTTCTGTATTTTGTTGAAGTGCCGAGTGTGCACATTTTGGTTATTTTCTGAGGATTGTTGTCCGGGTATTTTTGATTCGACTGTGTTTTTAGTCGACTGGATCTTTCTGTGAACTTGGAAATTATCTGTGCAGTAAAATAAATGTTCTAAAATGTTGATATCTATATTCTGTGCGAATTTGGTGAATTTTGAATTTCAGGAAAATTGTGTAAATTCTGTATACTGCCGTTGTGCTGCCCGATTTTTTTTGAGTAATTTCTGTTTTGTCCGAAAATCTTCTGATTTGATATGCTATCTGTATATGCTATAAAAAGGGAGTTATAAGGGGCCTGGATCCTATGAGATTCAGTTAGTGTCTGGGAATTCTGAAATGAGCTCAATATGAAATCTGATATCTGTTCTGTTCCGGATCCGAGGAAAATCTATTTAGGTGCTATAAGCACTATATATGTATTCTGGTGCTATAAGCACATCTGTTCTGGTGCCGTGAGCACAAAGGGAGGCATAAGGGGCCTGAATCCTACGAGATTCAGTCAGTGTCAGGGAATTTAGCTATGAATTACATAATATCGGATCTTTGATTCTGATATGATTATGATACGATTTGTTCTGTTCGGATATGATCTGAACTTCTGATTTTGTACGATTCTGATTCTGTTGATCTGATATGTTTGATCTGTTTTGTTTCTGATTTGATACGACTTCTGTTTCCGTACAATTCTGTTTGATTTGATATCTGTCCGATTCCGTTCTGATTTCTGTACGGATTTGGTTGATGTATTGGTTTTGAGATTCTGAGGATTTTGATTGGAGGTTTGTTGCTTTACTGAGCTGTTGAGCTCACCCTTGCTTTCTGGTGGTTTTCAGGTTCTGGGAAAGGCAAGGAAGTCCAGGATTAGTTCAGAGTTTGATCAGTTTAGGTATTGTTTTGTACCTTTTGATTTTTGTACAGTCATGGCTTTTCTGTTCTGTCTTTCTTTCTGTCGAAAGCCATGTACTGTTCTGTAGATGATTGTTTTGAGGAAATGAAATCAGATAGATGTTTTGTTCCGCTGCATTTGATGATATATAGTAGCTCTGTGTTTGTTATCTGTGTGAATTAATTATTTGGAAGATTCAGTTCCGAACCAAATTCCAAAGCTAGATCCTGGTTAGCTATTCTCGTCGCGATCCGGCGCGGGCGGGATCCGTCTCGTCTCGGGTCGGGTCGTGACAGGGAGGGGGGGGGGGGGGGGTGAATTGCGAAAATCTTGTTGCAATAAAAAATCCTAAGTAGAAGTTCTAAAAAGTTTTTTATGCTTTTTAAATTTTTTTAAAAAATTAAATTAATGCGGAAGCAAATATTTCAACACAAATAGCAACAATGGATTCCACACATAATTTCACCAAGCAGTTATAATGAAAATCAAATGCAAGTAAAAGTAAAAATGCTAAAGGAAAAAGCACACCAGAGTTTTATGGTGGTTCGGTAACTTGACCTACGTCCACTCCCAAGAGTCCTCCACTCCGGGAATTTCACTACAAAACTATAATTCTCCTTTTGCCCCCCTTGGCAAGGCGGAGAAGCCCTTACAAATCTCACTTTCACCAACCCGGCGTGGCGGAGTGCCACGCACTTTTCTCACCCTCCTGGCGACGGCAGCGTACCTTCTCATTTTTCTCCCTCCTGGAGAAGAAAGAGAACCTTAGAGAACACGGACGTAAAAGAGTCTCCACCTCAGAAAGCCTCCCATAAGATCTTCATGGGCCACAAGAGGAATAAAGTGCAGCAAGAACGGAGCAACCATGTGATCTCTCTCTCACTACTTCTCCCTTACCAAGCTCACCCTCTTCTTCCTCTCTCAAACCCTAAAATATTCTCAAGAGCTCTCTCCCAAGGATTCCCTCTCTAACCACATCCCCCTCTCTATGTCACTCTATCAAAACATAACTATTTTGATACTTAAAAACGGGCTCAAAAATCCCTGAAGTTTTCAAAGTAGACGTTACTATCGTTCAGTACGATTTGTATAACAGGCTTCATCCTAGTACGAAGACGAACAGTTCAAAAACTTATAAATATAGTCGTGCAGTACGATTTATAATCGTACGGTACGATTTATAATCATACGGTAAGATCATCAACTCTTCTATTCGTACAGGACGATAGGTGGGACGATCAAAACTCATCTATGTACATCGTAGGGTACGACCTACTTCGTACAATACGAATAGTCAAAATCAAAGCATCATCAAGGACGAAGTCCGGGACGACCAAAACTCGTCTCTGTACATCGTATGGTACGATATACATTGTACAGTACAATTAGGCAAAAATAAGAGATCGTCCAGGATGAAGTTCGGGATGATCAAAACTCGTTTCTGTTCATCGTATAGTACGAATGTTTTCGTACAATACTGAGTACCAATCAGTGATTAAAACCTTGATTTATTCCGCTAATCTCGAGTTAATTTAAGTAAGTATTCAAAAAAAATCGTACAGTACAAATTAATTCATACAGTACGAATGACTAATAAAATTACTTAAACTAATCTGGCGGCTAGGATTTTGGATTAGTAACACATCGTATAGTACGACCTGTTCACAGAAAGACGATTCAACCAGATCAGATCGTATAGTACGATATAAATTCGTATAGTACGATCAACAGAGAAAAAATCTACATTTTCTTTTAAAACCCTCTCCCCTATGTGTCTGCATGGTTGCTCAGACTTACATGCAGTTTGTGGCCAGACTCAAGAAAAGAAAAAAAATTACAATATTACAGACTTACACTCTTACTCTACCCAGTCTTGAGTCTTCCTGTTGTCATGAGTAACTAGTGATCTTTCTGAAATGTTAGTACTCACTGACAATAGCATAAACCAAATATATTCAATGAATAGTAGTTCAGGCGACATTATTTGTCATCATCAAAATCTCAAACTCGGGGTAATGGATTGCAACATAAAGCTCCTCCGATAACCCTAGTTTGCAAGCTTGTCGTCAGGTTTACAGGTCAAGTCAGGTTAACCCATAACTCGCACTGGTCAGGTCGGGTTGGATTTTCTGACCCGTTTCCAAAAACGGGTCTGATCAGGGTCAACCTGTTTAGACCCGGGTCAATCCGGGTTCGACCTAAACCCAACCCACGGACCAGTTTTGACACTCATAACTATAACTCTTTATAAAGTTGATTTTGAAATTACCACGAGAAAAATAACTTAACTACTCTTATTATAAAAAAAACAATTTTCCATCATAAATATTTCTAAAAAGTAATGAGAAAATAATAATCAAAAGAAATTATGATTTATATTTGAAAAAATAAAGCAGCTAAAAAACTATCACAAACAAATTCTTTATGCAAAAAATGATATTGATTGATAGCACTTTAGTAGAGCACACATACAATTTGAAATCCTCCAATTGATATATTAATAAACTATGATTTTACTTATTTTTTAATGAATGATATATTCTTATTCATCTAATGAAAATTGAAAATTTTCTAAATCATTCGAGACTGATTTTAAATGAATAAATTATAATTAAAATAAAAAAAAATTCCATTCAAAAATAATTTCTTAGACATATTTCTTAACAAATAGGCCGCTAACATTATTTCATATAAAGTCGTATTTCCGATAAGTATGTCCAAAGGAAGCCTATCATCGCAGTCAAATCAGAGCTACAGAACGGCGTCACGTGTCCTCCTCTGTACCTCTAACCATCTTTTTCTACCTCACTTCAAAAAATTAAATGGGGCAGTTTATTAATTCATTTAAATTCCTTAAAAACATTACAATTTAGAACATAAATTGCAAGCTTACTTATAAAAGCGATATATCATTATTTTTGTCGAATTATTTATTAATATAAAATAAAACACTATTTGGCATTATTTTTGTTTCAATTATTTTAATTTCAGCAAAATATATTCATAAATTTTTTATTTCTTATTTTAAAATAAACTAAATTATTTTAAAAATATTAATTTTTTAAAAGTTTATATTCTTCAAAATAGGCTATTTTTAAGTGGCATTGGAATTTTTTAGTACAAAATTTTCTTCTTAAAAATTATTTAAAAAAAAAAAAAAACTGTCTTAGACTTCGTTTGGGACGGTTTTTTTATTGCTTTCTAAAACGGAGTTTTAGTACAAAATAAAAAAATTTGTACTAAAACTCCGTTTTAGAAAACAGTAAAAGAGCCGTCCCAAACGAAGCATTAATCTAAGTCTATACTATTTATAAAAATAAGTTTTTTATGGAATTCTTTGAAAAAAATATTTATTTTATATTAATAAAAAATAATAAATAATTTACTTTTAAGATAAAAATATATTTTTATTTAATTTTAAAATATAAATTAAATTAAATTTAAAAAATTATCTCTAAAGTTCTAATATAAAAAATAGTTTTATTTTTCCTCATAAAATGGGTTATTTTGTTGTTTTTGAATAAAACTGAGACAGCGACGGCAAACACGCCGGGAAAGAGCAACGGCTACGGAAGTTGGAAGGATAAGCCTGTCTCCATCTTAACGGTAACGTCGCCGTTTGGATCATCTTGAATGGAAAGGAACATCACATAACTCTTAATTATTTGGGATTTTTTTTTGTAATTCACCACTTTTGATTTATTTATCATTCAATACTAAGCAATAATCAATTAAGGAGTAGTTTTATTTTTATATTTTTAATTGTCATTTTTATCAAATAAAGGATCATTTAATTTGAATAAAAGGTGGGCTTTTAAGATATATTAACATTAAAAATAAATAAATATTTTCATTTTTAAATGTTTGTTTGGATTGACCAATATAAATGAAATAGAATGTTCAGCATAAAAATTAATCGAAAAAGAATGCATTATCACAAAAAGTTAATTGTATAATATCTCCTTTATGGAAAAAGGAACCATCATATGCTTGAAAAGAATTCAGATGGACATGAGACCACCGTGTTAACTACTAGGCTGACGTGGCTTCTCCACGTCATCATACCTTCTTTTATTAACGTTATATGTACTTTCTTGTTCTTGCTGTCTATTTCTTAGCCCTTATCTATATATTGGGCTTGCTCTCTGTAATAATGAGTAATCAAAATAATATAAAAGTTTCCTTTAGCATTCTTCCTCATCTCTTTGCCTAATTCTCTTCCTCTCCCATTCACGCCTCCTATTCTACATGGTATCAGAGACTTGATCCTACCCTCCCTCTCCCTTCCCAATGAACTCTTATGCAAAAACATCATCACCCACCCAACCTGTCGCAACTCAACCTGGCAATGCCTGCACCTCGCCTGAAATAGCATCTTCCCTAAAATTCTTGATGAGCAACATCAAGAACGTTATTGCTTAACCTCTCACCACTGATAACTATCCTCTTTGGCAATCACAAGTTCACAAACTATTCCGCACAAAAGGCTTCGAAAGATTCTTGGACGGCTCAACTACACATACGCCACGAGCCACCCATACCGACGATGATCAGCCTCTTTCAAGTTCTCATTCCACCAATTAAATTCTTCTTGACCAGAACCTCACTGCGGCGCTCTACTCTGTCATCTCACCCACAACTCTACCATATGTTCTTTCACTCGAGCACTGCGCCAAAATTTGGTCTACGCTAGATCGACAACTTCAATCTTCAACTCGCTCAAGAATCATTCAACCCAAGAAAGAGTTACATTACCTATCTATGAAAGACAAATCCATGACACAATACCTTCTCTAAGTCAAAGTGAAGATTGATGCTCTCGCTATAGCCGGCACTCCAGTCGACACTGAAGATGTCATTCACTTTACACAGAATGGTCTGCCACCTATCTACCAAGCCTTCAAGATAGCTATCCGAACAAACCTCCTTCTGATCACCCTGGATGAACTATACACATTGCTATGTAGTGAAGAACTCAATCTCGCGCACGAGACCACCAAAGAGCTTCATTCACTACAAATCTCTGACAGCTCAATGGCTCTGACGGCAACTCGCAGGCGTGGTTGCGATAGATCTTCCTACCCTCATGGTAAATAAAACGGCCGCTCATCTAACAGCTCAAAGCCATCTCGCGGCGGCCAAACCCAACGATCCAGGCTCAGTTGCCAAATCTGCGGCAAGAATGACCATTCAGCTGTCAGTTGGTATCAGCATGATAAACAATACAATACATATCCACCATCCGTCCACTTTACCTCTCCGACGTCATCCACATCGCATGACTGATTCCTTGACAGCGGTGCATCTATATATTGGGCTTGCTCTCTGTAATAATGAGTAATCAAAATAATATAAAAGTTTCCTTTAGCATTCTTCCTCATCTCTTTGCCTAATTCTCTTCCTCTCCCATTCACGCCTCCTATTCTACATGGTATCAGAGACTTGATCCTACCCTCCCTCTCCCTTCCCAATGAACTCTTATGCAAAAACATCATCACCCACCCAACCTGTCGCAACTCAACCTGGCAATGCCTGCACCTCGCCTGAAATAGCATCTTCCCTAAAATTCTTGATGAGCAACATCAAGAACGTTATTGCTTAACCTCTCACCACTGATAACTATCCTCTTTGGCAATCACAAGTTCACAAACTATTCCGCACAAAAGGCTTCGAAAGATTCTTGGACGGCTCAACTACACATACGCCACGAGCCACCCATACCGACGATGATCAGCCTCTTTCAAGTTCTCATTCCACCAATTAAATTCTTCTTGACCAGAACCTCACTGCGGCGCTCTACTCTGTCATCTCACCCACAACTCTACCATATGTTCTTTCACTCGAGCACTGCGCCAAAATTTGGTCTACGCTAGATCGACAACTTCAATCTTCAACTCGCTCAAGAATCATTCAACCCAAGAAAGAGTTACATTACCTATCTATGAAAGACAAATCCATGACACAATACCTTCTCTAAGTCAAAGTGAAGATTGATGCTCTCGCTATAGCCGGCACTCCAGTCGACACTGAAGATGTCATTCACTTTACACAGAATGGTCTGCCACCTATCTACCAAGCCTTCAAGATAGCTATCCGAACAAACCTCCTTCTGATCACCCTGGATGAACTATACACATTGCTATGTAGTGAAGAACTCAATCTCGCGCACGAGACCACCAAAGAGCTTCATTCACTACAAATCTCTGACAGCTCAATGGCTCTGACGGCAACTCGCAGGCGTGGTTGCGATAGATCTTCCTACCCTCATGGTAAATAAAACGGCCGCTCATCTAACAGCTCAAAGCCATCTCGCGGCGGCCAAACCCAACGATCCAGGCTCAGTTGCCAAATCTGCGGCAAGAATGACCATTCAGCTGTCAGTTGGTATCAGCATGATAAACAATACAATACATATCCACCATCCGTCCACTTTACCTCTCCGACGTCATCCACATCGCATGACTGATTCCTTGACAGCGGTGCATCCACGCACCTCCTGTCCGATCCAACTCATCTTCACAATCCACAAAATCTACAACGGCTCGACACAAGTGGTTCTTGGTAACGATCACCAATTACCTATACACACTACATGTAAAAGAATACTACCTACACCTACAATTAGCCTCCAATTAAATAATCTCAACCTTGTGCCGAACCTTTCCTTCAATCTTCTATATGTTCATAAATTAGCAACATATAATAATTTTCTAATCACCTTCTCTTCTCATGACTATCAAATAAAGGACATGACAATCGACCGCCTTCTTCTTAAGGGTCCATGTATTAACGACCTCTACCTGCTCCAAAATAATCTTCACAACGATCCAACAACATCTTATTTAGCTCTCCTTTCTATCCAAGCTTTTCAAGATTTATGGCACCACCGGCTAGGACACCTGCTATCCCACACTCTCTCCACCATACTTAAACATCATCCAAGCTTTTGTATTTCCACAAAATAAAAAATGTGTAAAACTTGTAAAATGGCTAAAATCCATTAGTTACCTTACCTTAGTTCTCAAAGTGTAACAAAAACCCCCTTCTATTTAGTCCACTCGGACGTTTGGGGACCTTCCCCAACTATCTCTACTCAGGGATATAGGTATTATATCTTATTCATTGACGACTTTTTTAAATACACTTGGTTGTACCCCCTTGACCACAAATCTGATGTGTTTAACAAGTTTCTTGAATTTCAAAGAATGGTCGAAAGACAATTCCCATATAAAATTTTCAAGCTGCGAATTTACGGCGGTGGGGAATTTATCAATAACAAATTCTAGACCCTTCTCCAGCACTGTGGTATTCTTCACCAATTCACATGCCCTTACTCACTATCTCAAAATGGCGTGGCAGAACGTAAACATCGTCACTTAATCAAAACCACTCGCTCTCTGCTTATCGAAGCTTCTCTCCCATAACACCAATGGGTGGATACCCTCTTGTCTGTAGCTCAACTAATCAATCGCTTACCCTCTCACAACACTGTCAATAAATGCCCTCACAAAATTCTTTACCACAGTCGGCCAACGTATAGCCATGTTCGTGTCTTTGGATGCCTCTATTACCCTTGGCTAAAACCTTACTCCTGAAACAAACTGTCCCTTGTATCGTACCCTTGCGTCTTCATCGGGTATGCCCCCTCCCAAAAAGACTACAAATGTTCTTCATCGGGTATGACCCAAAAATAAATAAAATATACACATCTTGCCACATCATTTTTAACAATGCTATATTTCCCTACTCCAAACAATTCACTCGGCAATCAGACTCACCCTCCAATTTTCTTACAACACCACCTCTCCTACTCGTTCCCACATCCATGACCAATTCCAATGTTCCTCATGGCCACAGTCAAAAATGAAAAACCACACCCTCAAATCACATCTACACCCACGATTATCTCTCATAGCCAAAACATCACTCCCACAACACCTAGCCCACACTTCTCCAATGACCAATCCATGACAACTCAGCAAAACCCTTCGGAAATCATTGCACCCAATGTCGTTCACAAACCCTCCCGACACACCATGATCACTAGGTCCAAAACTAGCTCGCTCAAACCTAAACAAATCTTCGATCTTGCTCATGTTCTTTAGCCCACCGAACCAACCACATACAATCAAGCGGTCAAACTCGAATCATGGTGTATTGCCATGTCCTAAGAATTCCAAGCTCTCAAGATCAAGGAACCTAGGAATTAGTTCCCCTCGCACCAAACCAAAACATCCTGGGATGCAAATGGACTTTTCGTATCAAATTTAATTCTGACTGCTCAATCGCTCAGTACAAGCTCGCTTGGTTGCAAAAGGATTTAACTTAAAACACAGCATAGACTACACAGAAACCTTCAGTCCCTTTGCTAAAATGCCAACAATTCACATCCTTATACTCCTCGCTTTACAACACAACTGGCCAATACACCAGCTCGACGTTTCAAATGCTTTCTTTGATGAAAAACTCTCAAACATCGTCTACATGTATCAACCCCTGGGATTCCATGAATCTCTTCACCCTAATTACATTTGCAAACTAAACAAAGCTTTGTACGGTCTCAAACAATCACCCCGAGAGTGGTACTCTACTCTTTCAAATCACTTGCAAAGCTTTGGGTTTAACATTAGCTCGTCTAATCACTCTCTTCTCACATACAAATCTAGAATCGTTCGTATCTACATCCTCATCTATGTGGATAACATTCTCCTAACTGGGAACTCTACCACTGAAATTGATGGACTTCTGTCCAATCTCTATGACAAATTTTGCATGTGCAACCTCAGTTCACTATCTCAACTTCTCAGTATCCAAGTAGTTTCCATATCATACGACATACTCCTCCAACAACATTCATACGCTTGGAACATTATCAAACGTGCAGGAATGCAAAATTCCAAACCCATCTCCACACATCCTATAAACCACCATCAATGACAAATCCAATGAACCATTCGCCAACTCCCAATTATTTCATTACTTAATTGGCTCCCTCCAATACCTAACTCTCACTCGCCCCGACATCCAATTCGATGTCCATCAGCTATGCCAACACATGCACAACCCTCTCAACATGCAGTTTGACGCTCTCAAATAACTCCTTCGTTACATCTAAGGATCAATCAGCACATGTCTACCTCTTCACAGGAGTAACCTCACTCTCAGCGGCTACACAGATAAGGATTGGGCTAGCAACAACCAAGACAGGAAGCCCATATCAGGTTACAGTAATTTTTTAGGTAACTTTCTCTCTTTTCTTGGAAGGTCAAGAAACAAAACATAGTCACCCACTCTTCCACAGAGGCTGAATATCGCACCCTAGCCGTCGAGGCATCCAAAGTTCTCTAGCTCAGACATCTTCTCGAATACTTTCATCTACCTCAGACTACTCCCACAATAATCTACTGCGATAACACCTCCGCAATAGCTCTTGCCAATAATCCCGTGTTTCACGCCCGAACAAAGCATATTGAGGTCGACTGCCACTTCATCCAGGACTGCATTCGGGACAAGCATCTCTCAGTCCATCATATATGTACTATAGATCAGCTCAATGATATATTTACCAAGCCATTCCCATACCATCGCTTCAAAGATCTATCATCCAAACTTATAGCCGAGTCCTAGCCATAAGTTTGCTGGGGGAGAATCTCAAAAATGTCTCGCCATAAGTGGCTTCTCCACGTCACCGTACCTTATATTATTAATGTTATATGTACTTTCTTGTTCTTGCTGCTAATTTCTTAGCCTTTATCTATATAGGGTCTGCTCTCTATAATAATGAATAATCAAAATAATATAAAAATTTTCTTTAGTATTCTTCCTCATCTCCGTGCCTGATTCTTTGCCTCTCTCATTCATGCCTCCTATTCTACACACCAAACTTATGGATTGAAGAACAAAAGAGTTCGACAGCTATTTTCAATAGTAAAAAGGAAATTACCTTAATTATAGAGTTCTCAAAAAGTTTTATTTCTAAAATGGAGAGGGCATAGAGTATTAATACTTCCAAAAGGAGTCATATTTAGAGTGCCACCAATTGCTCGAAAGGTGTAAAGATTTTAACCATCTCCAAATAAGTGTTGTTTCAACAATAAGATGCAAAGTTTATATTGAAAGAAACTTTTTGTAATGCCCCATCAAATTTAAAGAAATTATTCTTTTATTTCTAATAAACAAAAATAGAGCTATCTAATTTCTTCTATCAAAATAAATAGTTATATATATATATATATATTGCGTCCTAGAGTATTCACGCCAGTAGATAAATATAAATTTTAAATTCTTAGCTTTGTACGAAAATCTAGCACCCAATTAGATGAAAAAAGAGGGTGCATCATTTATAAGAGACACCAAAATTTTTATATGAAAAACCCCTAAAACGGGGGAAAACCCACGAGGCCTATCCCATCTTAAATGAATCCACTAGTATATTACTAATGTGGCCCTTCATTGGGGGGAAGGACTTGACTTGATGTAACAAATATACATTATATTGAGTGTGTTGCATAGTGAAAATAGGAAAAATCATTGTTGATGTGTTCGTTTGGTTGGAAGAATAGTAATCGGTGGGCGACAAAGGTCATAAAGACCGTTGTTTGGAGACGGAGGTTGGAAGTATCGTAATCGGTGGGCGATGGAGGTCAAAATGACAGTTATCTCATGACAGAGGTCAGAAGAATTATAGTCAGCGGGTGACAGAGGTCGGAAGGATCATAGTCGGAAGGCAATGGAGGTTCGACAATAATTGGTGGCTTTGTAAAAGTCCAACAATAGTTGGTGTTTGGGCAGAAAAACTGGCATTAAATGGCAGTCAGGTAGAAGTCTAACATCAGGTTGTAGCCGGCTAGAAGTACGGTGTCAGATGGCAGTCAGGTAAAAGTTTGATGATGGGCAGAAATTCGACGATGGGCGGAAGTCCGACGTTGGGTAGAAGTCCGGTGACAGGTTGAAGTTCGGTGTTGAGTAGAAATCTGATGACGATCGGCATATGGGAAGAACTCTAGCATCAGTTGATGGTGAGTGGCATGACCCGTAAATAGGAGGAAGATCAAGGATAAATTGGAAGTGATTTGAATGGACGATCGGTGTTAAATCCCTTGATTATGGATCATGTATTGGACATTTGAAGGCCCTAATGACATCAGAATTTGATGATCTTAAGCTCATTGGATTTGTCTCGTCGAGCCGCTCGATTTGATTATAAGCATGTCATGTTTGAAAACCTTTTAAAAATATAAACTATGGTTTAAACCTTCCAAATATGCTTCAGGTCCTTGATTTGGACTCATTTGGGATCGACGGTGTTGTTGGGTTCATATTTTCTTGTCATTTAGTTTGATTGTAAGTTTACTAAAATTGGAGTTTACATGGTCTCCAATTTAATTTTTTAAGTTTCCAAGTTGATTTTGCTTTGAGATTCTTGCTAGATCAACATAATTTTTTTGATATCATTGCTTTGAAAAATCATGTAAACTAATAAAGAGTTATACAAAAGTATCATAACTACTTTATCCAGAGTACAAAAGAATAACTAAAATAAAAATGAATAAAACCTGAGGAATCCTAGTCAGTCTTACACTCATTTTCTCTTGCCCTAACCTGAAACTATTTAACAATATATGAGTAAAAAATCTTGGCTGGTCATCAAAACTAACAACAAAACTCAAATGTATAATAAATGAGCAATTCATATGTCAGCAATCAAATCATGGCAATAGTAATTAGATGACCATGAATCAATGTAGAAATAGTAAAACTCATATGTAGTAGTATTATAATATGTAAATAGTAAATAATATAGTATGGAAACAATGTTGAAATTAATAAATCAATACATGTGTTAAATAAATAAGCAGTCATCATATTAATAATATCAATCAATAAATCGATCATATAAAGCAGTAAAATTAAAGTGTCAATAAAGAACTGCCTAACATAGATCAATACAGTAAAATCCTATAACTATATACACATGTCATTGGATATCACAAGCTCAATATATTCAGTATCAGTATAGTGAACCATTAATATCAAACTGTATTAATGTTTGTATCAGTAACATTATAATTATGATCAGTAGTAGGAACAGTAAAATAATATTATAATAGTAAATTTATGAAATAATAATAAATCCATACAATAATAAAAATAATGTCTCAATAACATGCATTTATGTAGTCACATTAAATAAGTAAGAAGTTTTGGTTTAAGCAATATTTTTTTAGTATCATATTAATATTAATAAATCATTGGCTCAGTAAATATAGTGCTCACTCTTTGCCCTTTTACATAGTAATCATCTTCTTATAAGTTCAAAGCAGTATATTATGTGAATCAGTCAAGAATAACACCAAACCATATATTTAAAGAAAATTCTTGGCCCACCATTTTGTTTAGGTCAATCAATCTCCAACCAACGTCAGTGAATAACCGATCTTTAATTGATTTTTCCCAAACACATATATTAGTATCACATAGGGGTATCAAAAGTTGACACGACTGAAAACCTGACTTGGAAAATTTTTGGTCCAGGTTGACCCATTTATAAAATGGGCCAGGTCCGAGTTCAACTTTTTACCCATATGAAAAATGGGTCAAGTTTGGGTTGACCCAAAACACGCGGGTCGACTAAGCTAACACGACAAACTCATGAGTCGTGACCTTGACCTAGCGTATTGACCCTTGCTCATCTCCGCCTAGCCCAATTTCCAAGGACTGCATGTCCACACAATCGACTACTCGAATGTCGACCCTGCTTTGGTGCTTCCTTTGACTAACCTGCACGACCTTGCCTTAGAGCCTCATCAACCCCTAACCTCACCTACTGCCTCATCGGTTCATTGCCCCGCATCCCAGCTCTTGCCTCCTCTAGCCTACAATAGTTGGCCCCACATCTAGATGTGGCCACACAGGTCACTGCCTACGTTTGCTCAAGCCTAGTCTTAGCTCGACTTAACGACTATGTCGATATAAGAAAATCCAAATTTATTCGGGTTCGTGGGTTGAGTTTAGTCAACTCGGTAACCTGCACGGGTTGGGTCTTGATTGTATTTCTTGACCCTTCTAGCTTAACGAGTCAGGTTCGGGACAACCCATTTATGCCCGGGTTAAGTCGGGTAAGACATGACCCGCTGACCTGAATTGACACCCCTAGTATCATAGTAATATAATAGTAATAGCAATTAGCTATTACTCAACCACATATTCACACTCATTTTTAATGCATTATAATAAATAAATCATAATCAATCTTAAATTTAAAAAGTGTCAAATATCCTAGCAACATGCAACATAAAACCCTAATGAGCAAAAATTCATATTTTTAGAAATTTATCAAATTATCAAAGATCATACATAATAATATTTTGAAACTATAATTGGAACAAAATACTATTTTAGATGTTAAAATAAATTTTAAAATTAATAATAATTATTATTTTTTTGAAATCATCATGTAAAAATCTCAAATAAATTCTCAAAATGTTCATAATCTCAATATATATAACATATAAAAAGTTATGTGGTGAAAATTTTATCAATACAAAATTATTCTTATTTTTTAATGATTGAAATTCAAATATGATAAGAAAATATCAAAAATATTAAATTATTAAAATCAGAAATAAGATAGTTATTCCTTAGAGCATGATGAGCAAATTTTGCAAGAGGATTAATGGACAAAAATCACTTCACGGCCTCCAAACCCAAGATTATATTTTCTCTCTCATCTCCTTTCTTATAAAATCTTTTTAGAGCTTAAAAATTATAGAAAAAATATCCATAACATAACCCATTTTATTTAAAAAATTATTGTGATCTATTTGCAAACGAACACTTGATGGTCCAAAATCCTCACTTGTATTGATAGATCTTAATTTCTTAAAAATTTACACCGATGCCTAAAAATTATTTAAAAAAATTAAGTGTAATTAAATAACTATATTATATATGTTATGGCAAAGTCACTTTATGATTTAGACTTAAAATGACTCATAAAAATTTATTTAATTGAATTAAAATACGGACTATTTCACGTTCTATGTCATATATTTTTGAGTCAAACGAGTTGTCCTGTGACACCAGATGAAGCTTACGCATATTGATATTCACATAATAGAGAAGTCTAGTGCAACATCTACTTATGATTTTAGAACATGCCATAGTGATGTTAAGGGAATTAATTCACTAATCAAGAGTATTTAACACACAAAAATTTTAGCAATTGCAATATCTCTGCAAAGGAAAGAGATTTTTCCTTCTACTTAGCCAACAATTGATAAATCTTATACAAAATAGATTGGAAGTCAATAATATGTTGCTATTAAAGGGAGACAAGGATTTCTAAATATATAATCTTTAAATTAAATAAGAGAATGTACATAAAAGAACTTAGAGCATTAACATCCACAACCTCAGGGTAGAAACAAAATAGAGCTTTTTGAGTGATTAATGTGGAGGCCATCAGCACCATACAAATAAGAATATATCTTTAAGGAGGTAATGTTATTTGATTAGTCTTTTTTCACTTGGAACATTGATTTTTTTTGTTGCTTAAAAAAAAAAATCAATGCAATAATTAAAATATTTGATTCATACATGAAATATATATTTCTTATTTATTTTATGTGCAAGACATGAAGGAGTGATTGGGACTATTTGAGCGATATATGATTTGCCTAATTGCATTAGAGGGCTGAAGTGCCTAGGCACCTGAGTCAACACCTAGCTGCCCATATGAAAATGCATGCATCAAATCAAGCTAAAAATCTATATTTTTCACTAAGGGCATGACACTTAGGTGCCTGACCCTACACCTTGGAGATAACCCAGTGTTGATGCATAAGTTGATTGAAGTAGCCACTTATTATATCGAACTAGGTGCTCGGGTATTTGATTTGGCACTAGTCCCATCTTAACTTAAGAGTTAAATTTTGGGACTTCTTAGGGAATCGCTATAAGGAAATATTATAATTTTAGGCTTCGTTTGGGATGGTTTTTTTTTATGCTTCTTAAAGCTACTTTTTAGTATAAAAATAAAAATTTATGTACTAGAAAGATGCTTTAAAAAGTAGAAAGAAAACCGTCCCAAACGAAGCCTTAATAAAACATAATTAAGTTTTTTTAGGAGGAATCTGTGGACCTCCAAAAGGACGCTGCTACGGCTGCAGGATTGCAGAGGGGTATACGCCTCACCTACCCCAAGGGATAGAGTTGATCACAAGCTTCCGCGCTCCTCGCAAATGGGCTAATGGGAGGGCAGATTAGATAGTACATACGACTAACCATTGAGGATAGCGGCTCTCGCTAGCGCACCCCGATGAGTATACGCAACCTTATCAGAACAATGGGTTTCCCCCACTCGATACATCAGCTCAGATGGGGTTTAGTAGATGTGGAATTCAGTTTCCCATGGGCGCAAGCCCTTGTGGTTAATTATATCTCAGGCTGGAGCCCAAGAAAACTCTCGATTAAGGATCATACATTATCCTTTCTAAAATAGGATTGGCACAAGGGTGGAGACTAGAAAATCTTACTCAAATGAAAGAAAGGTTCAAATAGCTTAGTCAACATACACGATTCATACTATCATCTGAAGGGACTAGGGTAGTGAGAAGAAACTGGAGAAAAGAAATCAAGCACTCCAAGCAGTCCAGAGAGAAGGATGGAGGTGGCGTCATCCTGTGATGCAGATATGTAGGGTTTATAGCTCCAGAAGGGAAGGAGACTTACCTACCAGTCAAGCATACTACGAGATCAAATATAGTAGCTTTGAATCCTAAATCTAAATTGAGTTTAGTGTTCTACACAACACCAATACCCGTATCCTAACTAATGCAGTGCAAAACTTGGACTTACCCCTGCCTGGATTAGGGAGCCAGCTAACCACCTAAGCGCTTTAAAATCAAGCTATTCAGTCACTTATGAAAGATGGGTGGGTGGTTTTAGTTTTTGGAAATAGGACCGTCGCCTAGAGAATTTCCTAATTGACCAGACTTATGTTGGGTGAATACTTCTAGAGCTAATGCAATTAAAATTTTGATTTTAGTTGATTTATAATGCAATGTATGCTAGTTTAGAAGATCCAAATAAGAAATACTTTAAATTTTCAAAATAGGCTTATATAAAAATAATTTTTAGAAAAAACTGTGCCTCCCCATATCCGGCACATTATCCTCATAGGGTAGATTATCCAGACTCTACCCCCAGGTGGGGAGGTGTCTTATAATAAAAAAAGAAGAATACAACATTATGCATGCGACCCCGGACGATTTCAATAATTCTCTAAATCATTAGGTTTCTAAATTATTTAAACATTAAAATTTTAGAAATTAGCTATAAGTAAAAAAATAGTTTTTAGTCCTTAAAGGGCATAATAACATCCAGGCTAAAATAAAAATAGCATACAAATCACCAATAAACTAAGAAAAACATGCAACCCTAGAGGCACACATCATAAATAAAATACATCAAAGTATTCAAGCTAATTAATAAATATCCATAGACCAACTACCCTTAATTACAAACCAGGTTCTACAGAAAATAAAATGGTCGGGCACCACTGCCACAACCCAAAATTTTAAATGTAGGAATAACGCAAATGACTTTGAGTGGGATATTAGGTCTTTAGCTCTTCAGTCTTCTTGGACTCCTTCTCCTTGGACTCCTTGGATCTCTCCTCATTAGACTCCTTGTATCTCTCTCCTCTGATCTCCTTGGGTTTGTTGTGGCTTGAATATCCAAAATGAAGAGACAATTCTCCCTTAAAGAGGTATTGCCTTTTTTCTTTGGATATCTAAAAGACATTCAAACTCGATCTTCCAAATGGAAGAAGACTCTCCCATTTGAGGATGCCTTCTTTTTTGAAATATTTCAAGTTGGATAAGGATATCCCAACTCAAAGTTATTTTTATAACTCAAACAATTATTACAATAATTATATTAGTTGAAAATAGTAAATTCTAGACTCTCCTGCAAGATTATCCTAATAAAAATCCCAAGCAGTTTATATGGAAATAAATCATCACAGCGATACTTGACCATTCTCTTAATTACTTATGAGGGCTAAGCAGTCTCTGGAGCACCTGTAGCAGTTATTATTAATGATATTAGCCCTTATTTATTTGGGGGGGGGGGGGGGTGAGCAAGCACCTACATAAAACAATATTAGCATTTAAATCATGACAGTTCCCCCTCTTTTTTTTAGCGCTGCATGAGTATAGCCACCTATATAAAAATATCATTAGTATAAAAATATCAATCTTAACATATGGGTAGATCTATCGCCCATCACACCAATCCATAGAATATAGTAAAAATAAGTAAATACAACAGTCAATTTTCACAACATGCAGTAAAACCTCGAAAAACCCGACAGATTACAAAAAAGTAAACACCAACCTAGCCTAAGTCTAGAAGTTGTGCCCTAGCAAATAATTCTATGTGTGTGTAATGCTTGTGTGGTTTTGGATAGGTCCTATATAGGATGATTAGTTCAAGTTGTCTAAGGTTAGAATTTATAGAAGGACAGAAAAGAAAATTTTAATTAAAGTCTAAAAAATAGTGAATTAGGGTTCATTTTAGTTAATTAAGTTTGTTGATCCCTTTTTAATGCTTAGGGAAATGATCTTGGAAGTTTAAGTTGTATTAGACGATTTTGGAAAGTTTCGAGTCCTCTTAGGTGCTAGGTTGAGGGGGTCCAAAAGGTCACTATAGGCAATAGGCTAGGTTTAGAGATCCTAAAATTTTAGATAAATATTAGACCTTATGGTAAGTAATTAAGCTTTGAGTTTACTGGATTTGAAGTTTCCTATGTAAAGATATGAATTTTCAAAGTTTTGGGCATTTAAGGGAATTAATAAAACTACCTAATTAGGGGTGATTTTATGGTTTTGATTCAAATCAGCTCCAAACTAATTGGAATCACCCTCAAGGGTCAGGAATGATCTAAGAAAGTGTTCCTAAGTGTTTGGAAAAAAATTGAAATTTTTGATAATTTTTAATTATCTAAAAAGGGCAAAAAGGTGATTTTTAATTAGAGTTAAATTAAGGGCCAGATTAAGGTCAAAATAAGGGGACCTAATTATCTAAGGTTAGGGATTGAATTCTGAGCAATGCAAGCTATTATGGGGAATTTTCTGATTTAAAATGGATTTATTAGAATTATTATAAGTTATTAATCCCTAATTATCGGGTAGATTAGGGTTGGTTAATTAAGGGTTCTAAAAATCCCTAAAAATTCCTAAAATTTTTTTTTTTGAGATGTTTATTATATCACTAATTTTAAATTTTGAAGTTTTTATATCAATAAATGATCTATCCTATCTCCTAGAAATTTTCTAAGTTTGCTAGCTGGGTCTTTAATTCTTATCCTTAGGGTGTCACTACGTTAGAGGGATTTAAATCTAAGTTTTGGACTAACTCTTAAGGTAACAATGCAGGGAGTACACAAAAATAGTAAACAAGTCATGTCCTTAGATCTAAAAAAGCCTAAACTAAGAGCTCGTGCATCATACACATGCAAAATATGATAAAAGAAAAGTAAGCACGCTTAACGATATGATTAGTGAATGATTGAGACTCAATCACCCACTTATCCATCTCCCGTATGAAAGTAATTCATAATTACAATCAAAGTTTAAAATTTCAAAAAGTGGTCTCCCAAAATTATGAGATTTAAAATATAAGTAATTTTAAAATAATTTAAAATACACATAAATATATAAATTTTTAAAAAATAATATAATTAAAAATAAATCAATTTATAGTAAATAAGTATATAGAGAAGATCCGTTGGCCACCTGAACGAGGTTTTGAAAAGGTTTGAAAAAAGTTTTTAATTTCAAAATAATTATTATATTAATTATTTAAATAATAGTTAAATAACTAAGTAATTAAATATTTAATAAATAATTACAAAAAATAATTTTTGACACTTGAAAATATTTTTATATGAAAACACACATTTTTTTGAAAACTTTAAGATATTATACACTAAAATCCGATTTAGGGATAGTTATGATTTATCAAAGTTTAAAATAATTAGGCATAATTTAAAAATAATTTTTAAAATACTTAATATTTAAAACTAATTATTAAATAAAATTAAATTAAAATAATAAATTTTTTAAAATTTAATGTTTATTTAATAAAATAATAATAATAATAATAAATAGTTATAAAATAATAATAATAATAATAATACTAGTTTAAAATAAGACTAATAATAATAATAATAAAATAATAATAATAATAAGATAATAATTATAATAATTATAATAATAGCAATAACAAACAATTAGAATAATACTTAAAACAGTAAAATAATAATAAAGATAAAAATAATAAACAATTAAAATAATAATAATTTAAAAAAAAAGTGATTTTTAAACTAAAAAAAAATAATTTTCTGAAAATTATAATATATATATATATATATATATATATATATATATATATATATATATATATATATATATATATATATATATATATATATATATATATATATATATATATATATATATATATATATATATATATATATATATATATATTAAAATAATTTATAACAACTAAGTCATAAAATATGTAAAAGAAAATATTTAAGAAAAGATTTTTAAATTGAATAAAAAAAAAAGAAAACAGCGGCGGCCCCCTTGGGTTGACGCGTGGCATGCGGGTATTGGCCCATTCAAAACGCGCTGTTGGCACCCAATCATTGTCAATGATTGGTGCCACCATTGATCATTACCTTATGATCGCGGTAATGGCGGGGCCCACGCGCTTTCCTTAATCCAAGTCAGCACGGATTAGACACCGTCCTATCTGGCGTTGTTTGAAACGGATGGCTGTGATCTAGTTACACGAAGAAATAGACCGATGGGTCATATCTCCGATTGAAAATTCGGACGAAATGGTGGGCTTCGAACCGAGGATAGCCGCTATGCATGCAGTGCCGATCCCGAACCCTAGAAATAATAATCAGTTCGTTCTTGCAAA
>CM028355.1:48912509-49144457 GCA_016618105.1 Dendrobium huoshanense | reverse complement strand
TTATTATATATATAATATCTATGATTATATATAATATTCTGATCATAAAGTTTTAAAAAATAATATCGGTTATATAAAATAAAGTATGAAAGGCACCCTTTCAGAGGACTTTTGTGGGTCTCCGAAAGGATTTCGCTTCGTGTGGTTCGAATGCAAAGGTAGTACGATCACACTATCCCGTAGGACAAAATGGTCGTAGACCTTTACAATCGACACAAGCAGGCCGATGGAAGAGCAGACGGAGTTATAGATACGATTAGCCATGTAGGATAGCGGCTTTCACCTACCAACCTCGATGGATAATAATATCTATAACCCAAAAGTTCACGAGATTCCCTATTCGATACATCGGCACCGAATAGGGTTTATTGATTGTGGGGATCGATTTCCTACAGCGCAAGCCCCCGTAGTTAATTACATCTTAGACCTTGATCTAAGAAAACTCTCGATTAAGGACGATGTATTATTTTCTTCTTGATTTGGTGCATAGAGAAAGTTCTAAGTTCTACTCCAAAGAAGATAAACTCTTTTCCTTACCCTTAGTGATGATTAGACTTTTTAAATGAATAAAGATGTAATTAAAATTTTGAGTTTAAAAGATCGAAGACCAAAATTATTACCTTAAGAGAAATAATGGATTCAGAATTCAACACAGATGAAAGAGGACACACCTAGGGACTTATAACTTAAACCCCACTAGGGATCTAAGCAGCCCCGACCTGGATTTACCACCCTGCTCGGAAAGGGGTACCAGCTAAACTCCACCTAGCGTATCAAATCCATGTTATCAAATCTTATGCAAATGCAAGAGTGGTAGGAGATAGAAAAGGAAATGGGTATCAAGCCCGACTATGAATGGTACTATGCTTATGCAAAGTAAACTATCCCTCTATGTTCCAAAAGAAAAATCTATATGCTAACTCAAGGCTTTGCATGTGTAGGTAAGGCCAATCAGGACTGGCCAGTAGTCACTGTAAAGTGAGTAGGGCTATTTATTGTAATTTAAAAAAAAAGTGACCCCTTTAAAGGAATCATGCATTAATTTTTAGAAAAATTAGTTGATTTTAATCCTATATTCACTTTTTATCTTGGTTAAATAAATTTTAACTTTATAGAAAATTTAACATCCTAATTCCGAGCCGCATAACAAAACAGCCTAACTTAACAAAACAAAAAGCCAGCAAAAAACACCAAGCAAATCATGAGATTATCAAACTTATGCAGTAAAGAGTTAGAAAAAAAAGCAAATAACAAAAACATAAATAACTAATCAACAATCAAAAAAAACAAAAGAAATGAAAAGAAACCATGGCAAACAACAATGCCCAAACAAAGCAATTTAAGAAAAAAAAAAAAAAAAAAAAAATTGAAAATACACAACAAAAAAAAAACAAGAAAACATCCTAGGAAACGCTGACAGCACACCCAAACAAAGCAATTTAAGAAACAGGAAAAAGCATGCAGTTCTAATACGCAAGCAAAGTAACGAAAGCACAACAAAACAATAAAAGCCCACGAAAGAGAGTGTCCATGGCAAGTGCCATACAATATTACATCACATAGTACAGTAAGTAATGGTGGCCGGGCTCCACCGACAACAACCCGGAAACGACGCAAATCTTAAAATAAGGCATTTTTATACTTCTTCAGTCTTCTTCTTCTTTTCCTTGATTCGTCTTTGGATAATCTTCAGCTCTTCGGGCTCCTCGTAGTGACTCCTCCAAAAGGATACCCAAATGAAAAAAAGGAAACCCCCTGTAGGGGTTTACTTTTTTTTCTTTGGACTCCTTGTAATGAGTGCTCCAAAAGGATATCCAAATGAAAAAGGAAACCTCCTTGTAGGGTTTACTTTTCCCTTTGAATTCATATCTCTTTAAAAATGCCTTATTTTAAATTTTCATAATATTTACATCTCAAATACATCACATTAATAAAAATAGAAAAATCTAGACTCTCCTGCAGGGGTTATCCTAAGCAGTTATAATAAAATTTCACCCAAGCGGTTATATATATGAATTAAAATGCTCATATCAATCACTTGGCCGTGCTCTGATTATTGGGGGCCAAGCAGCTGAAGCAGGTACCTAAAGCATTATATATGATTTATTAATTTTTAGCCTCCTTTAGCGCTATATGAGCACGGCCACCTGCAGGCAGACAACATTAGTATAAAAGAGCGTGCCTAACCTATGGGTATTCTAACGTCACAACCACAGTGCAGAAATAAGAACTAAAAGAAAGCAGTAAAAAAACAACACGGCAGAAAAGCTACAACAGGTAGCAAAAACAACAACCAGTACACGAGTCACATGCAGGGCGTCACAACACAATACAGAAAAGAAAGCAGAACACAACCTAACCTAAAGCTAATAGTCGTGTCCTATCAAACTCATCTAAGCGTGTGAAAGCTGTGTGGTTTTGGTAAGTCCTATATAGGATAGTTTTAATTAGAGTTGTATGTATATTTGCTTGTTTGTTGAAAGGGGCAAAGAAAAGATTTTGGTTAAAATTCAAATATTAGTGTTTTAGGATTGATTTTTAGGATGTTTTATTTTAATGTTTGATTAACTATCACCTTTGTTTCACACCGAGGCCGTGAGGTTTATTTCACCCTCCTTGGGGCTAACTTAATAGCCTCGTAGGCCTGGGTTACCCAGTGATAATTAACTTTGTTTGATTATTGTAGTTTGTTGTCAAAAGAAAAGAAAATGGTGAATTAAATCATTTATTAATCAAGTTTGAATTATGCCAGTTAGGAAAACTCATTTTAGGTTTTGACGCTCCATTAGATTCATTCGTGGCGTTGTGCCGCCAGGCTCGAGGAACCAGCCTCCTTAGGACACTTAGCCCCGCAGCCCGGAGTAGTCCATCCAATAAACTTCACTTTTGGAGCGGTTGTTGTGTATTAAGGGATTTGTTGATTACTTTTTAAAAAATTATTCTAAGTTTGATCTTTAAGAATCATTTATCCTAATGAGTTTAGTTTGTAACTTAATCTCCTAATATAATCTACATCTTTTAGATTTTAGATTGGTTAAGAATTAATTATTAGATTAGTTAGAATTGATTTAGGTTTATGTTTTAGATTCATAATTTAATGATTATGAATGTTAATTAAAACTTAATTAAGAATTAAGTGTTTTAATAGATTTTAGAATTAGATTAGAATTGGTTGGTTGATTATTAATGAATTAAGAAAACAAAATCCAAATCTAGGAAAAAACGTGTCATTAGGTTTTTGTTTTAAGAGTCTCTATCCTATAAGGAACATACATCCTAAGTCTATGTTTTCTAAGATTCGGTCCTTAATTTTTGTCCCTAGATATCACTAGTGTTGTAGGACTAAAAAATATTATTTTCTAATTCCAAAGACTCTATACGAATGTCACAAGGTTTTAGGGATCTAAAAAAAAAAGAAGTAAAAGCAATCCTAAATATACAATTGAAGTTTCTATAAGGCCCTAAGGGAAGGAGACGTGCAATCATCTAGGCCCCTAAAGGTTTTCTAAGTTTTAGTAAACTCACAGCACCGGGGGCTACGACCCGGTGGTTCCGCCCGTAGCACCCCCACCGGAATGAATGGGGGCGACTGATTTATGTATATAGGCTCATTCGTCTAATACTCCAAAAGCTCCAAATGTACCTCGCAGATAAAGGCGAAGAGAAAAGCAAGTAAGTGGTTGAGTTTTCACTTTATCCTACCGACAGACCTATGGTCGGGTAGGGACCTCGCTGTTTTGGGGCCTATGGCCGAGCGAGGGTGCTCTCTCTTTCCTCTTCGCTTCACCGCCAGACTGATAGCTGGGTGATCGTTGAGTGTTCGCTTTACCCTACCGACAGACCTATGGTCGGGTAAGGACCTTGCTGTTTCGGGGCCTATGGCCGAGCGAGGGTGCTCTCTTTCTTCACCGACGGACCTATGGTCGGGTGGTTGTTCAGTTTTCGCTTTATCTTACCGATAGACCTATGGTCGGGTAAGAACCTTGCTATTTCGGGGCCTATGGCCGAGCGAGGGTGCTTCCCTTCTTTTTCACCGGCAGACCTATGGTCGGGTGACTGTTCTTCTACCGATAGACCTATGGTCGGGTAGGAACCTCGCTATTTCGGGGCCTATGGCCGAGTGAGGGTGTTTCTTTTCCTCTTCACCGACTGACCTATGGTCGGGTGACTGTTCTTCTACCGACATACCTATGGTCGGGTAGGGACCTCGCTATTTTGGGGCCTATGGCCGAGCGAGGGTGTTCTCTTTCCTCTTCACTTCACCGACAGACCTATGGCCTGGTGATTGTTGAGTGTTCTCTTTATCCTACCGACAGACCTATGGTCGGGCAGGGACCTCACTGTTTTCGGGGCATATGGCCGAGCGAGGGTGCTCTCTTTCCTCTTCACTTCACCGACAGACCTATGCCTGGTGATTGTTGATTGTTCGCTTTATCCTACCGACAGACCTATGGTCGGGCAGGGACCTCGCTGTTTTCGGGGCCTATGGCCGAGCGAGGGTGCTCTCTTTCCTCTTCACTTCACCGACAGACCTATGGTCGGGTGATTTTTGAGTGTCCGCTTTATCCTACCGATAGACCTATGGTCAGGTAGGGACCTCGCTGTTTCGAGGCCTATGGCCGAGTGAGGGTGCTCTCTTTCCTTTTCTTTTCACCGACAGACCTATGGTCGGGTGACTGCTCCTTTTCACTTTGTCCTACCGACAAACCTATGGTCGGGTGGAGACCTCACTGTTTCGTGGCCTATGGCCGAGTGAGAGTGCTCTCTTTCCTTTCCTCTTCACCGCCATACTCATGGTCGGGTGATAGTTGAATGTTTCCTTGTCTTCTCCGTATCATCTAGGCAGATGCGTCGGGTGATCGTCGGGTGTCCATTGTCCTTCCTCACCCTCGACCTCCAATCGAGTGGTTGCTGACTTTTTGAGCGGTTGTTCACCTCCCTAGTGGTTGTTGAGTTGTTTTCCTCACTCTTTCTAACTGTTTTGGGTTGGTTTTGTGAGTGTTGGGTTTCTTTTAGCTCATTATCACTGTTTTGATCCGGTCGGGTGAGTACCGAGTTGTCCTTGTTCGTTGTTTTGTTCTAGTCAGGCGAACACTGAGTTTCTTCCCCTCTTCTGTCTCACCATGTTTGCATGATTGAGTGAACACTGTATGAATGAATGATTGTTGCATGATCATTGCATGATTTGATGACTTTTGCATGATTGTGTGAGCATATCATCGAGCGATCATTGCATGTTGATTGGTTATTGTAGAAGTGTGTGGTTATGTCATGATTATATGATTGTGGTGTGATCACTATACGATTGATAGATTTTGGTACGCTTACTTGATTACATCTTTATTGTGTGATCACTACATGACTAATTGATTTTTGTATGTTTATGTGATTATATAAATATTGTGTGATCATTACATAATTGATTGATTTATTATGTGCTTGTGTGATTATATCATTATTGTATCATCGTATGATGGATTGATTGTTGTATGATCATGTGATTGTTTTGTGATCATGGCATGACTGATTGATTATTGTATGAGTGTTTGATTATTGCTTAATCATGTGATTGTCGGGTAGTCATTGCATGACTAATTGCTTATTGTATTAATGTGTGATCATTGCATGCTTATGTGATTGCTGTAAGATTGTTTGACTATTGCATGATATTATAGATATTTTATGCTTGGGTGATTATTGCATGTTTGCATGAGCATCGTGTGATTGTGTGATCATAGCATGGTGGGACATTTGGTGCATGATTGTTGTGTGGTTGTATGTTTTTCGATTCTCGTTAGTGAGTCATAGGATTGCATCTTCCTAGTGAGTCTCGTTAGTGAGTCATAGGATTGCATCTTCCTAAAGTTAGGGAGGTCAACGCCAACACGTACGGTTCACTTGTCGTTCGCCGCACATGTTGGGGTTGTGTTTGTTGACCTCATTTTCGGCATCAGTCACTCTCACTATCTTGTCTTGCATTTTGTAGATCGAGCCACCTTCTTGTATGTTGCATCACTTTGTGTTTGGTGAAGTGTCAACTTGTGTATTTTGCATCGGCTCGTTGGCGACCTTAGGATTTACTCTTTTTGATCTTATGTCATCTATTTTATTCTAAAATACATGTGGTCGGGTCAACAACGATTCAACGTGATTTCACACATTTTGGTCTTTATCGCGCATGTTCGATTTGTATGCAATGTCTTTTGATCGGGACCTTGTTTTATGAAACGGACTGCTCGAGCGCATCTGGGTCGTCGAGATCTTTAAAACGAGCCTATTCGCAATTGAATTGAGCATCATTTAACTCTTATCGAGGAGAGGATTTAGATCCTTATTTGTATTATTATTTTTACCATTATTTTCATATATATATATAATAATAATAATAATAATAATAATAAAGCATAATTTTTATTATTATTTATTGATTAAATAGATATAATAGTATATTTTAATTAAAATATGAATACAAAATTAATAAGTTTATATAATGCAATAAAATATATATAATAATGTCTAATTGGAAATATTATTATCATTATTTATATGTTTAGCTTAGATACAAATTTATTTTTGGTTTTACTTTTTTTCATTTTCTAAATCAAGAAAATTTCTGGATCTAACGATTAAAATTCGTAATTGATATTATTTAATTTTAACCCTTAGATTTAGGGCATAAAAAGAGATTCAATTTGGACCCTTGGATGACGGGTTTTGTTGGCTTTTCTTTTAAAGTTTTAATCTTTCATTTTCATGTTAAGGTAGAGGAGATTCATCCTCACGAGGGCAGAAGAGGATAGCAGCCGCAAAGAAAGAAAAAAACTTCTCTCCATGATGCTCTCGGTTCTCTCTTCGATTTCATCCGTCCGACCACACCTCCAGTCGCCGGCATCCTTGCTCCCGAGCTAGCCGACCGCCAGCCATCCGACCACATAATCGGTTCTTCTGGCTGCCGCCCTGCACCACCCAACAACTTTTAGCTAAAAATAATAATTTTTTAAACTAAAAAATTGCTTTAAGAAGTAATAAGAAAGTCATCCCAAACGAAGCCTCCTAATAGTTATTTTATAAATATTTGTGAATATTATATTTCTATAAATAAATTTTAATTGGAGACATTAGGGCATCAGCAAAAAGATTCCTCCAGTAAACAATCAAACGATTGCAATCCATGACAACCAAAAAGAAAGGTAAATGATAAAAAAAGTAATAAATATGAAAATTAATTAGAATATATAATTTAACACTTTAATATCTAAATCATATAAAAAAATATGGCTAATATTAACTATCTAAAATGAAACACACATTTTGATGCATATTCTTTGATGTGAAGTGATATTATATAAGTGGTATATAATTTGTATTTTAAATATATAAAAATGCAAGAATTGTATTGTAATATATATAATTCTCTCAAAATATATATATATATATATATATATATATATATATATATATATATATATATATATATATATATATATATATATATATATATATATATATATATATATATATATATATATATATATATATATATATATATATATAATAAAGAGAGTATTCAAACTCATAGTATAAAAGGATTAAAAATTAGCTCCCCCTTATGGCAGTTAATACTAAAAAACTGTTTACAAATGCGGGAATAAGGACAGGGATTGAGGTGAAAAAAGTACATGGGTAAGCTCTTAGGATATGAGCAAATTATTGGGTCAGGTGATCGAACACATAAATAGGTCCGGATATTAATAAAATATTATTTTAAATTTAGCGCAAGTAAAGCGCAAGTAAAGCGCAGGTAAAACGCAACTAAAGCGCAAGTAAAGCGCAGGTAAAGCGCAACTAAAGTGCAACTAAAGCGCAAGTCAAAAAGCGCAAGTAAAGCACAAGGTGACGTAGTAAATTTTTATTGGATGTCCGAACTTATTTTTCGCCTCCGGTCACCTGACCAAATAATTTGCCTAGGATATGAGAGACTTGGGACAACTTTATTACTATTTTTTAAAGTTTTTTTTTTCTACACAATTTTTTAGAACTAAAAAACTTTTTAAAATATAAAAAAAAAATTATCTTAAATAAAATCTTAATAATAAATTTATTATCATAATAACAAAAGATCTAAATATGAATGAATCCTTCTTCCTCTAAAAAGCTCATTGCTTTAGACACTTGAGAAAATCAAAACAAAGATAGAGAACTTTAAAGATGATGAGACTTATCTTCTAAAACACCAGACAAATATTTTTTTATTTATTTTTATTTATTTTTAACCACCAGACAAATATGAATCATCAGAAGAGCTCAAATTACAACTTAGGTAAATTATCAAGAAATAAAAGCTCTACAAACCCATCAGGTCAATAACCCTCGAGGATAATAACCTAAAGAAAGAGGAATTATCCTAAGGAAGAAATCTATACTAGAGAAGAAGGTTTTTATTATAGAAAATAAAAAATAATCATAAGAAAGGAGAAGTCTAATCCTAATAAAGAGGATGGTTATCTCCTAAGGGCATCTCAAAATGGAGAAGTCCATTTCTCACGGCAAAAAAAAACAAAAACCCCAAAATGCCGTGATGTTGCTCCAATCGAACGTCATTTTATGTGCTTTTCGAAGGTAACGATCCTTCTCCCTTTCGCGCGTTTTTTCGGTTGAGAGAGCAAAATAGCGTAGGTGACCAGTGCAACGCAGATATTGGTGTTGCACTGTTCACCCGCAAATAAACCAGATACAATGGATCCTCAGTTGGAGAGGAGGATCCGTCTCTCCCAATCTCTAGTCGGCGGCTAGAGCCCAAATTCATCAAATAACCACATAATCCTAACCTAAGAAAATCTCATCTATTTTAAAACACACAAATACAACCCTAATTTATTAAACAGCCCATCCCTAAATAATAACCTACCTAACAGCCCCCTCATATTCAAGTACTGGGCCCCACCAAGGGGGCCAGTGGCTACGGTGCCCCAGGGAAATAAACCAGCAACCCCCCCCCGGCTAATTCGTCCAGCCCACCTAGGCCGATCCTGGTCTATAAGTGAGGAAAAATTATTAGGTCCGGACATCGGAATTAGCTCTACATCCGAATGCCAATAACATGTCGCCACGTGCTCTTACTCTTTACCGCGCGGCCCGACGACCCTGACCCGGTATTGCTATGTATTGGCTAATTTGTGCAGACCGGGGTATTGCTCGGTATTGATCGGCAATAACGAGAAATATCAATCTGTCAAAACCAATACCTAGCAATACCGAGCAATACTGAGCAATACCCCGGTTTTGCTAGTTATTGCTAGGTATTGGTCTTCACAGAACGGTATTTCTCGTTATTGCCAATCAATACCGAACAATACCTAGCAATACCCGAACATACCAATACCGGGTTCCGGTATGGGTCGGGTCGTCAGGCCGCGCGATAAAGAGTAAGAGCACGTGGTGACATGTCATTGACGTCCGGATGTAGAGCTACATCCGGTGTCCGGACCTAATAATTTCTCATAAGTGAGCCATCTCCAAGTTGAAGCCAAACTGATTTCTGAATCTATTTAAACGGGAGCAATTTTAAGGTTTTCAAATTTCTGGATTTAATTATGAGGTTTAACCAGAAACACACCATAAAATTACCACAACTTCTCTTACTAAAGACCAATTCACAAAACATCTCAAAACAATACATGCAGGTTGATTAGCTGTGTTAGCATATTAGATAATCCTGAATGTGACGATGCACTAAACCGATTCAGAGTGTTCCAGGTAGTTTATATTTGAAATTATTCTGTCTACTTGCTGCTATGAAACAATGACTCGTATGCTCATATTTGCAAGGATACAAATCACTACATATAAACTATAACATGATCTAACTTCAGATCAACAGAATCGTATACTAGCATTAGTTCCAACTAGAATTCTTGAATAGTATCTTTGATACTAGAAGTATATTAGAATTGAATGGTTGCATTAGCAGTAAACATCCCAAAAAATTAGGAAATTTAAGTTGCAATCAAGAATTAACAGCAACCATACAAAAAAAATGGCGTTAAGTTATTTAATATCAGTATTATGAAAAAATGACAAGGAATATTGAACCTACCACCATTATAAACTCGAAATATAGTCTTTCACCATTAATATCTCACCACAGAACTTCTTAGGCACTTGATCCAAGTCATTCCCTTCCTGCCATGCCTGTCCTACCACAACTCCAGGTCCAGCATGTCGAATGTATATGATCAAATGGTCATTGAAAGGCCAGGGATGCTTCGCTGCAAATTTGACCGAAGCAAGATCATGAAGCAAGGGGACAATATCAGCTCATAATAAAGAAATAAATGAAACTGACATTGTAGTTTGAGTAAGAGAATAATATACCAGGTATAGGGAAGCCTTCGGGAAATTCAGACAAGTCTAATAGTCCATCACCAAACTCATATACCAGATCACAAGGCTGCTCTGTAGAAATTATCTCCGTGACTTCTCTTACTGTGAAGTACAGTGGACCATAAAGTTTTGACACTGTAGACGCAATACAAAACATGAAACATCGAGTAAAAACTAAACCTTTACCCATTTGGTTGCTAAAACACGTATTGAAAAAAGATGAAGTTTGCTAAGCCCATCATTTGGTTAACGATCCAGATTGACTTTTACGCTCCGCAAATACCCTTAAAATCCATCAAATATAACAATTTCAATTTCCCACAAAATGATGTGAAGGTGAAATCACGATTTTGTAAACCGTGTTATCTATTTAAAAGACTACAAATTAAGATTTTATTTGGGATGACTTTCTTACTGCTTCTTAAAGCAGTTTTCTAGTACAAAAATTTTATTTGTTTACTAGAAAGCTGTTTTAAGAAGCAATAAGAAGGCTGTCCGAAACGAAATCTAAATGAGTCCGAAATGTGGTTTCAGTGTTGCTAGACATGTTAATAGAAAACTGCGGAGTAGAGAGGAGGGTGGCTAGGATAAATGTATTGATAGAAGACAGAGCAGGCCATTAAATTAAACTTGTCGTAAATCCTTTCCACTGAACTCTTTTAAGAAAATTATAGAGTATATAATAGTAAAAATTAGTTTATACTGTAACGGCACAACAGTTTTTGAGTTGGTAATAAAGCACAGCTAGTTACAATGCTTTAAAAGTTGATATGTAGTGCACATCTCTGCAATTTTATCCAATGAAGAAAAAATCAAACAATTTATTATAAAGCCTGACTAGGCCAAGTAATAAGGGTAGCCGAAGTAAACCTAGAATCAAATAACGACTTAGAAGAGTCTCCCTGATTACATGACATGAAGAGTTTGTTTGGCAGAGCAGCAAGGGTATGCCCATCTCCACAGCAGGCTTCTTCCAAGGTAAAACCCTGCTTTTTAAAGAGAGATTCCTTGGGAAAGCCTCCCACGTCCAACAATACAATGTTTAATAAGGCCTCGCAACTTGTGTCACATTCTCTGACATGTGCTGCAAAGCTTTGCCAAACCTAGCCTCAAACCAGCATGTTTCATATATTTGGGCTCATCCTTCACATGATTACCAATATAATATAGTCGGCCCTTAATTTGAACAAATAAATCATGAGCAAGAATCTGGCACTAGATTTGAAAAATAATTAATTAATTACTTAATATTTAAGGAGAAAATGCACAAAATAGTACCCGATTACAAGTGCCCAATTTAGTCCCGAAGTTTTGCATTGCCCCAAGCCCCCAAATTAATCTCTCAACTATTGAAACTTAATCAGATTTAATCATAGGGCAAAAAATGACTGTTAAAATTAATACCAAAGTTAAATGTGAGGGTATTTTAGATAATGCAAGAGTATGTGAGATTATATTTCTAATATTGCTCTATTTTGTCATTTAATAATACAAAAAATTTAAATGAACATTAACCTGCTAAATAATAAGAGAAAATAATTTGTAAAAGAGATATTTATAAAAAGCATCAAACTAGTAAGTTATCATGGCATCAATTATATTGGTAATTATTATTTACCTTATGGGATATTTAACCGACTATAGTTGGGTGATTGTTTTGAACTTTTTCTTGATATTTAAGAAAACCCAACACAATACTAGAATGTGTCAATGGCATAATTTTTAGCTCGTCCACATAATAAATGATAACTACAAGATGTACTAGAAAATTTTCATCTTGATATTCACAATTTGTAAAATGTGAAAATTCTGCTAATTACAAAAGTGAGTATTGCTTTCAAAAGGTTACCTAATTTGCACTTCATTAAGGTTTTGAGGAAGACGAGGAGTAAACACCACAATGACGAAACAAGCAAGAAAGTAAAAGCAGCGAAAAAGTAAAGGACACTTGGATTTAACGTGGAAAAATTCAAAATAAGGAAAAACCCACGGAGCTACACCACATCAAGAAATTCACTATAAAAATTGAGAGAAATAAGTACAGATCTCTCTTTTCTCTCGCTCTCCTTGCTTTTCTTCTCTCATGCACCGTTCTCAATGCCTATACACACAAAATACTAAGAGAAATCCAAGTAAAATAATCCCAAAGGACGCAAATCTTTAGAAAAACGAGAAAGAAAACTGTCCAGTCCGTCTCGCAGTGCTGCAGCGCCAGTTTGAGGTGATGCGGTGCTCAAGCATCTTTCTTGCACAGTTTCAATGTCGTATCTATACCATGACGGCGCTCTGCTCTCTGTCGTTCAATGCTGGGGCGATTGAGAATGCAATGCCGGAGATGTGCTTGGGAAGGCTTTAGCATGGTACCAGTGAAGGGATATGAGGCGACCGATACGAACCTGGAGGGAGTTTAAGGACTATTTGTTGGAACGTTTCCAAACCAGCAAGGGAGGGGACTTCTATGAGCAGTTCTTCACTTTGATGCATGAGGGAAAAATAGTGGAGTACCGTGAGCAATTTGAGTACCTCGCCAGTCAACTAGATCGGCTTCTAGAGATTGTACTTGAGGGAAACTTTATGAAGGGATTGAAACTACATATCCACACAATAGTTAGGAGGCGGATCAGAGGCACCTGAAGAGAGAAACGGGAGGCAGCAGCTCAGGAGGCTCTTATAGGATGACCATCACCTTATTGGTATCCAAGGAGCCAACACCGGACACTATTCGGAGGGCTTCAAAGAAAAGACTGCAAGAGGAAGACATAGGGACAACTTCAAGAAGCTCACAGAAATAGAATTACAGGAGAAGAGGGCGAAGGGGCCTGTTTCAGATGTGACGAGAGGTATACGTCGGGGTACAGGTGTACAGACCAAACTCTTCATGTTCTTACCGTTTGTGATGATGAGGGAAGGGAGGAGGGTGTCGTATTTCCACCTTGCCAACAAGGTGGGTCTTTGGGAGGGGAGTATTGTTACATCGGTCCATTAGACCGATCCAGACAGTCCATACGGGACCGGCTTGCGGGGAACAAAGGCGGAGAAGTTCTGCTTCCTGCATATGCCGATCAAACCGCATAGTCTAAAAAAGCATATTATGAAGGTTTTAGTAGAAGTTTATGAGTGAAATTTAAATATAGGGACTGTTAAGAGATTTCCTTTTGGATTGTATGCATCAAATAGTTTATTTTCTTAGGGTTAGGGCATCTTGAATTTGGCTGAAATTTGAGATCTCTTATAGGTTTTCGGCTCTAACGGTAGCATCTAGAGAATTGGAGGAGATAGATCCTCCTCTAGAATAGAGGATCAATTGTATCTTGGTATTTTCTGTTTCCATTTCATCAAATAATACAAATTATCTACTGTTTTTTCTAGTTTTGTGTGGATTTTTTGTGAAGAATTCTCGCTGTTTTCCAAAGATTAATAAGAATTTCTTGAGATCTACAAGTGCTTCCTATCAAATTACTAAACTGAAAATCCAATAAGCATTTATTTGTTATCATAAACCTAATGAAAAGTTAAGTAAAATTCCAAACTACTTAGTTATTGTAGAGGATATTCTCGGTCAAGCATAAAGGATATTCTCGGTCAAGCATAAAAACTGATAGTTTGACCACTAAAACTCTAGTGTACAAAGCTCCTACACATATTCAACTTGAAATCAAAGAGTTTAATTCTTAGACTCTAATAAACAAGTCTTTTGACAAATAGGAAAAACAAATTAGAAGAAAAGGAGACAAAGAATGCCTGCAAAAATTCTTAAAATAATTTAAAAAAAAAAATTATTTGGAGTAGATAATCTTACGAAGGATTATTCTTCCATATGTGCTCCCATCCTTCCCTTGGAAAATGGCCTGACTAATGTCAAAATTTAAAAATGCCTTGAGATATTTAGCATGATACATACTTTGAAGAAAGAAAAAGCGGTCAGAATAAACTTAGTTAAGTTAATGTGACCTTTCTGAAGTCATTTAACCAAGAAAATGGCATTGGACCTGTTTCAAATGTCCAAAAGCACAAAAAAATAAGAATCAATAATGCTTATACATGAATTTTAGTAAATGTATATCCAAATGAGTAAAATGGCATAAATAATTTCCTAAGTTGAATAACTGGACGGTTTGCATGAAGACATTTTGTGATCAATTAGTTGTCCAAAAATTGCTTATCATGGTGAACTTCTGGGACATCATTGGTGTCTTTTTATAAATTAACCTCAGAGGTGCAATAGTACCTCATATAGTGGGATAAAAGGTTGATGTTGTTGTCGTTGTTGCTGTTGCAGGTGCAAGAGTAGAGAAATGCTAATGACAAAAAAAAAACATCCGAGATAGAACTTTTGGCACAATACAAAAGCATGCACACCATTATTGCAGTTCTGCTATTACAAAAATATTAAACAAAGTCATGCACGCATTCATAAAACAAAATTGGAATAAGAAAAGTTTTAATCAATTGAATACTATTTTATTATAAAATAATGCAACAAATTCTGGATCGTCCATTGTACTTCAAACTAATTATGCATGAACAAACAAGTGAAGAGAAGCAAGGAAAAGACTTTGCCAAAAAGGACAAATGGTTAATACCTATGTGTGTGTACAGGCGCCTAGGTGTGTGTGTGTGTGAGAGAGAGAGAGAGAGAGAGAGAGAGAGAGAGAGAGAGGTAGGCGACTAAACTTAGACTACAAGAACAATTGGCAGTTAAGACTAAAATGAGACACTTGCAATAGAATTTGATAGGAAATACTTGAGTTCGCAAGTAACCCTAAGGTAATACTTGAGTTCGCAAGCAACCCTATCCCAAATTGGTGAACAAACAACAGCAAATCTGCTGTTTACAGCAGTTAAACAGCCCCAAACAGTGGAAAACATCAAAGAAATTGAATAGGAATCTGAGAAAAATCAAACCAATCACTTGTACTCCACTAGCAGAAGAACGAAGATAAGAACCAAACAAGGTTCTTCAATTCAAGAGGAAGAGAACTCTCCAAAATCTC
Organism: Dendrobium huoshanense; assembly: GCA_016618105.1. Taxonomy (NCBI): domain Eukaryota; kingdom Viridiplantae; phylum Streptophyta; class Magnoliopsida; order Asparagales; family Orchidaceae; genus Dendrobium; species Dendrobium huoshanense. The sequence continues at coordinate 49,129,080 of CM028355.1, read as the reverse complement.
TAGCCAAGAAGACTAGAGCCCAAGCCTCCAAGAAGATCCAAAAAATCAACCCAAATTCAAGATGAAAACCTAAATCCCCCCTTTCCCCCTCTTTAACTCCCAACCCCATACAAAATCCCTAAACAACCATTCTATTCAAATTTCACAACCCCCCCCCCCCCCCCCCCTCCATTCAAATTTTCCCTCCAACACTTGAATTAAACCTCATCATGGGCCCCAAGGCTTTCACCCTCTTGCCCATTTCCGCCCCATATGAGGCCCGCCTGGAGTTAAGTAAGAACCGGTCCATGTTGGACCAGTCCAGCCAGCCCATGAGGTGTCGGCCTAACAGAATATCACAATTCATAAAATGAAACAAGTTTCACCTACGAAGTTCACACAATCCCAAAATATAATATGTATCATTGAAATATATTCCACGAATGTATGGCCAATCTTATTATACATGATACATTGTCGAAAATCACCTTAATTGAGCACAAACCTCGATGCATATTTGAATTGGAAACTTTCAGGATTATATTTAAGACCATTCAAACTCTCAATTTAAGCAAACTTATTGTCAAACTAAACATCTTAATGAGAAAAACCCAATGATATCAAAAGTGGTCCAATACGAGTTCGAATGAGCCTAGATCGAGTAGTCAAAGCATAATTAAAAGCATGATAACATCAAATGGATGATCAAACGATCTCCAAATCTTGCATACTTGTAGTTGAATCGAACGCCTTGGCAATACAAATCCAATGAGCCTGAGATCGCTTAATTCCGACATCATTAAGGCAATTAAATATTGAATGAATGGTCTACGATTGAGGGAATCAATACAAGCCATCCAATGGAGTGTTTTGAATTTACTTCATGATTATGAAGCATGTCACTCTCAAAAATATATAAATATGCCCCCTCACTCTCCTCATAAAGAAGGGAGCTAGAGTTTAAACTTAGTCTTGAGATTCAAGAGAGCTGAGAGGCTATAAGAATCTCAAAGCTCCACTCGAGCACCATCGTCAAGCAGCCATTTAACGATCTCCATTAGGCCACCAACCGATTATCGCAATCTAACCACCGCCCAACTGAAGTCGTCGGTGCATCACCCAACGTTGCTGTCAGAACATCACGCGACCTCCGTATCAAAACATCTCCTAAAAGTCACCCATCAGAGCGGCGCTAAAACACTATCATTGCAGCACCATCGCCCGACTATGGATCTATGACTTCCGTCTCCCAACTACAGAACTTTTACCTCCATCGCCTGACTACGGACCTCCAAACACAGCCGTCTGACTATCACCCTCTGACCACTGTCACCCGACTACTGACCTCCGACCACTATCACCCAACTATGGTTCTCCGATCATAATCACCCGAATGCCGACCTCCAACCATAATCGCTCGATTACCGACATTTTAGACCGGTGTCACCTGATTACAACCCTCCAACCACCAAATCTCTAACCACCATCGCCTGATTGTGGTCTCTGACCATCATCACACAGCTGCGGTTCTCTGACTACCATCGTCTAATTGCAATCCTCCAACCACCATCTCCCAACCGCAATCCTCTTCCATCGTCTGACTATGGTCTTATGACAGTTATTGTCAAGCTACACGGATGCCCGTTGACTTCAGCACCTACCATCGCACATAATGTCAATGTGAATCATTATTTATAGGAGCAATGCAAGTCATCAACACCAACTCTGACTCTTGACGTCATAACTGAGATTTATGTTGGGCTTCTTGAGCTATGGTCTCCCCTTCTCAAAGGAATACGCCCAGACAAACAAGCAAATAATCTATTAAAGACAACTCTTACGCCTTAGGGTACTTCCAACTTTAAACACGAGATATATTCTATACAATATATGTTTACTACATTGAATCAATGCCTTCCCCCGGAGAATGGTATATTTTATAACTAACGACAAATACTATTGGAATCATATTAACTGGGTCAAGCCCCATGATTTTTCTCTTCCCCCAGTTTTCCACATAACAAATTCTAGTATCTTTTACAATTATACACTCCTTTATTGTCTGTGCATGTTGGATCTTAACACAAATGCTAAGACAACAAACTCTCTATCTCTCTACAGCCGCAAATATTCTGGCACGTAAAAAGGTTTTGTTGCACCAAAGAAGCGAAAAAGAAAAACAATGAGAATAAATTATACAAAAACTACTACATAATGTTTCAGGGGTACATTTGTCATCACTTCCTCAAATTTAACCCCAAATAGTTGGGACAAGGTTAAAAATGATTATATTGAGCCTTTAGTTCCTGAATTTTTATTTATTGTGTGGTGGATGAATTTAATATCCTTTTCCTTTAGTAGGTTGTCAAAGAAAATATATCCTAATAATGATCAATTTTTTAACAAAATGAATTCAAGGCCTTAGCAAAACTATCATAGAAGTTGTTTGCAACTTTGTTTAGGACTTTAGGAACACACCTTTGTTTGTAATTTAAAGAAAGTTGAAAAATATCCTCGAGAAAATTAATGGAATGTGGGATCATATCTCTCAGAGTTTAGGTTTTAAGATTGATATATCATCAAAAAATTATCTTGATCAGGCACGAATCTCGAAGCAAAACCGAGTTGGAAACTTCTGAAATTAAATTTGGGACCATCTGAACTCCGATTTCAGTAAACTTACAGTCAAACTGAACATCTTGGAAATACGAATCCAACGACACCAAATTTGACTCAATCCGAGCCCAAACGAGACCAAATCAAGGACCCGAAGCGCTGTTGGAAGGTTTGAACCACAATTTGGGTTACCAAATGGTTTCCCAAACATGACGTGCTTATATTCGAATCGAGAGGCTCGACGAGACAAATCCAACGAGCCCAAGATCGTTGAATTCTGACATCATTAAGGCCTTCAAATGTTTGACAAACTGTGCAGGATTAAGGGATTCAATATCGGCCGTCCATCCAACCACTCTCCATTTATCCTTAATCTCTCACCTATTTACGTGTCATGCCACTTCAGAAATCTATAAATAGACCTCTCATTCCTCTTGAAAGGAGGGGGAAGCAAGAAGAGAAGAGAAGGAAGAAGCTTCTCCTCGACCACCATCGGAGTTTCGTCAGACCACCGCCGGAGGCCCTCACCTTCGCCGGACCACCACTTGAGGCCCTGACCTCCGCCGGACCACCGTCTGACGCTGTTGCTCCACCAGACCACCACTTGAGGCCCTGACCTCCGCCAGACCATTGTCTGACGCCGTTGCTCCGCTAGACCACCACTTGAGGCCCTGACCTCCGTCGGACCACCACCCGACACCGATGCTCAGCCGGACCACCACTTGAGGCCCTGACCTCCGTCCGACCACCATCTAACGACGTTGCTCCACCGGACTACCACCTGAGGCCCTGACCTTCGTCGGACCACCGCCTGACACCGTTGCTCCGCCAGACCATCACTTGAGGCCCTCACCTTTTCTAGACCACCACCTGATGTTGTGGCTCCGCCGGACCACCACCTGAGGCCCGGACTTCCACCGGACCACCGCTTGAGACCCTGTGCTTCACCAGGCCACCACCTAAGGCTCGGACTTCTGTCGAACCGCCACTTCCTTTGCTTCACCAAGCCACCACCTAAGGCTCGGACTTCCGCCGACCGCCACTTGAGGTCCTGCGCTCCACCAGGACACCACCTGAGGCCTGGACTTCTGCTGGGCCATCACCTGATGCCCAGAGTTCTACTAGAGTACCGCAAGACTACAACAGTCTTTCTGACCTCGGTCTCCTGCCGACTACGGTCCTTCTGACCTCCGTCGCCTACTATGATCATTTCGACCTTCATCACCAGACAACGGTCTTTCTGACCCCGGTCTCTTGCCGACTATGGTCCTTACCTCCATCACCTACTATGGTCCTTCTGACCTCCATCAATAGACAATAGTGTTTCTGATCCTGGTCTCCTGCCAACTACGGTCTTTCAAACCTCTGTCTCCTGCCGACAACAGTCTTTCCAATCTGTCCTATCGACTATGATCATGCCGACCAAACAAACACATCTATGTTGATTCTTGTAACTCCCACCATGTAATGCGCTCTATATGATGTACATTTGTGAAATCAAGCCAAGGCCTTCTCTTAAGGAAGGGCCTCATTTGTAATTGACTGCAAATACTGGTGGATTCATTCAAACTTGGACAGGCTCAGGCCCCATGATTTTTCCCTTTTTTTCAGGGGTTTTCATGTAAAAACTCTGGTGTCTTTTATGAACACTACACCCTCTCACTTATCTGCTTGTGTGCTAGATCTTCGTACAATGCTAAGACGTTAAACTATATATTTCTCTACAACCGCGAATACTCCAGGACGCAACAAAGATAAATTTAAGATATAAATTAATGTTTTTTTATCATTCCTAATTTCAAAACATGATAATATTTCTTCAATCATACTCATATATTAAGTTAAAGGCATTGTGCTTTGTTATAAGAAGTTATATTCATCAAGCAATCAACCATCATAGGGCGATAATATGCAATTTCTTTTAATAATATTTCATTTCCAACCATATGGTAGTAGATTTTAACCCCAATCATATAATTTGTACCTACACCTATTCAATATATTTTTTCCTATCCTACAAGTTTTAATTCCACAAATCTTATTTGGCATTCACTTGACAATGTTTGGTAATAAAAAAAGCATTCATATCCATCACCCCATCAGGCAAGTTTTAGGATCAATCCTCCCACAACACAAATGCATCAATTTTTATTTTTTAATCTTAGTTATTTCTTTCATGGTGAGTCCCACATCTCCTAACAATGCTATGAATGAGTTCTTCATTTAGGCTTGATTCATTATCGGGTTCTTGTAAGCATCATTGATTAGTTTCTAATGTGTTACGAATCTTGGAGAAATTATTGAATGAAAGAGAGAGATGGAAGGGAGGAGTGAGAAGAGGGAGACAACTTTCATAGGAATTCTTTATTTCTTATTCATGGCCCCCATACACACTACAAAGCCACCCTTATTTATAAGCTAAACAAGATAAAATGCACCTAGATACAACCAACCTAAAATTGGACCAATATCTAACAAATTCCATCTTGGTCCGATTTTATAAAAATAAGAAAAGATATTTGTTGTTCACAAAGAACTGCCCCGCTAGTCTTCCCCGCTAATTGCCTCCACCAGACGGTTACAAACTTCCACAAGAATAGCTCTGCCATCTTCCCAAGTCTCCTGCTGCCCCAACCCTAGCACAACTCCACCTCCGCTCCACCTACTTTCATATCCGCTACTCGAAATCACAAAGTCCAAAAAATGTCATGCACGCGCCTATGCAGCCTCCGACGAGTGCGCCCAGGCCTGGTGCGTTCTCTCGTATGTCTCCCATGTTCACCTCCACCTCACTCGATCTATGTGAGATCACACCCGCATGCAAACACCAATGCCTGTTCTTGATTACAAGAACCTTCCTCCTCGAGATCTCCTCAACGAAGCTCTGTTACCACTGTTATGATTATTGGAGAAAGAAGAAGCTTCTTCTTGGTCTTCTTGTATGAGAGAAAAAGAGAGAGAGAGAGAGAGAGAGAGAGAGAGAGAGAGAGAGAGAGAGAGAGAGAGAGAGAGAGGAAAAGCTCACATGAAAGCTCCTTTATTCAATCAATGGGCTTATTACAGGATCAAAACCCACATCAACCTATGCACCATTTATTAACAAAAGACTGGTGATGTATATTGCGGAACAACCTAATTTAAAATTGGATTAATATCTAACATAATGTTTCAAGCAATCATTAATTCAGCTTATGGCATGTTTAGTTGATCTTAATAACTCTTATAATTAGTTTTATTAAATATTTAGAATATTATCATTTTGTTGATCCGTGAACATACCATGATAATCACCCCACTTCAAAGAAACAAGTTGACCTACTCTCTGATGTCAATTTGATACAAAATATTAAGGGATTTTTACATACATAACACCTAAAAATATTGAAAATACATATTTAACATCTAAACTTCTATTTTTACTAATATACCACCTAAAACCCCTCTTTTAATTTTAATCAATTATAACATTCCGTTTAAACCTTCCATAAAAAATCACTATCAACGATTTTCTTCCCCGTCAATGGCATCCTTTCAAAGTGAATACAAGTATCTCATCGCTTCAATGGAGTGGTAGAATAGAGGGAAAATGAGATTTTAGGTGGTATATTAGTAAACATAGAAGTTTTTGTGTTAAATATATATTTTCAATAATTTTAGATGTTATGTATGTAAAAATCCCAACAATTAAAGGTTTCAGATTTCAAATGCAACTTAAGATGAAAAGAAAGATAAAAATATAAAAATTCAAATCATATATTTATAGATTCTGCATCCCATAGCATATATGGATGGCATAAGATCAACCCAATGTACTTCCAGAAAACTTCAAACTTAATGTTATCTAATACTCAATTAGAAAGCCACGTAAATAGAGACTCGGATCTATCAAAATCTTGCCATTTGAATACATCCATGGATAGTAACAGGAGGCTCAGACAAATAGGACCCACATAACAAAAAGACCACAAGAATAGAAGTCGAAACCACCAATGGCATCAATAGTAGCATAGGAGTAGGAACTGTGGGAAACATCAGAACACCAACAGTAAATCAAAGACATCCATAACATTTGAATTAACCTATATGTCTTGAACTTGAAGATAGCCTAGAACCAAGCCTACCTAATCTCATGCCAAACTAATAGACCAACCTAATTGTTAAATCTCAACCTTACGATCCCGAAGACATCCACGGCTGTGAACAGTAATCCGTGGGAGGACTACAAGGATTGCATTAATTCCTCCCATTGATTTAGGAATAATTATATTCATATTATTATAAGAGTTATTTGTTTCCTTATTGATATACCTTGTATAGATCTATAAATAGGGAGTAGATTGCTTAATAAAATTCAAGCTTTTTCTCTCAAACTCTCCGATTTAACATGGTATCAGAGCCGATCGAGAGGCCTTCATTGCCGAACGATCCAACCTTCTGACGTTGCAAGAGGCCGACGCAGAAGTGCGAATTCCGCAGAAGAGCCGATCAAGAGGTTGTCGCAGACGGACGCCTCGACTCCGTCAGAGCGGTCGTCGAAGGAGCATCCACGAAGGAGACGATCATACCCGTCTGAAAACATCCGTGCGGAAGACACTTCCGAAGCTGATCGGAAGCCTGTGCCTTCGCTGCCGATCGAGGGAGAGAGATCACGTCCGAGAGACATCGCACGAGCGAGCTCCCGTCCCGTCGCTGCTGGTCGAGCGAGATCGCGTCTAAGAGAGAAGGAGATACGTCACGAACGAGCCAAAGGAGCCACGCGACCAATCGCTAGCCTCCATCTACTCCAACGACCGAACCCGTCGTGCCCTAGAAGCACCGATTACCTATGCGTGTTTCCTCCCAGACGTCGGAGCCTCCAGCGAACTCCTTCGTCGGCCGATCCGAAGCTCGCCGGTCTCCTGCTCCCGTCGACCTCGCAGCCTTGCGAAGGATCCCGTCTGGTCTCCGTCCCGACCTAAGCCTGATCGGGCTTCCGTGATCGCCTGCGAGATCAAGCATAGAGATTGCGCGCGTGGTCGAGCGGCTGCCTAGTTCAATCCGAGTTTTTTTAAGATTCGGCCGGTTCGGCTTATTTTCAAGAAAAAAAAAAAAAAAAAAAAAAAAAAATCTCTTACCTTTCGACCTTTATTGTCAAACAAAGAAATTTCTAGAAAGCCTTAATTGCTTTCCAATGTCAGAAATTAACTCCTCCCAAAGCGTTGAGCAAAATGAGGAGTCGATGGTGCACCAAGGACGAGGTGACCTTCAAAGCATACAACCTTCCTATCGTCTAAATGGGAAGAACTACCTAAAGTGGTCTCAATTTGTGAAGACCTACTTGAAGGGGAAAGGTAAAATACATCATCTCCTTGGAGGAGGACCGAAAGAAGGAGATCCCAAATTTGGGGCATGGGATGAAGCAGACTCCATGATTATGTCATGGTTGTGGAATTCCATGACTCCAGAAATAAGTGATACTTTTATGTTCCTTTCGACAGCAAAGGACATATGGGATGCTGCCAGACAAACATACTCAAAAGCTCGTGATGCAGCCCAAATCTTTGAAGTTAAAGTCAAAGTTGGAAGCACGAAGCAGGGGAGTAAGACGGTGACGGAATATGCCACCATTCTACAAAATCTGTGGCAAGAACTTGATCACTATAGGTGCATTGAAACCAGATGTCCGGAGGATGCTGCGATCCTAAAGAACTTCATTGAAAAAGATAGAGTTTATGATTTTCTTGCAGGTCTTAATGCAGAATTTGACCAAGTTAGAGTTCAGATCCTCGGCAAGGAAGAGACGCCATCACTCAACGAAACCATTTCTCTCATTCGCGCAGAAGAAAGTCGACGAGGAGTAATGTTAGAACCAAAGACAGTTGAAAGCTCAGCAATGGTGATGAACAAAGAATCGTCATGGAAGGAGAAGGGAAAAGATCCTTCAAAGTTCAAAGACAAGGACTCACTTTGGTGCAGCTATTGCAAAAAGTCAAGACACACAAAGGAAACGTGCTGGAAAATACATGGTAAACCCCCCAGCAAGGAGTGGAATCAAAAGGGTGAACCAAGGAGCACATCACATGCCAACAACACTACAAGTAAGCCAGAAGCACGGTCCAATCTTGGAGAATTCAACAAAGAAGATATTGACAAATTAAAACAACTCCTGGTATCTCTTGAAAAACCAAATGCTTCTTCTTCACTTGCACTCTCAGGTAAGACTCCAATTTCTTTCAGTTTAAGTGCTTCTAGAAATCATCTAAAGGAATTATGGATAATTGATTCAGGAGCCACAGATCACATGACCCACTCATCTACCCACCTCATAAACTACACTCATTGCCCAAACAATAAGAAAATCATCACTGCTGATGGTTCTCTTACCACGGTAGCTGGTCAAGGAGACATCATATTATCTCCCTTACTCACCCTGAAAAACGTCCTCCACGTACCACAATTATCCACAAATCTAATATCAATACAAAAACTTACCAATGATCATAATTGTCAAGCCTTATTTAACCCTACTTATTGCTTATTTCAGGACCAGAGATCGGGGAAGAAGATTGGACTTGCTAAGGAGAAAGCTGGATTGTACTACCTGGAAGAACCAAACCAATTTAGTAATAATTACTCCATGTTATCCCTAGTAGATAGGAATTCCACTATTTGGCTTCATCATTATAGACTAGGACATCCGTCTTTTGATATCCTAAGACATATGTATCCACAACTGTTTCAGAAAATAGAAACTAAAAATTTTCATTGTGAAACTTGTGAGTTAGCTAAACATAAAAGAACCTCATTCCCAAACAAAAGTGAGAGATGTAACACTCCTTTCTACCTTATTCATAGTGATATATGGGGACCCTCAAAAATCCCCAATATCTCTGGGGCACGCTGGTTTGTGTCTTTTATTGATGATTGCACTAGAGTCTCTTGGATCTATCTCCTTAAAAATAAATCTGATGTTAGCACCATTCTTCCCGTCTTTCATTCCATGATCCAAAATCAATTTGGGGTAAAAATACGGAGATTCCGCTCTGATAATGCCAAAGATTATTTCAACCAAACCCTTTTCTCATACTTCCAGAATGAAGGGATCATCCATGAGTCCTCATGTGTTCACACCCCACAACAAAATGGGGTTGCAGAGAGGAAAAATGGTCACCTTCTAGCCACCACTCGAGCCTTCCTATTTCACTACAATACACCCAAATCCTATTGGGGGGAAGCTCTTTTAACTGCAACCTATCTCATAAACCGATTACCTTCAACTGCTTTAGGCCTCAAATCTCCAATGGAGACCTTGTCCTCTTTTTACCCAGAGTTTCGAACCCATCATAATATTGCACCCAAAGTCTTTGGATGCACTGCCTATGTTCATATCCACAGCCATGAGCGAGGAAAATTAGATCCAAGAGCACTCAAATGCATCTTTGTTGGTTATTCAGCAACCCAAAAAGGTTATAAGTGTTATCATCCTCCCACAAGAAAAACCTTTGTTTCTATTGATGTTACCTTTGATGAGAAAAATTCCTATTTCTCAAAAACTCATCTTCAGGGGGAGACTGAACTTGAGGAAGATGAGGAAATTGAACTAGCACCTCTTGACATTCCTCCACCACCTCAAAATAATCCACCTGAAACCCATGACAACGTTATTAGATTTGGAAAGGTTTACTCCAGACGTACAAGCTCAAGCTGTACTCCAAAGCAGATCCAAGAATCTGAACCATCCCCTGGAAATAAGGTAAGCTCACCACCTCCCTTATACCCTATAAACAACTCTATATCTTTCAACAATTTTTCATCGTCACACCAAAATTTTCTTGTTTCATTAGAAGATATCCGTATTCCTAAAGATGTTTTTGAGGCCTTATCTGATAAAAATTGGAGAAATGCCATGAAAGATGAAATGCAGGCTCTGGAGAAGAACGAAACATGGGAGATCGTCAATCTACCGATAGGGAAAAAATCGGTTGGCTGCAAATGGGTGTTCTCAGTAAAATACAAAGCTGACGGCACACTGGAGAGATATAAGGCAAGACTAGTGGCAAAAGGGTTTACTCAAACGTATGGCATTGACTACCAAGAAACGTTTGCACCTGTGGCCAAGATGAATACTGTCCGAATACTACTCTCACTAGCAGCCAAGTACAATTGGCACCTGGAACAACTGGATGTGAAAAATGCATTCCTACATGGAGACTTAGAAGAAGAGATATTTATGGAAATACCACCAGGCTTTAAAGGGAAATCTGAAGGTAACAAGGTGTGCAAACTAAAAAAGGCTCTATATGGGCTCAAACAATCACCAAGGGCATGGTTCGGAAAATTCTCCAAATTCATGCTCTTGAATGGATATCAACAGAGTCAAGGAGATCATACACTATTCTTCAAACACTCAGACTCAGGGGGAGTCACAATATTATTAGTGTATGTTGATGATATTATTTTGACTGGAAGTAATGAAGAGGAGAAAGCCAGTTTAAGGAAAAATCTGGCTAAGGAATTTGACATCAAAGAACTTGGTAGACTAAAATATTTTCTCGGAATTGAAGTAGCTCACTCCAGCAAAGGAATCTTCATTTCACAACAGAAATACATCAAAGATCTTCTAAAAGAAACAGGTAAACTTGCCTGTAAACCAGCACCAACACCAGTAGAACCTAATCTTAAACTGGGAGAAGCTAAAGAAGATCCAGATGTAGATAAAGGAGCCTACCAGAGACTTGTAGGGAAATTGATCTACCTCTCTCACACTAGACCGGACATAGCATTTGCTGTAAGCATGGTCAGTCAGTTTATGCAGAATCCAAAGCAGATTCACATGCAAGCAGTAGACAGGATATTGCACTACCTTAAAGGGAGACCAGGAAAAGGAATTCTCTTTAAGAGAGATCACGGAATGATCCTAGAAGTATACACGGATGCTGACTACGCAGGATCACCTGTTGATAGAAGATCTACTTCTGGGTATTGCACATTTCTTGGAGGAAACCTTATTACATGGAGAAGCAAGAAACAGAATGTGGTGGCAAGATCCAGTGCAGAAGCAGAATATCGAGCTATGGCCTTGGGAATATGTGAGCTACTATGGATCAAAATAATCCTAGAAGACCTAAAAGTTAAGTGGGATGAGCCCATGAAACTACACTGTGACAACAAATCAGCAATCAGCATAGCCCACAATCCAGTCCAGCATGACAGGACCAAGCACATAGAAGTGGACAGACATTTTATTAAAGAAAAACTAGACAGTGGTCTAGTAAGTGTTGACCATGTATCATCAAAGGATCAACTTGCAGATTTTCTCACTAAAGGATTGGACAGTTCTATCTTCCTCCAAATGATTGACAAGCTGGGAATGACGGATCCATATTTCCCAGCTTGAGGGGGAGTGTTAAATCTCAACCTTACGATCCCGAAGACATCCACGGCTGTGAACAGTAATCCGTGGGAGGACTACAAGGATTGCATTAATTCCTCCCATTGATTTAGGAATAATTATATTCATATTATTATAAGAGTTATTTGTTTCCTTATTGATATACCTTGTATAGATCTATAAATAGGGAGTAGATTGCTTAATAAAATTCAAGCTTTTTCTCTCAAACTCTCCGATTTAACACTAATATTAAAACATTAGGAGTACGAACCACCAATGGGATTGATAGCAGAATAGTAGGAATTGTAGATAACATCATGCTGGGGAATGATGAAGATTGAGGAGTAAACACCACAATGATGAAACAAGCAAGAAAGTAAAAGCAGCGGAAAATTCAAAGACACCATGATTTAACGTGGAAAAACTCAAAATAGGAAAAAAATTACGGAACCACACACCACACAAAGAAATCTAATATAAAAATTGGGAGAAATAAGTACATATCTCTCTTATCTCTTCTCTATCACTCTCTCCTTGCTTCTCTTCTCACATGCACTGTTCTCATACTTTCCGATGGTAGTGTTCCTAAAATGGAGGTTAGCCACCATTCACATGATGACTCCTCTCTAGAGCTAGTTGAACTCTAGTAATTTCTCTGTTGATGTTTCTAGATGAATCTCTGTCCATGATGAGAAGCATCGAGAAAGAGGAAAATATCAAAAAATACCCATAACATTTGATAGAATATCAAGCACTTGGCTCATTGTGTTTAGATTAAATTGCAGCAGCTCATAGAGAGAAGATGGTAATGTTCCTAAATGGAGGTTAACCACAAAAACCAAAAATTAGGCACCTTTGCTGGTTCTACATCTCCAGTACTCTGGAGGCATGGAATTGACATCCATGGACAGCAATGCAGATGCTATTCGTTTAGCCAGCTTAGCATCCTGATAACGTGTACCTGTTAGTTCCCAAATCTTAGGTATATGCCTGCACTTAAAGAGGCAATTTAGAATTAGCAGGTAATTGCTTATGTAAGAAAAATCTAAAGAATGCTAGAAGTTGGGGGAACTTATGCAGTCAAACCAAGCAATACCACACATATCAAAAGAGTGAGAATATTCTTTTTCTTCAAATCATTATGAGCATCAAAATAAAAAAAGAGGCATAAAAATACTTGGGCTTTAGTGAAGCGAGCAATCTATGCCTCCTTTCTTCAGGAATATCTTCAAGTTTCTTCCTGTCATAAAATATGTTAATTTATGATCACGAAATGCAAAGTCATTCCATAGATATGACCCAGCTGGGCCAGCTATCAATGCCATGCAAACCATGATAGTATAACCATATCAAGAAAGACATTTTTTGGAAGATGGCTGCCACCTGCAATATCTTTCAGAATTATCATTAAAAAAAAAAATTTCAAGGTATCACTTTATTTCCGTAGACAACCATTCATTAGGTTTTCTATCGATTGATTGTTTAAAAACTCTAGTGAACTTCAATTAGTTACCCAAATCTTACCTTGATCCACACTTCAGGCCTACGGTTTTCAAAATTCGCGAGTACTTTTACCTTCACAACCAGGTGCTTTTTACATTTCTTGTCAACAAGCTACAAAATGAACCGTTAAAATAAACAACATTACGAATTGAAAGAAGGGCTTTGCTGGTCTACAATACTTCCTTGCAAATCCCCATAGCAAGGGGGGTAAGGTGGTTATCCCTATGGCACGTCACCCCGCATGCAAGCAAGACTCCGATAACATCGGAGATCCCCTTAGCCCGGTTGACAAGCACTAACAGAGCTGTCATAGATGTGGAAGGTCTCCTAGTAGTCTAGTCACACTAATAAGAAACTTAACTATTTATGAGAAGACTCCCTTCGTGCTAGGTGGGCTGGGATTGCTGTTGACGCTATTGGGAGCTTCACAAAAGGTGTATCCCACACACTCAAACACCAACAAGCCCTGATTCAACCATTAACACCATTGCGTCTTGATTAAATTGTGAGGAAGACCAAAATAAAGGTAACTAAATGTAAACTTCTGAAAAAAGTTTAGTTATATTACTCTACATATGGGTTTGTCAAAAGTGCTAGGTGATGCAACGCATGAAGATTATTCTAAGAAATGTTTAATATTACAAATTAGACATATATTTTATTGCAATTACAATTTTCTTAAATAGATTATCTTTATTTCAATTTATAACATAGGATTAATAGGAACTATTAGATTTGGATTATATTTGATATCAAAATATTATATCTAATCTTTGTAATCATATTTCTATAAATAGATCGGAGATTCATGGCTTATATTTGAACAGATTATTGATTGATGAATGATATTATTATTGAGACAATCATACAAATTATCTTTTGATCCAAGTTGAGTACACGGCATTTCCCTTAGTTTCTTCTCTTTTTTCCTTCTCTAGTATTCAAGTTCCATCAGTTTTACATCAGAGTGAATATCCTTAAAATTTGCTCCAAAATTCATCTAGCTTTGCAATTCCTACCTCCAATCAACCTCCTAATTTAATTGCCACGATCTTCCTAATCCAAATTTCTCTAGTTATTTTGTTCTTTCTTATTCTTCTCTACAGTAAGTTTCACAACAATGGTTCTCGGATTGAGATTTTGCCTAACCTGATTTATGGTCTTTTTATCTCCCCCACCTTTTTTTTTTGAATTGCTGACATCCTTGAATTGTCATTTATCATCATCCAGATCCAACAATCCTCAAAGATCATAAGTATTGAATCCAATTGCACAGATGCCTCTCCAAATTCCACTCCGAGCCCCTTCTCCATTTCCCTCATCAAGATTTGTCACGATTATGCCACTCAAGGCTTAACCACACCATCTTACGCATCCCATTGTCAACACCTCTTATGATTTCATATCTACCACCTGCTGCTCCTAGCCTATGTCAAATCTACACAAATATCTCGCCTCCTAACCACATTATTAAGATCCACCTCCACCCAAGAGAACTAAAGGGAGTTGAAGTTCTTGTCATTCCACCGACGGTATTCCCAATCTACCTTTTTCAACTCATCAAGATGAAAGCGCCTTCCTGATCAAACAATACATCAAGCCACCCCTCGCCATATCTCTTTGTCACCAAGCCTCCCCTCACTAGATCTCGATGTCTCCAAGCCTAAAAAAACATATTGTTCAACTCTTCCACAAGCTCACTCTCTTCATTCAACCTTGAGGGTAAGGTTGGTTTTGAAGGCATAGGTAATGATAGGTTAATGAGGATGAAGTTGATTTAATTATTATGGTGGGCTGATAAGAGTAGTTAATTAGATAAATTTTAGTTAGCAAAGGATTAGTAGCTTTTTTAATATATAAATACTCCTGTTGAGGAGAATTTAAGGGACATATGGATGGATGAATAAATGAAAGATCTCTCTCTTCCATGTTATTCTTCTCCCTCTCTTCATTAGACTTGCCTGGTTATCTTGCTCTTGTTATTTTTATAGGAAGGTTCGCAACAATGGCGCTCTAGTTGAGATTTCCCCAACCTTTGTTCTGGTCTCTATATCTCCATTCTCCACCTCCTTCTGGAGTTGCTGATGTCCTTGAATTATTATTCATCATCATCCATATCCAACAATCCTTAAAGATCCAGACCAAACACAACTGTCCAACCCTCCTAATTCCCCTCCGTAGCCCTCTTCAATTTCCCCAGTCCAGATTTGTCCTAATTAAACCACGTCTGACCCAACTGCACGCACCATTTCTCTTGCATCCAGCAATCAATGCCTTCCCATGCCACAAGATACATCATTGCATCGCCCACCATATCGTGTCAATTTCACTGCCTTCTAACCACTAGATCACCAAATTTATGCACAGATCTCGCCTCCCAACCAGACTGTCAATATCCACCTCTTCACAAAAAAAACTCAAGTGAGTCGAAGTTCTTGTCTATTTCATCGATGCCCTTCCCAAACCACCTCTTCCAAATCATTCAAGGCCAGCACCAGCTCCAAATCCAACAATCCTTCAAGACACCCCATGCTAGATCTTGATGTCTCACACCCTCAAGAAACCTGTCATTCAACTCCTTCCACAATGTTGTCGTCTTGTTTGACTTTGAGAGCAGGCAGGGTCAGTTTTTATTTGGGGGGGGGGGGGGGGGGGGGGGGGGGGGGGGGGGGGGGGAGGGGGTTAACTTTCAGCTCTAGTATTATATAAATACTCCTATTAAGGAGGAATTAGGGGACATATGGATGAATGAATGAAAGTTATTCTCTCTATATTCCCTATAATTGTTCTTCTGTTCTTTGTGGAGCTCGGGCAAGCTAGAGCTGCCTAGCTATCTTGTTCTTGTCCTTGTTCTTTTCAACATGAAGGTTCACAACAAAATCTCTTGGTGTGTTCATTGTATTCGTTCAAGGTATACAATTATGCATTTTTTCATAACAGCACTCTCTAATCATCTAAGACGCGAAAAACACAGATGGATAAAACACACCGCCCGGGTTTTACCTTCCAGCCAAATACTACTTGTTTGCAAGAACGTTTCCCCGTCATTCAACAAACCCGCGAAACGAAATTAAAATGGAAAACTCAAACAAGGATAAAAAGCTTTAAAAAAAATCCTCGTCTTCATTCTGTGACCAAATGCGATTGAAAGAAACGACTAAAAAACTAAAAAAAAAAAAAAGAAAAAAAAAAAACATGTCGATGAACTTCTTCATCGCTTGAAGTTAACCAGAGGTAGGCAGCAGGGTTGTAAGATTCCGGGTCGAGGGGAATAAGCTCCGTGGGAGGATCCACGAAGGCCACAATGTCCTGCTCATCAAGATAAGATATTCTTCCTCCGGGAAGAATCTCGTAAGGTTTTTCATCCCACGGTGAGTGGTAAGTCCCCTCTCCCCGAAGGCAAAGATGCTTCCACCTGCGAGGATAGCTCAGGCGACCCGCATGAGAAGAAGGAAAGAGGGAGAGATTGTTGAGCTCGCTGGAACGTAACCCTAATCGGACACATTTGGGTTGAATTTGGAAGGAAATCGTGCAGGTGGCGACACCGTGGTCCATTTTCAGGCGATGGATTCTGAAGAGGTCGGTGTAGGGGATTAGGAGGGTTTAAGCCGCGCGATGGGCGATCCGGTTTATATCCGTTTAGGGTGGTTCGTTATTCTTCTGCTTTTGACTAGTTTTTTTTTTTTTTTTTTTTTTTTTGGGAAAACCCGGGGCGTGAAGCCCATATATTAAGAAACTAAAAGGGAATTACAATTGATCTGTAAAAGAAAAACTAACTACCAAAAAAGCAAAATTTACACCTAGCCAGTGGCAAAACAAAAATGATAATTGGCAAAAGATAGACTCAGAAGGAGCACAGTCTCATTCAACAAAATAATCTGAGTATAGTGACTGAAGACCAGACGGTTGCACCAGTTGCCATAGACAAAAACCTGCAATAGAAGAATTGGCCATCGCAGCACAACCATCCTGGCCACGATGGGACCCAAAAACGAACCAGGTTGCCGCACGGGCCCTCCATGGCTCGGAGAGACAGGCATCATCATTGTCCATTTGCCAATTATCCACCCTAATTGCCATCTGAAATCGGTGCAGTAAACCCAGGAGACAATGTATGATAATCCACTTTCCCAGGTCAGAAGTATAACAGAAAAACAAAAACTTCTCCCGCATGAAGCACCTGGAAGCATAGCCAAAATCCAACATCCAAATAGCAGAGCACATCAGAACCTGAAGGCAAGAGAGAACTGCCTCCAGCCAAAATTTCTATCAAAAAAACATATCAGTTGCCCAAAAATTCCTGAATAAGAATAGTTTTGTGCTTCCATTTAACCGATTTCAATCTAATAGCCTCCAAAATAATGCCAATAACTTTAGCTACATTGTTTCTAGTATTAGAGAAGCGGCGGTTATTCCTTTCCCTCCATATATGATAAGTGATGCAGCTAATCACTAAAAAGAAGAAATCCTTTTCATATCTATTAGTAATCTCAGAGAACTCGATAAAGTCAAGAGCTTGTATCAAAGTGGGTCTGAATAAGAAGCTGGCAAACTTAGGCATAATAATCTTTAGGATATAAAAAGAGTAATCGCAGTCAAAAAATAAGTGAGAATGGTTTTCATTGTGCCCCAAGCAAAGAGAACAGTGTATAGGCACCATGATCCCTCTTTGACGAAGGTTATCAGCAGTTTTAAGTTTGCAAATACGAGCCATCCAAATAAAGCAAGCATATTTCAAGGCATAATGCTTATGCCAAATAAATCTATACCAATCAACCTTTGGTAAATGAGAATAGTAAAATTCAGAGAACTCTCTAAACTTCTATTTAGCATTTCCATTCCATAAGACTTCTTTGTTCACTTTAATAGCCACTGAATTGATAGTATTTTGAATAGTAGGGTGCATATTAAAAGGGAAATGCCAATTTCCATTCCAGAATAAATCTTTAATAAGAACATCATCCATACCCGGCAGGAGGAAAGAATTCCCCAGAGAATTGCCATTAAGCCACGGGTCCCAGAGGAACGAAAATCTGCTTTGATTGGATACATTGAAATGCAACAACCTTTTAATTTTAATGAAGGTCTCAGTGATGCGGAGCCAGGATTTAGAGGCCGAGATAGAAGGTTGTTTCATAGGAGAGATATGCTTAGCTTTATACCAGCAGCTAAGAAGATTTGGATTATTGTAAAACCTTCCAATAATAGAACAGAAAACTCCAAAGTAAAGAGCTTCAATGGAAGGAATGCCAAGGCCCCCAGCAATTTTAGGAATGATAACTTTAGACCAAGGAATTAGATGCAGCTTCCTCTCCACCAAATTGTTGTGAAATAAAAACTTAGAACAAATTTTGTTGATAGTGTCACAACAACTTTTGGATATGATAGACCCTCTGATCCAGTAAGCAATGGAATTAGTGATGGTGAATTTAAGAAATTGAACCCTTCCTGCAAAAGAAAGAAATTTGTTTTTCCAACCAGCAAGTAGAGCAAAAATTTTGCTCAGTAGTGGTTGGAAGTGAGTGGCTTTAAGTCTTTTCGGGGATATGGGAATTCCAAGATAAGTGATGTAAAGGTTGATGTTATGTATGCCAAGTTCCTCACAAATGTTTTGATTGCAAGTATCATTAAGAGAGAAAATGATAGCACTCTTGCTAGGGTTTATATGCAGTCCTGAAAAAGAGGCAAACTTTTGAAGGCAAGTATTAAGGCGAGTCGCATTATCGAGACTAGACTCCCCCATCACCAAAAGGTCATCAGCATACATCAAATGATTGATGTAAAAGTTTTTGTAACATATACCCTTGAAGTTGCAAGAAGAAGCTTGGTCAGTAATGATGTTTGAAAGACCATCCATGGCAATACAGAAAAGAAGTGGAGACAGTGGGCAACCTTGCCTGAGACCAGTGCTAGATTTGAAAAACCCCTCAAGTGATCCATTTAAACAAATGGAAAAATATACGTCAGAAATGCAACCTTTTATCCAAATAACAAAATTTTTAGGGAAACCTTTCTGTAAGAGTCTAGCAATGATGAAATTCCTGGAAATGGTGTCAAAAGCCTTTTTGACATCGAGTTTAGCACAAAACATCCTGCTGTTTCCTTTGAAATCTCTAAGTAATTCAGCAGCTAAGATAATGTTGTCAGTGGAGCACCTATTTGCTATAAAACCAGATTGACTTTCATGGATAATGTGAGGGAGGACCTCTTTGAGTCTATTGGCTAAGACCTTAGCGACAATTTTATAAAGAACATTGCAGAGAGAAATAGGTCTATAGTCGCTAATATTAGAAGCATGGGAGCTTTTAGGAATTAAGGTAATGGCAGTAGCCTTAACTCCTTTAGGGAGAATGCCAGAAGAAAAAAAGTTTCCAACAACATTGTAAACTTGCAAACCAATGATATTCCAAGATTTCCTATAGAATGCATAAGAGAAACCATCAGGTCCAGGAGCTGTGTTTTCATTGCCATCAAATACCGCCTTTCTAACTTCATCAAAAGTTAAAGGAGAAACCAGATTGTTACTCAAATGAGAAGGAAGTGGTTTGCCAGGAGGAATATCAAGAGGTAGTTGAAGGGGTTGATGAGAGGAGTTAAACAAACCCTCAAAATGCTTAATGACAGCAGAAGAAATTTCATTGAAGCTAGTGAAGTGTCCATCAGAAGTGTAAATCTCCTTAATGGTATTTTTATTGTTTCTGCTTCTAATTTGGGCAAATAAAAAACCAAGGTCATCTTCCCCTTTAGTAAGCCAAGACACTTTAGCTCTTTGAGTTAACCAAGAAGTCCATTGATTATGCAAAGAAGCAAGCTCCTCATTAATGTCTTTCAAATTCTGATTTAAACCCAAGTCAAGAGGATTGGACTGAAGCTGAGCCAAGCACTGTTGTTGTTTACTTTTAATTTCCAAAAGAGCATTGGAAAGATGCGTAGAAGAAGCCCAATTCCTATTTTTTAGAGATCTTTTGAGAATTTGAAGACTATGAGTAAAGGAAGCCATAGGGCTTCTAGCCGATCTAGAAGAGAAAGCAGCAAAAACATCATCCCAAAATCCCTCCTTCATCATCCAATAATTTTTGAACAAAAATCTGGCAGATAGCACCTTGTCATGGGAAGAGTTGAAGATGAGGGGGGAGTGATCAGATCCAAGATGAGACTCCACACAGTAATAAGCATTAGGGAAGACATCCAATAAGGCATTATTCACCAGAACACGGTCTAACTTGATATGAATAGGATTTTCCACTCTTTGATTGAACCATGTGTAGAAAAGACCTGTAGAAGAAAGGTCTTGAAGCCCACTGTTAAAAATGAAGCTGTTTAATTCACCCATTCTACTAGAAGTAGAAACAGTACCACCAGCCTTTTCAGTTTCATAGAGATAGCAATTAAAGTCTCCCATTATGACCCAAGGATGGTCAGAGGGGGGAGAACCAGCAGTAATCTGATCCCAGAGGCTCCTACGTTCCTCAACAGTATTAGCAGCATAAATAACAGTCATAAAGATAGGAGGGACAGATCCTACCGAGAGAATACCATGAATGTGTTGATAGGATGAGGAAATAGGCGTGAATGAGAGAACCGATTCATCCCATTTAATCCAAATCCTACCTAAAACCGCATCCCCAAAATTGTTACAGCTACCTTCATTATCAAAAAGACGATGAGAACGAAGATACCACTGATCATTTAATGAAGCAAAAGAGACTTTTGCTTCCAAAATACATAACATCTTTAGATTCAGAGAAGTAATGAGAGACTTGCAAAAACAGACTTTATCAGGGTTGTTAAACCCCCTAACATTCCAGCTAGCAAACTTGGGCAAGGACATTACGATTTTTGTCCTTTGGCCTTCTTGGCCGATTTTCCTTTTGGAGGCTTTGGCTTTGAGGGAGATTTTCCTCTATCAACAGAGGATCTAGTATTGTGACTAGTAGATTCAGAGAGCTTCTGATTTTTGGAAGAGGGGGAGAGTTCATCAGCAGCATTAGAGGAGGAAGAGTTGTCATTTTCGGAGAAAACCACAGAGGGTTCCGGGAGAGTGTGATCTTCATTTTGTAAGGAAGCAAACTTGTTTAAGAGAGGGATTTTTGGAGGTAGATTTAAAACTGGAGAAGAAGGAGGATCGGAAGAAGAGGTTTCTTCAGTAGGGGAATTGAGGTTGGGAAGAAGGCCTGTTTTTGCAGGAGACGTGGTCAAAATAGCTTGGGAAGGGACTAAGAGCGGTTGTATTTGGTTAGAGACAGAGCTTTGAATTAGCAACGGTTGATCAGCCAACGGCTGAACCACAGGAATCGGAGTGGGTAACAGAGCCGGAGAAGGATATGTGTTCTGGATGGGGGTGTTGATTTTTACAGGAGGAACAACAAGGGCATTAGGCTGGGAAGAGGATGGTCGGTGGTGCGGCTGCCTAGAAGTACTCCGACCACGGCTTTTAGGAGGCTGAGGAGGAAGAACTGGCTTGGGATTTGGATTTTTGGGACAAAGAGAAAAAGGGTGAATCAAAGACCCGCAACCTTCACATTTTTCAGGCTTCCAGTCGTATAAAACTGTTAAAGTTATATCTTCTCCTTCAATTTCAATCGGAATTTCATCCGGTAATGGTGAATCTTTAGAGATTAGAACACAAATTCGGGCAAACGTTAATCTAGAACGATTTGCAGTAAGCGCATCAACAGAAACAGGAATACCAATATAACTGGAAATTTTAGAAATACCAGTTGGCGTCCAGAGAGCCAGGGGGAAGTCAACGATTTTAATCCATACCGGAATCGGAGCATCCTCATCGCGTTTAGGCTTAAATTTTGGTGACCATCGCTGAAGAATGAACGGCTTGCCAAGAAGGAACCAAGGTCCTCCAGATAAAACCGAATCGAGATCTTCTTCAGTCGAGAATTTGAGTAAGAAGAAGCCATCCGCAAGCGATAGAAGTTTCATAGATCCTTTAAGTTTCCAGAGATTAAGCATAGCTTTCAGTAGCCGCTCGTAATAAGGCCGAGGACCCAGAGAATAGCCGATAAGCGCCGAAGTCCAGATGGACTTGCCTTCAGATAGATCATCACCTTTGAAAGAGAGCTTTTGACTGGGAGAGAAGAATGATACCGGAAAAGGAGCTGGTTTAGCAGCAGAGGCGGAAACATTCGCGGCGTAGGAAAGTCCTCCAGAGAGAGGACTAGGCGTAGATGTGGTGGGGAGAGGGGGTGAGAGAAGTGGCGAGGAAGCCATCGGGAGGGAGAAGCCCTCCCAGGCAGTAAGAGACGGAGGGGAGAACGCAGGCGGCGCAAACCCTAAAAATCGCAAACCCTAGCAGAGCTCATCACATCATGCTTTTGACTAGTTGATAGGGTAAAGTATATTTTCATTTGTAATACTAAATTGTGTTTATTTATAAATTAATATTTTTATTATATTTATCAAATTTATCTCTGAATATTAAAATTCAGAAAAATAGTTTAACATGTATTATTTATTTATATCAAATTCATATAGAGGTTTCGTTTGGGACGGCTTTCCTCCTGCTTCTTAAAGCAACTTTTTAATACAAAAGTTAAAAAAATTTAACTAAAAAATTGCTTTAAGAAACAGTAAAAATGCCGTCCCAAATGAAGCTAGAGAGAGAGATTATCTATGTAGAAATTGATCTTATATAGATGTAATGTTAGACTTGAAAAAATAAATAATTGTTTTAACAAATTTATAATTGAATTGGAAATATCTGCAAGTCAAATAAAAAACAAAAAAGGTGATTCGAAATTGGGCTTCTTTTGCGACAGTTTTGTTACAGCTTTCTTTCTTTTTTCTAAAATGAGTTTCTAGTATAAAAATTTCTAATTCAATAAATTTTTTATTAGAAAATTGTTTTAGAAAGCATAAAAAAAACTATCCAAAAAGAAAGCCTTAATTCTAATGAACCCAAATTAAGAACTTGAAGTATATTTAAACAAATTTGAGATAAATTGAAAGATCAAGGCTTCGTTTGGGACGGCTGCAGCTGTCGGTAAAGCAGGTTGTGAAGTTGTTGTACAAAAAGCCGAGTTCTGAAGTTGATGTATAGAAAGTAGTATATTTTGTTTGGGAAGTACAACTGTCGAGCTGCTGTGCTGCAGCTGTTTGATAAGAAATTATGTTTATAACCTTACATATATTATGATGAAAGAAATTGCTTAACTATCAATTTTTTTTTAATTTATATGATAATAAACTAACAATTCTACATTTAAAATTGTTTCAACTTTATGAATTATTTTATGACTTCTAAATATCAAAGTACTATAATTTTTTTTTACAATGTAATATCATACTTTAAAATACACTAAAAATTAATAATAAAATTTTTATTATTTCATAATAAATACACTTTTTCTAATAATGATAATAGAGCTCCAATAAATTTTTAAAATTTAGTAAGAAATTAAATATGTAATGACATATCATGAAATACATTATTTCTATTTTTCTAAATTACAATTTTTATCTAAAAAAATGTATAGATACATTGTGTTCAATTAATCTCATGAAGTCCTAATATTTCTTTTATGTCTATATAATTAAAATTAACATATCTTTTTTTAAATGTATGTTATTTGCTTATTTTGAGGTTCTGAACATTCCCTTCATGTGTTTCAAAGTTTATATTGTTATATAGTATATTATGTTTGAAAATTTTATTTAGTTTGGATAGTACGTATAACTTTGAAGCTACTGTGCTGCAACTGTGTGGGAACAAATTATGTTGATATCCTTATATATATTGAAATGAAAAAAAATTATTTAAGAGAAATTTTTTTAAATCAGTATATTTTATTTGAAAATTTTAATTGTCGAGTTGTATGTATGAGAATAAATTATTTTGATACAAATAAATATAATTAGATGAAAAAACTATTTATATGAAAAATTTCTTAAAATAAATATAATTACAAACTACCAATTTTAAATTAAAATCGAATAATTTTATCAAAGCGAATAATAATTTTAGTTAGTTTGAGTTAGGAAAATAAAACCTTTCGCCTAAAAAAAAAAAAAATAAAACCTTGCTACTCCACGAAGCCAGCCGGAGTCGGCGTTGTGCTCGTCGAACTCATATCATCGAAGCCAGCCGTCGACTTCGGTAATGCAGGTAGAGATAGCGATAAACGACCAAGGTATTTCGTGTCCCAAAAAATAGGCTGCCAACGTAACAATTTTTAGGCCTCTGGTCCAACGCACCGTCCCAAACAGCGGGAGGCGCAAGGTATTTCGTGTCCCAAACAGCGGGAGGCGCACGTTACCATACTACCCTTATATATATTAAGATGAAAAAAATTTGTATAAATGTACTTTTTTTCTTTTCATGTACATAACACAAACATATAATTTTAAATTAAAATTTTTTCTTTTCATGTACATAACATAAACTTATAATTTTAAATTAAAATTTTAAATCACTCAAACCTTAACAATAGAACCAGCCCTACTCTGGCTAACACATTTATGCTCCTCAAAGTGTTCATCTGTGTCTTTCCATGAAGCCGGACCACTCAAGCTGAGACATTCCATGAAGAGCTTCTCAGGATTAGCTCTGCAATTGAACCTGAGACCATCACCATGGAGATTTACACCAGGCTCCACCATCGAAGAAGATTTCTAAATCTTCCCTGACCTCTTATCTCCTGCAGCAGGCGTGGGAGGGAATTTCTTGGCGGAAAGCTCGATCTCAGAGTAGAGAGCGACAGTGGAGGAAGCGAACCGCTCCATCTTGCGAACGGTGCCATCCATGCCGCGAGAGAGAAAGCCGAGAGTCGAGGGGTCGATTCGGCCGGCGTACACATGTTCGAAGCCTTGGAGAGCGGGTAGAGAGCAGCGACGACCTAGGCGGGAAGCAACGACGTCGACGCGGTTCAGATCGGCGACGACGACGGCCAGGAGGTGGTTTTCGTGAGGGGAGATGAGAGAGCGAACAGCGAGGGCGAGGAGGTGGTTTAGTTCGTCCAACGGGGCATTTGCGACATTTTTGTCCTTCGAAACCGCGGAAAGCAGCGGACCGCGGGAGGCAGGGAAAGGTCGCGCGAAGCGGGGATGGGCCGCAGAAATTTTTACAACGTAGGTCTGCCGCAATGTCCCAAACATCCCTTTAACAATTTTTTATAAAGCACAGCAACAGTAAAGCCGTCCCAAACGGACCCCAAATGATCTCCAATTGCTTTAGTAAAAAAAAGTAACAATAATTGTTGCGGGCTGAATATACGTGGCAGTAGAGTGAGAAGATTTTTCGTCATAGTGTTGTACGGATATCCAACACGCAACAAAGAAATAAAAAGCACGAGAGTTTTTACGTGGAAAACTCTTAAAAAGGGAACAAATCACGGGGCCTGGCCCAACTCAAATGATTCCACTATTATTTGAATATGTTACAAAACTTGCTTTGTCCTTTAATTCAAAGATAGTGAAATTAGATAATAAAGTGAGTTGGGTGGAAGTCCGGCATCGGTCGGTGGTCGGGCGGAAGTCCAACATTGGTCGATGGTCAGGCGGAAGTCCAACATTGGTCGATGGTCAGGCGGAAGTCCGACGTCGCTCGGTGGCCGGGTGGAAGTTCGACATCGGTTGGTGGCCAGATGGAAGTCCAGCAGCGCTCAGTGGTCAAGCGAAAGTCTAGCGTCGCTCGGTGGCTGGGCAAAAGTCTGACGATGCTCGATGGCCGGGCGGAAGTCCTTCGTTGGTTGGTGGACCGGCGGAAGTCCGACAATGGTTGGTGGCCATGCGGAAGTCCATGGATGGATGGTGGTAAGGCAGAAGCCCAACGATGGATGGTGACCAAGCAGAAGTCCAGCGAAGGCTGGGAGTCCGCTAGTGGCCCGACAATTGTCGAGGAGGGGCTCGATGACAAGTGAAATCTTAGATTTATCTTCCTCCTCCTTCTTCGTCTTTTTTTTCTTGTGAAGAATGCAATGTCTATTTATATTTTTTTAGAATAGCATGGTTAGTAAATAGTGATAATATCAATGATAGGTTGGGAGAGGTTTAGATGAATTGTAGATATCGATTCCCTTGGTCATGAAACGTTTATTATGCATTTGAGTATTTTAATGATATCAGAATTCATATATCTTGTGCTCGTTGGATTCGTCTCATCGAGTCGCTTGATTCAACTATAAGCATGTCACATTTGAAAATCATTTGGTCATCAAACTTATGCTTTAGCTTTCAAATGTGCTTCGGAGTTCAGACTCTCGATTTAGATCCATTTGGGCTCATATTGGATCAAATTTGGTGTCGTTGGGTTGGTCTTTTTGAGATGTTCAACTCAACTATAAGTTTCTTAAAATTAGAGTTTGGATGGTTCTAATATTATTTTAGAAGTTTTTTATTCAACTTTACCTCAAGATTTGTGCGATCAAGATAATTTTTTAATGATATATCAATAATAATAATAATAATTTTAAATTTGACTAAATTTTCTATCACAATAAATTGTATAATTATTTAATTTGTTTTAACATTATTATAAAATGAATATTGTACACATTTCAATTTATATTTAATGATTTTGAATTTTATCCTCATGTATATTTAGATATTGAACTCTGATTATAAATGTTGCTCAATTGTCAAGAATGTTTTTCCTCTTCGTTTTTATTCGAAGTCGATGCATATTAATTTGTTAACTCATATGATATTAAAATTATGATTAAAATTCACATAAAATAAAATATTCAAAATAAATATTTTCCTAATAATAAACATGACTAATTTTTTTCCTAATAATAAAGCTTCTATGCAAATCTATGTATATATATATATATATATATATATATATATATAATACTACGCAATTGATCTTGATTTGGAGAAATTGTTACATGCGGAATCCAGGCATAGGCTTGTGTCAGGACTCCAATCAGAATAGTCCACGTCACTTGTATACTATGTACAAATTATATACAATGTATGTACAAATTGGCATGCATGTTTTGATTGGAGTCCGGACGCCCTCCGGACTCTGCACTTAATAATTTATCCTTAATTTGTTGATTGAAAGCTTTTGCCACATGCGTCAAGATCTTCAATTCAAAACTTGCATATATGATGCATTTGTGAGTTTACTTTTTATTGGTCAATATCTTTTTTATTATGAAAACACAAAATTATTTTTGCATTTTATGTTAAGATGCAAATTAATTTTATATTTTCACTAAATTAAGAATTATGATTGATTTTACACTACCATGTTAGTCCTACTTCTTCCAAAGTTTACAAGACAATTTCAAGTGATAATGAGGTAATGCAAATGATAGGACAATGAATTGATAGTCACCAGATTGAAGTTGTTGTTACGTTACTAGAGGATGCATAGGCTAATATGAACTTGGAAGGTTTAGAGCATTGTCCTAGCACCAACAGAGCTATTAACGTTGCTTCAAACAACATTGACTTTGAAATCTTAAATCGTGATTAACTTATGCGACCAATTAATGATGATAAAATATTAAAAATTGGCTCTTGCTTTCATGATGCTAGCGGCTTCAAGCATTTCCTTTATTTCCAATATGGAGAAAGGTTTGGAAGAAGCAATTAGAAATGTGTATCTTGATGCAGGACATAGGGTGTGTATGCGTCATTTGTGGAAGAACAAGAAGAAGCAATTTCTACATAAATGTTGATTTCGAACAAATGTTTGATAGAAGGCTTACAGCTTGCGGTTGGAGATGAGAGTTGGTCCCTTATATCGAGGAATGTGTTAGGGAAGTTACTGTAAGAGGTTGAGCGTGGGAAGAAGAGAGGAAAAGACACAACAATTTCTAAATAATCTTGTATATTATTATTATGTCAATATGGAAGGTAGTACAGCAGTATTTATAAAGACAGAATAAAGCTACAGTACAGGTAGATGGATGTGGGACAAATGTCGTTTAAGATGTAAGCTTACATTCCCCCTCAAATTGATCATTCTTGGATCGAATGGTCAATTTGGATACGAGGTAATTGAAGCGAGAGCTTGAAAAGGGCTTTGTAAGGATGTCGGCTATCTGCTCTTGAGAATCGATGTGTTGTATGCCAATGTTTGCGGTGAGAAGATGTTGTCGGATGAACTGGAAGTCGATTTCGATGTGCTTGGTGCGGGCATGAAAAACTGGATTTCTTGCTATAGCAATGGCGGATAGATTATCGCAGTGTATGGTGGTAGGGTCCTTTTGCCGGAGAAGTAGTTCCTCCGCAAGACGCCTGAGCCAGAGAACGTCAGATGTTGCTGCTGAAAGAGCCCTATATTCTGCCTCTGTAGAGGATTTGGCGACCGTGACCTGCTTCTTGACGGACCAGGAGAGAAGATTTGGTCCCATAAAGGTGCAGAATCCTGAGATGGATTTCCGATCGCTGTGGTCTGAAGCCCAGTCTGCATCGGTGAAGGTTTGAAGGGTGATGTCGCCGGGTGTGATGGGCAGACCGTAAGTATAGGTCCCCTTCACGTAACGTAGAATCTGTTTGATGTTTTGAAAGTCATGTTCTGTCGGATGTTGCATGTGTTGGCAAGCTTGATTAGTGACGAATGCGATGTCCGGTCGAGTTATTGATAGGTATTGAAGAGAGCCCGCGAGACGACGGTAGAGGTAAGCGTCGTGGAATGGAGGACTGTCGGTGGGTGAGTGCTTGGATACATGAGTGATAGGAGTTGGAGCGGCCTTGCATTCGGTGAGACCGGCATCCTGAATGATCTTCTGTGCATAGTGACCTTGAGTGAGGAAGAAGCCGTCTGTTGTTCGGGTCACTTGAATCCCGAGAAACAGCGAGATCTGTCCGAGCTGTTTGAGAGCGAATTGGGAGTGAAGATCTCGGAGTAGTAGCTGAATTTGTGCTGGATTATTTCCTGTTACAAGTATGTCGTCCACATAGATGAGTAAAAAGATGTGAACGTTTGATTTATTGTAAATTAATAATGAGGGGTCGGAATGACTAAACCCGAAGCCGCGAGATTGTAGGAAATTAGTGAACTTTTTAAACCACTGTCGGGGAGCTTGTTTGAGGCCATACAAGGATTTGTGGAGTTTGCAGACGGCGGTGGGATGTTGAGGATCCTCAAAGCCAGGTGGCTGACGCATATAGATGTCCTCGGAGAGGTCTCCATGAAGAAACGCGTTGGAGACGTCTAGTTGGAGCACTGTCCAGTTCCTGTTGACAGCGAGATTTAGGAGCATGCGTATAGTAACCATTTTGGCCACGGGGCTGAATGTTTCATTGTAGTGTTCGCCGAAGTTTAGCGCGTAGCCGAGAGCTACGAGACGAGCTTTATATCGGTCAATCTGTCCGGAGGGTAAGGTTTTCGTCTTGTAGGTCCATTTACATCCGATGATTTGTTTGTTGGGAGGAGCTGGTACGAGAGTCCAAGTGCGCTGTTGAGTGAGAGCTTGATATTCGGTTGTCATAGCGGCTTGCCAGTGCAAGTGTTTGGAAGCTTGGTTATATGTAGTTGGCGTGGATGGGGTTCCTGCGTTTCCGAGAAGAGATAGAAAGTGTTTTGGTTTTGATATACCTGATTTGGAGCGTGTCTGCATTGGATGTTTTGGTGGAGAGGGCGTTGGGTTGATCGGTGGATCATGAGGCTGCTGTAGTGAAGGCAGAGGATTAGACTCGGTGACTGTCGGAGACGTGGTTGCAGTTCTGTTGGTCGGTGTGACCCGAGGCGGAGTGACTGTATTTGTTATCGTTGATGGTGGTACCAGTAGTAATGGAGGCAGATTGTTCTGGAGTGTAGGCGTAGAGATTTTGTTCTGAGGATCTTGATTTAGACAGGGAAAAGTTGTCTCGTGGAATACCACATGTCGTGAGATGTGCGTTTTATTTGATGTCAGATTGTGGCATTTGTATCCCTTGTGTTGATTGGAGTAACCAAGAAATAGACAAGGTTGAGAGCGAGAGGTTAGCTTGTTCGTGGCATAGGGCTGTAACCACGGATAGCATAGGCAACCGAATGTTTTGAGATTGTCGTAGTCCGGTGGTTTGTTGTAGAGCTTTTGGAATGGAGACTGTAGGGCTATTGATTTGGAGGGGAGGCTGTTTATGAGGTAGTTAGCCGTGGAGGCGGCATCTGTCCAGAAGTGGTTTGGGGTACCGGAAGCGATCAGCAGGGTACGAGTGATGTCGAGGAGATGCCGATGCTTTCTTTCGGCTAAGCCGTTCTGTTCTGGCGTATGTGGACAACTGAGTTGATGTAATATTTCGTGGGAGTTAAGGCAGTTTTTAAATTCGTTGCTAAGGAATTCTCCGCCTGAGTCCGAACGAAAGGTTTTTGGTGTAGGGTTGAATTGATTATGTATCATACTCAAGAAATTGTTAAAGCAAGTAAAAGTTTCGCTCTTAGTACGCATAAAGTAAATCCAGCTGAACCGAGTGAAGTCGTCGACGAAAACAACATAGTATTTGAAATTGTTCGACCAAGAAAGCGGAATTGGTCCCCAAACATCCGAGTGGATTAGTTCAAACGGATATGTGGTGACCGACTTCCTGTTTTTTGAATATTTGCTTATGGCTTTTAGCCATGCTACAAGATTGACATTGGAAATCAGAGGGAATATGTTGTAGATTGAGAATACGAGAAACAAGAGTGTTAAAAATTTGATTATTCGGATGGCCGAGACGAGCGTGCCACACGGTTGAGGAGAGGGTAGATACATGTAGAGCCTTCGGGCGAGCGTCTGGCGTGATTTGGAGTTGGTAGACTCCGTTAAGCAGTCGACCACGAAGAAGGGGTTGTTGAGTCTGTACATCCTTAATATCAAAGCCATTAGAATCAAATGTAATGGTAACTGCATTTTCTTGTGTTAGCTTTGAAACAGATAATAAATTGTGAGTTAAAGTAGGGACATGAAGAAGATGACAGAGACGAAGCTTACGTGGCGAGTTTGGCAGAGGAAGCAAACCTTGTCCGAAATTCTGTATGGGTATTGTTGAGCCATTAGCCGTGGAAACCGAATCTTGACCATGGTAAGTGTTGGAGTGCTGAAGTGTGGTGCTATCAGCAGTCATATGAGCCGTGGTGCCGGAGTCCATTACCCACGTTTGGGTGTTGTCTGGAGTAGGTTGAGCAAGAAGGGCTCGGGAACCAGATCCGATAGTGGGTGCATAGTTAAGATTGCACCTATGCCAACAGTTGATGGCCATGTGACCGATTTTGCCGCAAATTTGGCAAGATGGTCGAGTACCGGTGCCGGACTGGAATAAAGAAGATGGATCCGAAGTATTGGCTGGTTTGTTCGGAATGTTGCGATATTTCTGGTTTCGTTTCAGATATTTGTTGCGATTTTGAGCGGAATTTGTGGTATAGTAGGCGGCGGGAGCAGGGGAAAGATCTTTCTTGATTTCTTGATTTACATGAATTTCTTCACTGCACAAGAGTGAGTACAAGGCATCAAGATCTGCGGGCTGCGAAGAGGAACGAATGTATGTCTTTATGGAATTGAAGCTGGCCGGAAGACCATTCAGCGTATGTAGAACGATGTCTTCAGGATCAATGGTGGCGCCGGAGGCAGCAATGGTGTCAACGATAGTCTTGATTTGAGCCAAATATTGTTGCAGCGAGAGGTTGTTCATTTGAACGTGGTGAAGTTCATTCTTAAGTTGAATGATTTGAGAGTGACTAGAAGATTGGAGTCGTCATTCAAGAACTGTCCAGACCTCATGAGCCGTGGAAGAGTTGATTACGTAGGGAAGAATGGTGGTTGAGATCGTGGAAAATAAGGCCGAGATCAAGTTACTGTCGATGAGACGCCACTGAGCGTATTCGGGAGTGCTTTGATTTGGCGGAGGGTGCGTGTTACCTGTGAGATGATCGGCGTATCCGTTTGCGGATAGGTGTTGGAAGATTTGGGACCGCCACAGAGCATAGTTGTCCGAGGTTAGGGAGTAGGACATCAAATTCTTGATGTTAGAGATGATGAATTTGAGGGTGGGAGGAAGAATGAGTTCAGGTGTTGCCGTAGGTGTCACGGTGGACATGGGAGGGAGTGAAGAGAATGATTCTTGATCTCCCATCCTGGCGGCCTGATACCATGTAAGAGGCTGAGCGTGGGAAGCAGAGAGGAAAAGACACAACAATTTCTAAATAATATTGTATATTATTATTATGTCAATATGGAAGGTAGTACAGCAGTATTTATAAAGACAGAATAAAGCTACAGTACAGGTAGATGGATGTGGGACAAATGTCGTTTAAGATGTAGGCTTACAGTTACAACATGAAAGGAGGTCCTCGTTATTAGGCATTCTTCTTCTTCAAAGTTCGAGGTTGAAGGTCAAAATGAGAGGTAGACATTAATAGTCGAGAATGTTTATGCAACCTTTGACAAATGATTGTGTTATCATGCATTCATGTAGCCACACTAACTAGGAACAAGAAGCATTCACTTTGGCATGTATACATTCATCCATGCAATTTTGTTAATATGTATGAAAGATTTTTTGTACAAAATAATAATAATAAAGTTATGTGTATGTACTTCTTGAAATGTTTTTTTTTTTTTTTTTCAAGTACAAACAAGCTTATGAAACTGCAATTGCAATGTTGTCTGACAAAAGTCATTGGGGTGTAGTTGATGACCATGACCATGTCCACCGGCCAAAGAAAAAAAGATTCAAAATTTTTTTGGAGAGAAAAACAACCAAACAACGAAGTGAACATAAAGTGCGGGAGGTGCAATTTACTTGGCCACCAAAAACAACTTGCAAGAATCCTATATGAAGATTATTGAGGAATATATGTGGGTGAATTTTGATGAAGTTAGCTTATATAAGAGTTCACATTAGAATGACACTTACAACTCATGATATTACAATATCTATTTTCAAAAAGCTCACATAAGAGTTAACAATTGAAGTACAACCAAAAAAACTAATAACAATTTGATTTGAATAATGACTTATGTTTGATTTCATCAACCCACCTAAAGAAATTGCAATCGCCTTTTGTCCTGTTGCGAGGGCAACTATAAAATCTTCGGCCATGATTCTTACTCCAATATGTTTTAAATATAACACATTTCAAGTTACAATAATAGAAGTTTTATGGCATGTGCATGCTTGTAGAACCTGTCGAATATCTAGAACTCATTATTTAAAGGGCAATACACGAAGAAATGCACCATAAGAACATCAACTAACAATGAAATAAACCAAGCTGAGTTCAACACAAATGGGAGACTAGAGAAACAACAATTTCAACTAACATCTCATGTGCATGCATCCAACCAATTATCATCGGACTCATATATAAGCAAGATTCATCTACGGAGATGAGTAGAGACTAGAGAAACAACAATGATATAGGTTTATTCTCCTACTATTGATCCCATGACTCTCCAATGATCCCACATGATATTGATCACGATTGTAACATAGATCATCGAAGTAGCGAGTTATCTAACATAAGCCACTCAACACAAATCGAGGAAAACAGAGGACATTCTCAAACAAGTATTCCATCCAACTCTTATATTTGAATTGACAAGCAAAAATGATTGAAGAAAGAACTAGTTCTCACCGTACAAAGAATGACATAGTTGTCCAAAAATTTTGGACATGAATCATACCGGTGCATCACTCAACTCACATATCAGTAGAACGATGAAGAAGAATGAGCATGAGTAATGAGTAGGAGTACTAAGTGCACGAGAAATGAATGTTCAAAAGCATGAATGAGCTTTCTCACGCAGGAAATCAAAGGAGAACATGAGACGAACCTGCGAGCAAATGTGAGCAGGCATGTGTTCGGGTCATAAAAATGGAATGGAGTGAGGGATGCGAGGAAATAAGAGATTTTTAGTGTGGATAGTATAATTTCATAATTTTAGATGTTAAATATATAAGTATGGGGAGTTTTAAATAATATGTTGGCAATTTTTTTATAACGAATAAATAAAATATAAAATGTGATGCTAAAATTTATGATAAAAGATTATTCTTTTTTTTGGGACATTTAGGCCATTTAAGACAAATTCACACACACAACGCATACACATGGACTCAAAACCTTGGACCTCTTAGTTGGAAGCCTAAGCTCTCAACCAATAGGCCAAGGGGAGTTGTGTATAAAAAAAAAATATTCTCACATTCTCACGTGCAAGTATTATTTTTATGATAAAAGATTATTCTCACGTGCAAGTATTATTTTTATGAGTCGGTCCTAAATATCCTGTCAGTCCTAGAAAGCTGCGCTTATTTTTCTTTATTTATTTATTTTTCTCTAGCGGGAATGTAGGTATCTTTGATTCTGCAATCACAACGAATCTGAACCAAAAAAAGAAACCCTCAACGTGCCGGAGTTTCCATACAAATCGTCACAGAGGGGCGCTGAATCGCGGGGATGTTCGCGTATCGGATCGCCAGCCAGATTCTTCCAAAATTGTTCACCGCCGCATCTTATGCGCGGGCCCTAGGCGCCGACCGGTCTCATTATTTCTTTGGCGAACCGCTTTGGTCTGCTCCCAGCTGCTTCTCTCCTCAAGTTTTTGTATCCAGCAGCTAGGGTTTAGAGCTGATGATGGCCGAAAAGGACGACGAACTGTTCATGGAGGACGGCATTGGCGGCAGCGATGGTGATGACGGTGGGGAGAGCAGCGGTGGTGATAGCGGAAGCGAGGTGGAACAGTATGGGGAGCCTTCATCGTCTTTCCGCTCTTACCAGTGGCCCCGAAGCTACAGGTATTTTTCCTCCAGTTTCTTCTTCTGGGGATTTGGAATTGGGTCAAAATTCAATAGGCGTGTGGATGCCCGAGGGGAGCGGAGGAGCTGAAAAACAGAGGAAAGAATTCCGTACAGGAAGAGCATTTAATAGAGAAGATGCGCTAATTAATTAGACGAGAATGAAGAAATTCATTACATAACCCAAAAAAAAAAATCATCACACTATAAATATATTTCTGAGAGCTGCTGACAAAGCATGTGGCGCTATAATCATGAACTATAGACATGAAAAGAGAATAGCACATGTGGCAGTGTTAGTGCTGATATCTGTATTTCCTCCCCTCAAGTTGATAATCCAAGGATTGAATCATTAACTTGTAACGAAGCTTGAGGAAGGGAGTAGTGGACAATGCGTTAGTGAAGGTATCAGCAATTTTATCATGAGAATTGATTTGGAGAACAAATAATTTCATTTGAAAGAATGCTTTCTAAGATAAAATGGTAGTCAATGTCAACATTTTTTATTATAGCATGAAACATAGGGTTGTTGGTTGTTTACCAGAATCTGATAGTCATTGATGAGACAACAAAACCGTATAATGTCTTAATTCATCCCAAAAAAGATACAAGGAGTAATATATGAAGATAGATGAGATAAAGGGATATGTCCTAGTGATACCATTGCTTACCCCTCTCTTATTATGATATGAGGATCATATCTTGTAAATGTTTTACCAGATTGTCTATGATCATGATTTGGGCATTAGATATAGGAAAAACAAAAAACATCTTGATTGTTGAGGTTTTTCAACAATCCAATTTCTTAATGGAGATTCTTAGGGGTTGATCTTCAGATCACTCAGCCTTCAGATCACTAATTTGAAGTTTGGTGATCTAGATTAGGAGGCATGAAATAAAGATGATTGGATCAACATTTGGATTACAGTAGGATAAGCATGGCTGACTAGTCAAGTTATCGGTGTGCATTTGGTCAATTTGAATTATTTGATTTATCAATTAGCTAAACCAATTGGTTTTGGTTGTAACGTTTTGAAAATTGAACCGGCTAAATTATTTTCCAAATCAAACTTAATTAAACTGAACTTTAATTTGATCCGCTGATTCGATTTTAGATGAATCAAAATAGAATTAGCTTTAATAATGCACCTAATTAGCTTTAGCTTAAAAAACATGTATAATAAGAATATCAAGCTGTACCGCCAGTTGAAATTTATATTGTTGTCATATGGAATATTTTTATCATATTGTTGCTGTTGTTTGGAATAAATAATATCCACGTTAATCTTTCTATCTCTTGTTTATTTAAAATTTAAGGGCATTATTGATTTAATATTTGAAGAAATTAATAGAATATTATCTTTGCCTTAATTGGTTTACATAAATAAAAACCAACCAATAACTAAAAATCAAAGAAAGTCAAATTTCCAACGAATAACCGAATCTGGTAACGGGCTTAGGATATATTCAAATTTAAATTATAAGTAAAAACCAACCAATTAACTGAATGGGTGTGCAATTTTTAAAATAGGTTGGGGAGATTTTACTAGATATATTCAAATTGATATACCTTAGTGTATGCTATATCTTAATGACTTAGTTTTAATAGGTATGAGACAATAAACTGGAAAATTGAAGAATGGATAAATATTTTTGATGATAAGGGGCTGAGGATTGCTAGAACACAAGTCAAGTATGATATATGATTTTTAGTGGGCACGAATGAATAATTACTAGTAAATATTACCAAAAGAAAATGTAATTCATATTTTTAATTTGTTTAAATATGTTGGAATTATCATAAAAAATAATGATATAGATGATTATATAACTTATTGTTTTAAAGTAGTGCGATTAAAATTGAGAAGTATCCTAGATGTATTATGAGCTAAAAGAATATCAATGAAACTTAAAGGGAAAATTTAGAGTATACTTTGCCATATGGATCCTACGGGTGGTTGATAGCAAACTCACTATAGTCAAGTTGAATGTTATAGAAATGAGAATGTTATACAAAATTTAGTGTCACGACCCGTCCCGGATGCTCGATCTAACGAGGCGGGTACAAAAAGTCGGACGATAGTACATTTTCAAAAGTATAAAATAACTCATCATCAAAACTTTTACAATAAACTGAAGAGCCACTAAACACAAAAATATCTATTTTACCTGTTGTCATTTGCACCTCGCCTTCTGTAAACATGTTCTTCTCTTTCAGCCATTATTCTTTAGGAACTTACCTGAAATATTTAAACTCGTGGTTTGAGTTTACTAAGTAAACTCAGTGGGAAATTATAGATAAATTAATCATTAAAATTTAATTTATTTCGATATTTTATATCGATTCTTAAACGTACTTCTTTCATTTCCGTAACTTATATTTCTCTTGATATTTTTCATTTATATCAATTTTGAAGTAATTGTTACTTTTATTATTTCATTTGCATTTCCTTTTCCCATATGATTTGCACAGGAGCACCGTCTCAAAGTACCGAAAGGTACTACCTTTTCCATATGATTTCCTTTTCCCATTTCCATAGAAATTTCCTTTTCCTTTTTCGTGCACGAGTACGGCGTTCCCAGCCAGTACTATAAGGGGGTGACTCCTGTTATTTTCAATACCCTTTTCCTTTATTCTCTTTTTCTTTTCTTTTCTTTTCTCATTTTCATCTTTGTTATTTCTATTTCATATAGCATAATTAACATGCATTTTCATAAATAAATCTTTTCCTTTTTCCATAAGCCTTTAGATCTTTCTAATATATAGATTCTTTCTTAAGACGGTAAAATCATAAACATTTGCCTTCAACATCTTAAAGATATAAGATTTTTAATCAATCATTTAGAAAATTGAAATAATCAATAAAACATAAAATAATATAATTTACCCACTTTGAACTCTTCAGGTCTTCGATGCTTGATCTACTCTTGAATCAATCTCTTCTTGTTGAATCCTTGCGGGATCAACACATACAACTTGATCTTTCACTTTCTAAAACCCAAAAATTCAAATAATAACTTTCATGTAAAACTTAAATTTATAATCCACTAATAAACTTATATAAAAAGAATTTCTCTTACAAATGAGAATTTCTCAAACTCTCAAAATCCCTTCTCTTCCAATTTCCTTTTTCTTCGCTACAATCTCTTCCCTATCCTTCAAGAAACATATTATTCACTTTGAATGAAGTAAAGGAAGAAATTTATACGAGAAATTCCAAAAAGAAATCAACAAACCTTTCCCTTAATCCTTATCGTCCGTTTCTCTCGTTCTTCCAATCTCTCCCAAAATAACTCTCTGATAACGATAAGAATGAAAAGGAATCGTTATTTCCTATCATTAAAAATAATCGTGTGCTAAAATTAGAAAAACGAAACTCACCTTGCTCTCTCGCACGAACGCCCGTCGCCGCCCCCTCTGTTTCGCGCGAAAGGTCTGTTCCGCGACCCGTTTCTGTTTGCGGTATTTAAAAGGCGGGCCGGCCGGTTCGGTTGAACCGGCCGGAAGAACCGGTTATCACAATCTCCCTTCCTTAAAAAAATTTCGTCCTCGAAATTAAAATCAAGTAAAAGAAAACGTACCTTAATTAAATAAATGAGGATATTGACTCCTCATTTCAGCTTCTCGCTCCCAGGTGGCATCTCTTTCTAATCCATGTTTCCATAAAATCTTCACAAAAGGAATTGCTTTATGCCTCAGTTGCTTTACATCATAATCCAGTATCCTTTCTGGTTCTTCTATATAATTCAAATCAGGCTGCAAGTTAATGGATTTTGACTGTATTCTTTTAGAATCATCTGAGACATACTTTCGAAGCACTGATATGTGAAACACATTATGAATTCCTTGCATGTGTACTGGTAGATCCAATCTGTATGCCATATTCCCAATCTTTTCAATGATTTCATAAGGACCTATGAATCTTGGACTCAACTTCCCTGTCTTTCCAAATCTTTGAACACCTTTCATTGGGCTAACTTTTAAGAAAACAAACTCTCCAACTTCGAATTCCACTGGTCGGTGCTTAGCATCATAATATTTCCGTTGCCTGTCTTGAACTGCCTTTAATCTATCTCTGATCAATCTGATTTTGCTAGTAGCCTCATCTACCATTTCAGTTCCAACTATCTTTCTTTCACCAGTTTCTACCCAACACAAGGGTGTTCTGCATTTTCTTCCATAAAGGGCTTCATATGGTGCCATTCCAATACTAGCTTGAAAACTGTTGTTGTAAGCAAATTCAATTAATGGTATGTGAGTCTCCCAATTTCCTCCAAAATCTAATACACATA
Source organism: Dendrobium huoshanense (assembly GCA_016618105.1). Classification (NCBI taxonomy): domain Eukaryota; kingdom Viridiplantae; phylum Streptophyta; class Magnoliopsida; order Asparagales; family Orchidaceae; genus Dendrobium; species Dendrobium huoshanense. Next base: position 49,089,650 of record CM028355.1, on the reverse strand, counting down.
GTCGCATTAAATCCTCCAAAGTTTGAATTGTTCTTTCTGATTGCCCATCTGTCTGTGGATGAAATGCTGTACTGAAAGTCAATCGTGTACCCAAAGCTTCTTGAATTTTCTTCCACAATTTAGAAGTAAAACGGGCATCTCTGTCTGAAACTATAGATTTTGGAATCCCATGCAATCTCACAATTTCATCAATATAAAGTTTTGCCAACTTTTTCACTGAATCTGTCTGTCTGATTGGTAAGAAATGAGCTGATTTGGTTAATCTGTCAATAATGACCCATATTGCATCTCGACTCTGCCTTGATCTAGGTAATCCAACTACAAAATCCATCGCAATGTCTTCCCATTTCCATTCAGGTATAGGTAGGGGTTGCAGTTGTCCACTTGGCCTTTGATGTTCTGCTTTGATCATTTGACAGGGAATGCATTTTGCTACAAATTCTGCAACACTTCTCTTTAATCCTGGCCACCAAAATAAACCTCTGAGTTCCTGATACATCTTTGTACTGCCTGGGTGAATTTCATAAGTTGAGAGATGAGCTTCCTGCAGTATCTCTTCTCTTAAGTTTCCAGCATTTGGAATACAAATCCTGCCTTTATACTTTAATAATCCTTCTCCATCAATAACAAAGTTCTCTAATTGTCCTGCTTGTACCTTCTGTATGATGGCCTGAAATTTTTTATCTTGAGATAATGAATTAAGCACTCTATCTTTCAAGGTAGATTGGATCATCAGTTGATTCAACATCATCTCTTTTGTCTCCTTCAGATTGACTACTGAAATCTCTAACTTTTTCATATCTCTAATAATCTGTTCCTGTTGGTTATTAGCCAATTTGCATTTCCAAATGTTTTTCTACTAAGTGCATCTGCAACCACATTTGCCTTTCCAGGATGGTACTGTATGTCCAAGTCATAATCTTTAATGAGCTCTAACCACCTTCTCTGTCTCAAATTAAGCTCTTTTTGATTGAAAATGTATTTGAGGCTTTTATGATCTGTAAACACTTCACATCTGACCCCATACAGGTAATGTCTCCATATTTTAAGTGCAAAAACCACAGCTGCCAATTCTAAATCATGAGTAGGATAGTTCTTTTCATGAATTTTCAGTTGCCTTGAAGCATAGGCCACCACTCTCCCATACTGCATCAATACACATCCAAGTCCTCTCAATGAAGCATCACAGAAAATTTGGAACCCTTCTGAACTTGATGGAATTGTCAAAATTGGGGCAGTCACTAGGCAATTCTTCAACTTTTGGAAAGCTCCTTCACACTGATCACTCCATTCAAATTTTACTGCTTTCTGGGTTAATCTGGATAATGGCACTGCTATCTGAGAGAACCCCTCTACAAATCTCCTGTAGTAACCAGCAAGTCCAAGAAAACTCCTCACCTCTGAAACAGTCGTTGGCCTTGGCCAATCTGATATAGCTTGAATTTTATTTTGATCAACTGAAATTCCTTCTCCACTAATCACATGCCCCAGAAAGTTTACACTGCTCAGCCAAAATTCACATTTTGAAAATTTGGCATATAACTTGTTCTCCTTTAATGTTTGCAACACTGCTTGCAGATGACTGGAGTGGCTTTCTTTATCACTTGAATAAATCAGAATGTCATCAATAAACACAATCACAAATATGTCCAGAAATGATTTAAAAATTCTGTTCATCAAATCCATAAACACAGCTGGTGCATTTGTCACTCCAAATGGCATTACTACAAATTCATAATGACCATATCTGGTTCTGAAAGCTGTCTTTGCTATATCTTTCTCCTTAATCCGTAGCTGATGATATCCAGATCTCAAATCAATTTTAGAGAAAACTGTAGCCCCTTCCAGTTGGTCAAAAAGATCATCAATCCTGGGCAATGGATATTTATTCTTAACAGTAAGCTTATTCAATTCTCTGTAATCTATGCACATTCTGAAGCTCCCATCTTTCTTCTTTACAAACAGTACTGGAGCTCCCCATGGTGAGGAACTTGGCCTGATGAACCCCATATCGAGCAATTCCTGTAACTGACCTTTCAGCTCCTGTAACTCTTTGACTGCCATTCTGTAAGGTGCTCTTGCCACTGGTTCTGAACCCGGTATCAATTCAATAGTGAATTCTATCTCTATTTCTGGTGGTAATCCTGGCAAATCATCTAAAAACACCTCTGGATACTCTCTGATTATAGGTATGTCTTTCAACTCTTTAACTTCCTTATTTGTATCCTTTACTTGAGCAAGAAAACACTGACATCCCTTGGATACCAATTTGTATGCTTTCAAATAAGTGATTATCATTGAAGAAACTCCTCTTTCTCCATAGAATTTCAACTCTTTTTCTCCAGGAAAATTAAACTTTAAAATTTTCTTGTTGCAGTCAATGATCACAAAATGCTTTGATAACCAATCCATTCCCAATATCATATCAAACTCTTGCAATGGTAAAACATTCATAAAGGCTTCAAACTCCCTTTCATTTAATTTGAAAGTCACTTTACATACACCATTTACATTCATAAATGATCCATCTGGCATTAAAACTTTCAAAATTACATTGATTTCACAAACATTCAATCCAACACTTTTAACCAATTTTTCTGAAATGAAGGAGTGTGAAGCTCCTGTATCAAATAGAATCCGTACAGGCTTTCCTTGCATCATAATTATACCTATAAAATTACATAAGAAAGTCATAAACACACATCATTCTTTTAATAATACTTTCATAATACACATTCATTTACTTCTCATTTTTATCACCTGTAATCACTTCAGGTGAATCCTTAGCATCCTTCTGAGTTAATGCATATACTCTAGGCAGAGTATTCTGTCGGCTTTGACTTGATCCTGGAGTTGATGCAGCTGATTCCACTGTTCTTGGTCTTCCAACATTCCTCTGAGACCCAGTATTCATCTTTGACTCTCCTGCTGGTCTTTGCCCCAGGGTAGGACAGTTCTTAGCTATATGACCTGATTGATGACACCAGAAGCAAGTATTTGTACCAGATAAGCATTCTCCTTTATGTTGTCTTCCACATTTGCTACAACTGTTCACACTTGAACTGTCACTGCTACTGGACTTTGTCTTTTTCCAATTAAACTTTCCACCTTGTGAAATATGCTTGCTATGTGAATCCTGAGGAATTCCCATAACCTCACCACTTTTCCTCTTCTGAAAATCACGTCTCCTTTGAGTATTTTGCATGTCTGCTTCTATCTTTCTAGCTTTTTCCACTAGCACCACATAATCTTCAATTTCAAAAGGAACCAGGGGTTGTCGAATTACATCCTTCAGTCCAGATAAAAATTTATGACATTTTTCCTCTGCCGTTTGTATTAACTGGGGAGCATATCTGGATAGGGTGGTAAATTCAGCCTCATACTGCATCACTGATCTTTCTCCTTGTACTAATCTCATAAATTTATCTTGCATCTGTCTTCTCACTGTAAGAGGTACGAACCAATCTCTGAATATCTGAGTGAAGTCATTCCACTTGATTTGCATGCTAGGTATTCCTTCAAATTTGTCTTGATACAGTCCTCTCCACCACCTTTCAGCTTCTCCTTCTAGTGCAAAGGTTGCCAATGCAACTTTTCTCTCTTCTGGACAGTTCATACCTTCTAATATCTTTTCAATCCTCAGCAACCAGTTTTCAGCCTCTATTGGTCCCTCTATTCCTTTGAATAATGGTGGTCTCATATCTTGAAATAATTTCAGATATTTATCCATAACTATTCCACCACCACTACTACTCCCCGATGGTTGATTTCTTGAATCTTGAATCAGCTGAGTCACAGCTGTCATCATTTGTGCCAGTGCATCAGGATTAACATTAACGTTAGGCACTGATCTTTCTACTTCCTCTTCTCTAGGATTATCTTGATTCCTGTTATCAATAAGATATTCAATTCACATTAAACTTTCAATCAATGATATTCATCCTAATGGCTCTTTCAGTATGATTCAGATCTTAATCAGCTCTGATACCACTTTTGTCACGACCCGTCCCGGATGCTCGATCTAACGAGGCGGGTACAAAAAGTCGGACGATAGTACATTTTCAAAAGTATAAAATAACTCATCATCAAAACTTTTACAATAAACTGAAGAGCCACTAAACACAAAAATATCTATTTTACCTGTTGTCATTTGCACCTCGCCTTCTGTAAACATGTTCTTCTCTTTCAGCCATTATTCTTTAGGAACTTACCTGAAATATTTAAACTCGTGGTTTGAGTTTACTAAGTAAACTCAGTGGGAAATTATAGATAAATTAATCATTAAAATTTAATTTATTTCGATATTTTATATCGATTCTTAAACGTACTTCTTTCATTTCCGTAACTTATATTTCTCATGATATTTTTCATTTATATCAATTTTGAAGTAATTGTTACTTTTATTATTTCATTTGCATTTCCTTTTCCCATATGATTTGCACAGGAGCACCGTCTCAAAGTACCGAAAGGTACTACCTTTTCCATATGATTTCCTTTTCCCATTTCCATAGAAATTTCCTTTTCCTTTTTCGTGCACGAGTACGGCGTTCCCAGCCAGTACTATAAGGGGGTGACTCCTGTTATTTTCAATACCCTTTTCCTTTATTCTCTTTTTCTTTTCTTTTCTTTTCTCATTTTCATCTTTGTTATTTCTATTTCATATAGCATAATTAACATGCATTTTCATAAATAAATCTTTTCCTTTTTCCATAAGCCTTTAGATCTTTCTAATATATAGATTCTTTCTTAAGACGGTAAAATCATAAACGTTTGCCTTCAACATCTTAAAGATATAAGATTTTTAATCAATCATTTAGAAAATTGAAATAATCAATAAAACATAAAATAATATAATTTACCCACTTTGAACTCTTCAGGTCTTCGATGCTTGATCTACTCTTGAATCAATTTCTCTTCTTGTTGAATCCTTGCGGGATCAACACATACAACTTGATCTTTCACTTTCTAAAACCCAAAAATTCAAATAATAACTTTCATGTAAAACTTAAATTTATAATCCACTAATAAACTTATATAAAAAGAATTTCTCTTACAAATGAGAATTTCTCAAACTCTCAAAATCCCTTCTCTTCCAATTTCCTTTTTCTTCGCTACAATCTCTTCCCTATCCTTCAAGAAACATATTATTCACTTTGAATGAAGTAAAGGAAGAAATTTATACGAGAAATTCCAAAAAGAAATCAACAAACCTTTCCCTTAATCCTTATCGTCCGTTTCTCTCGTTCTTCCAATCTCTCCCAAAATAACTCTCTGATAACGATAAGAATGAAAAGGAATCGTTATTTCCTATCATTAAAAACAATCGTGTGCTAAAATTAGAAAAACGAAACTCACCTTGCTCTCTCGCACGAACGCCCGTCGCCGCCCCCTCTGTTTCGCGCGAAAGGTCTGTTCCGCGACCCGTTTCTGTTCGCGGTATTTAAAAGGCCGAACCGGCCGGAAGAACCGGTTATCACATTTAGAAGCACCGATTAAAAATTGATTATATTAGAGGAATATGGAAGTAAGCCAATGAAGATAAGTTTGTAATAATTGGTATTAGTGGTGTTAGCATGCAAAGTGACAACAAAGGTCAGAAGATGTAGATGGATCCGTAAACTTAATGCATAAATATTAGGAAAAAATCAATAGAAAAAGTAGCATGGCTAATTGGAGGGCCAAAAAATTTGTGTAGAGAAGGAAGTATTCTACTAGAATATTGGAATGGAGAATGATATTTCATAATCCAACTCGAAATAGTGGGATAAGATTGATAATGATGATAAGTATTGTTTATTTATGTTAGAATTAGTCCTAGTTGAGTTGGGTAATAACATAATAAATTCTGAGATCCAATTGGTGATTACATTTATTGGTTGTGCTTTACCTTTTTTATAATTTTGTTTTATTTTTAATCATGTATTCACATATTTAGTATCTTTTAAAAATTTCTCTATGTTTGAGTGTTAATAGTTTCGTGCAATTATCAAAATTCTATGTTGAAATTGCTAATATATCCTTATATTATTTCCAGACAAAGCATCGACTCTTACACAATTGCTGCATCCCCAAGCTTTGGGTTACTTGGAGGCACTTCAATTAGATATTCAAGCCTTGACCTTGGCACACAAAGTGGACATGATTTAAATTTGAAGTCACCGTTACTTTTTGAAAGTATTTTAGTGAAAGATGATCTAGATAAGAACTTGAAGAGACCGATCAATTTAATAGGCGACGAAATAATTTCTTCTCACGTGCAATTTCACGAAGGACTTGCTTCTCATGGATGCAGTGTCACACAGACTGTTTTTAATGGTAAAGTCCTTTTTTACTAAGATCTCTCTTTTAATCACATTTTATATCATATTGGATTATTAAGATGACTTTTCAATTCATCATATAATTAGATGGATTAAGTGTTAGGAAAAAAGAGCTACAAAGTAGTCTGCCCTTGAACAAGTGTGATGAAAGATAAAGTGTAAAAGAGATTGAACATTAAAAAAAAAATCACCTTCGGCTTAAGCTTTTGGAGCAGAGAGTATCCAATCTATTAACAAATAAGCTGTAATCTTGATACACAATAAAAGGATAGTCATAAACCCCTCCTCAAACCCGACTTCACCCACGTTCCACAAAGAAAAAGAGAAGTCTCAAGTCTCACACACAAAGAAGAGGGAAATAACTTATCTTATATAACAAAAATATACTTAAATAATTACAAATAGATAACCCAAATTCTAAAGGTCCTTTAAAAGGATATCATCATCTTATTGAGATGAGAATTTGAACTCAAGAAAATGTGTTTCTTTTGATTTCCTACTCGCGCATCATGTCTCTCCTCTCAATTCCTTCTCACGTCATTTACAAAAAACTTAAGATTGCCTTATACTTTTATATATATTAGGCTTCCATGCTCCAACTTATATCAGTCTAATGCAAAGTTGTCTTATGCAAAATCTTTGAACAAAATTTTAAAGCTTTCACACAAGAAATTAGTTACCTATCTCATCATGCAATTCATGTATGGGATTTTAATTAACATCTTATCAAATCACATACCCCATTTTTCATCTTCCCCATAAGAAGTTTGTAACAATAAATGTTCAGATGGCTTATCATTTCTCTCTAGCTTTGCGCTCAACGCGCTTGAAATAATTGAATTCTTAACATCTACTTAGCTTATTGTATCACATCCATGTAGCATGGTGCATCGAAAGTGCTGATAAGGAGGTAAAGAGTATAATAACAACAATGCTTAATATTTGGTATCAACAATCACATTAAGATTTCTCAAAACTATAATGATGAAATTAAATGTATTCATATGTGATTTAATAGGTGTACCTTCTTGCATGCAAAGAAAGTAGAGTCTCTCCTAATAGAATTTATTGGAGAAGCTTGAGGTCACGCACAAAGTCTCCATTTTGACCCACAAATTTTTACAATTGTTTCCTCTAAGAACTCTATTAAGACCATTTTAGCCAGACACAATTGAATTGTTGAGAGAGCCTTACCATCCATCTCTTTATTGCGTTCTTCATTCATCGTTTTTACTTTTTAGGGCCTTTACAAGTCTCTGCTGACTAAAGCACCACACATCTTGATTTTTTAAAGCCTAAAACTATTTGAGCCCTTAAATTTCTCCAACTTAAACTTCATGGTTATTGTATTAGGCTCTAATACTCGTTGGTTGGAAAGATTACACTTAATTTATGCCACATAAGTGTTAACTTAGAAGCAAGTACAATGAACTATGAAGGAACTGCAAAAATGATCAAATGCTAAAAAGAGAACCCCAAAATTTATGTGGTTCATTTTGAGGCTGCATTCACGGGAGAGTGGAGATTATTCAAGCCATTAATAAAGAAGCAACAATTGTGGTTTAAACTAAAATGACATTTATCAACTTTTCTCAAAACCGGTTGCACCCTCAGTCAACAAAGAAAAAGAGAGCCTCATGTCTCGCATGACAAGGAAAATATACTTAGGAGAACAAAAAAAATATGATTTTTTTTTTTTTAAATTATCCACCTATAAGTTTCTCAAAAAAGGTACATCCTCATTTCAAGTAGATAATACTTCAAAAAATTGGAAAGAAATTTCTTGTGATTTTCTTCTATTTCTTGTTTCTTCTCATCTCTCTGTTCAACTCTTCACAAAATACCCAAGATTGCTTTATACTTCCACACAAACTAAACTTAACTACATCAACTTGTATAGCCAACAATTTAAATCAAAGCTACCTAGCTCATACAAAATTATCAAACACATTTTCAAGGTTTCGTGCAAGATGCTTAATACTCACTACACCATGTGATTCATAGATGAATATTGAGTCAATACCTAACAAATCACCTAATCCTTTTTTTAAGCATTCACACGAACTCAAAGTTTTATGCCACAACCAATTTATTCTAAGTCATATTTACTTTTTTTTTTGTAGACCTCTTATTTATATTTACTTGTTTATCTTAAAAAAAAAAATTCACACAAAACTTCCATTATATTGAGTTGATACGTAACATTAATTTCTCTTGTTAACCACTCATCCACTCGTATGTTTTTTGCCTAATTTTCTGGTCGACATACAGGAATTAATGTGCTGGCTGGTGTTGGTATTCTTTCCATACCGTATACAATCAGAGAGTCTGGATGGATTGGGTTAGCATTCTTGGTCCTTTTTGCAATGGTTTGCTGTTACACTGGATTTCTTTTGAAATACTGTTTTGAGAGCAAAGAAGGAATTTTAAGCTACCCAGATATTGGAGAAGCTGCATTTGGGAGATATGGGCGCCTTTTAATATCAGTGAGTTCTTAATTTCTCTAGCAAAATTTATGGGTTGATTGGAAACACTGGCATGAATAAAAACTAAGTGTATAATGCATATGACATACGAAGGTTTAGCTTATGTAACTTGTATTTCTATGCTAAAACTTAAGAACATAACATGTTACATTAAACTGATTCACTACAGGATATTACGTCCTTCAGTGTTTGTGTTCACTATTGTTTTCTGATTGACCAGTCTTTCCTGGACTGGCTGTGGTCTACAATAGGCGGAAATCCTGCTTGCATTGATTTCGACCCCCTTTTGGAGTGGGTCTAGGGCAGATTTTGAATGAGGAGGGGGCGGCTAGGAGGGAAAAGTAAGGGGCTTTTTGGGATTTTCTTATGGAATTGTATGCTTTAAATATATTTTTCCCTAGGGTTCAGTTTTTTTTTCTTCCATGCTTGTTTTTGTTGAAATTTGAATTTCTTAGATTGTAAGGGTTCTAGATGGTGGCTAGGGATTAGGGAGAGCCGGATCTTCCTCTAAAATCCGGCTGTATCTTGCTATTTTCTTTCATATATATTGCAATAAAAAGATTTTTGGTGTGTTCTTTCCAATTTCTTATTGCTTTTCGTTGATTTTGGCTGAAATTACATCTACTTCCTATTTTTTTCATGTGACAAGTTGATGCTAGGAAAATTTATATTCATCTTGATCTACAACAATTAAAACATTAAGCTCAGGGGCTTTTGGCATGAATTTCGGTTATCTTTTTTAATTATCATCATTTAAAGGACATGGTATTTGATGCGAAGAAATATCATTGATCTCTCTCTCTTTCTCTCTCTCTCTCTCATCTTTATTTGTTAGAAGTTAAGTTAACCTATTTTAAAATATTCTTAACTGTTCAAAATGTATTGTTTTAATTTATCTAGAAGTATATTATTGCCTTCCTTCAGGAATTCAAAAACAAAGGCACATAAAAGGATTTGATATAGTAGTTTCTAATGTACCAACCGAGTACATCTCCTTTACAAAAAAATAGCCTTGCAGGTTATTCTTTCTCATTGTTTCATTGTTGATTGCATTATCTATGGAAAGTTTAAGATTGGCTTGTTGTATCACAGATCAAAAACATCTGCTAAGAATGGGCGTGGAAGGGGATGACCCATCTGTTATGCGTTCTGGCTATATAGTATTTTTAAGTCAGGACTGGTGGGCTTTAAAGTTATAATTATTGGCCAAAATTTACAAGTTACTCAAAAAAATCGTCAGTAATGTGATTCATATTGAACTTTAGAGTCTGTATTTGCAACCACAACTGGAAAAGGAGAAAACTGATAAAATTTTGTTTGATTGTATTTATAATGTTTCCTACAATTGGATCATGGCATGTCCTGCTACAATGCGATAGCTGAGCTAGTGATGCTTTGTATAATAAATTGTTTTTGGTCGATTGATGGTGAAAAAAATTCTGCTCAGTTTTCATGTCCAGAAATTAGTAGATTTGCATCTTTCAGAATAATTTTGTTAGAACTAAACGTGCAAACTTAAAAAATTTATCAGTCTGGTTATTTCCTTATAATTTGTTGAGCCAATATGAACATTAAATGGTTGTAATTTTCTTCATTAATCATCATCTTGGTTATCCATTCCTGTACTTAGAGGTGTTAATACTACTTCGGAAATAATTTTTTCCCTACTTCAAGTCATATTATCTTTGGTCCACTTCTTTCTATTGCTAAGTCTTTTTTAAGTAAAATATAATTTTATAACTAGAAATTATATCATTACAAGATGGGTAAGTAAAATGAATTAAAGAGATAGAAAAACATGGAAGACTAAATTAGTAGCGAAGAAGTAACATTCCTTTTAAATTTTGGTCACTGATGGGCCAGAAAAATTAGTAGCAACTCTACTTACAAAGGTTTACCAAATGTTTATTTCAAGGAGTAAAGCGGATTTGTTAAAATATTGTAAATAATGCTTAGAGAAAGCTGCCTAGATATGGGTGATAGATGGTTACTCAGAAACATAAAGAAAGGGAAAGTATATACATCGAATAAGTACTAACATAGTAGGTTCATTGAGAGAAGAGTCTTGTGTAGTTTGCTTCTTAGGAAGGTCTTATAATGATATAACAATGGTCCACAAGCATAACTGAATATTTACCAACGAATTATGAACCTGGCATGAATTTGCAAATGATATTCAGCTTGCGGCAGCCGAATGAGAATTTACCAACAATAGAAAATGAAAATGGTTAAGCATGCATAGAGATCTCATCATTAGAGAAGATGACCTTATGATTGTCTTAAAAGTATAAGCTTGCTTACATAAAGGTGAATGTGAGTTTTGATGAAAAAATAATGAGAATTGTGAGGAAAGAGATCAATGTGATTACGAACCCGACAACCCACATGCTACATTTACAAAGAACGGGAAATGGGAGTATTATGAAAGAGCCATTGAGACAATTGAATCAATTGATATTGGTGGTGATGATGGTGTCCGAATGAAGGGAGCCATCATAACCCTAACACCTGTCAAAAGAGGGAGTGATTTAAGCTTTCACGAATAGACAATCCTAACAATAGTTTAAACTACCGCAAGCCTTTAAGCTGTTCTAAAGAAAAAAAAAATGCTTTTTTATTGCTTTTCTTTACAATATTAGATATCCATATATTAATACATTTATAAAAACAAAAAATAATAATTGATTATTCATTCGTGGCCAATTTAGTTCTAGAGCATCACATATATCCCATTTAGTCCATCGATTATAAAAAATTCACCACAGGAAAGTTAGCAGTTTGCGACGGACTTCATAGCGGATTATTTTTTGGTCAAAAATATCGACAGATTTGCGATAGAAAATTTCGGAGATTTTTTTTTCGCCACAAGCTAAGTTATAATATAATTAAAAAAAGCTTTTATGTTGTTCTGTCTTCGCGGTCGAGTGGAGAAGGGCAATGGGGTCGAGTGGAGAAGGGCAATGGTATTTGACGAGCGGAGCAGGGTTCGAATCTTGTGCAGGCTGGTTAGGAGGGAGATGGCGCGGGTAGTTCGGTCAGGCTTGGGTAGCTGGTCAGGCGCGGACAGAGGTCAATGCGGTTAGGCTCGGGCAACGGGCATCCCCCTCTGCTAGGCAGAATTTGTGGTTTTTTTTTTTTGGCTAAAATTATGCTACAAATTCGTTGGAAATATTTGCGGCGGATTTTTTTCCGACACAAATAATTTTATTGCATCACTTTTTGCGTCGGATTATATTCTGCTCCAAATCCGTCACAAATCGTAATTTGCGACAGATTTTTTTTATTTTGCTGTAGATTTGCAAAAAGGTAACTTTCATGTTGTGATTGATTCCAAATAGTCCCCCAATGATTATATTATAAAGAGTTTTGTATAGTTGAACAACTAATTTGGGATAAATTTGTATCTCGATTTTCATCAATTTTTATATGCGTGATTATTTTGGATCAATTTCATAGTTGGACTAAATTGAAGAAATGTAATATTCTACGACTAAATTGGCCACATACGAATAGTCAGGAGACTTTTTTTTAACTTTTTCCCCCAAATAATTTATCTAAAAATGCGCCCAATTTTGCCATGTTATTCGACATGCATAATTGCGTTATATGGACATCAAGAAGGCTGTGGTTTTCCATATAGTTATGCAAAAAAAAAAAAAAAACTAAATATATGAATAAAATTGCAATGTAAATAAGGATCCTTTGGCTAAGTCCTAAGAAGTTCGAAAGTAAATTGAGGTAGTGAAGTTTGATTTTTTTCCCAATGCACATAAATATTTGCTTTTATTTTAGGATTATATATTATTTCCTAATTTTTTTCATTGAGCATTAGATTCTCGTAAGGTCTATAGCTTGATGAGAAGAAGATGGTAGGAAGGGAATGTGGTCTATGGTTGACCTAAAAAACCTATTTCATATCAAGAATTGCATGAATTTCAAAGAAATTTAGCAAATTACCATACTTTTTAAGCTATTATTAAAATTTTTAGGATTATTTTTTAATATAGCTTCAAAAAACTTTGTTTTTGTTTAACATACAACCTTATTTGTCTTCTAACCTTTTTTAATATTATGATAGCTTGTGTCCTTAAAACGGAAAACTAAAATGTCGTAAAAGGGGACTTATAATCCTTTTCATTCAATCGGTCGAAGTACCTAGGATTAGAACATGATTAGATGAAGCAAAAACGATACTGAAATAGAGGGGAGTTTAGCTGCTTGTGTGTGCTATAGAGAACCACATTGGGAGCATGATAGAAGGCGTCTAGAGAGCAACCGCAAATGTGCGTTAGAGATCGGGGTACAATAGTGGAGATAATGGTCAAGGTTGCTGAAGTGTTTGGTGTTGCCATAGATTAAAATATGGATATTAAATAGAAGAGGGGAGCAAGTTATCAAGGGTGTTTGATAATAAATTTGATAATGGATTAGATAAAATCATAAAAAAAATCTTTCTAATGGCTTGGGTTTGGCATATGCTCTCATACCTCGAGATTGCTTCTTTGTCCTGTTACTTTCTCCCTACCATGCTCAACACCATATCCTCGCGCTTGTCACTATGCTTTGGTGATTGACTTTTCTCTCGTGCACTTGTGCACGTTCTTCCATGTGCTTGCACGCTTGTTTCGCCTGATGGCTCCTAGTGATGTGATACCACATGCGAAGGAGCTTCTTAAGAAAATTAAAAGTGATTGACAATGGAATTACAATTAAGAGCTTATTGAGATAACAAGTAAAATCATTAAAGGTTCTTAGTTGTTAACTTGCTTAGGAGAAGGAGTACAAGTAGATTAACCAAAAACTCATGGATAACCAAGGATAGTATCAATACCAAAAGCTATTAATCAACAATCCGTAATTTAATAACGAGAGTTTCACCTTGGGGATTGATCACTCAACTACACTAGGCTTAGCGGGAGAAGATCTTCAGCACACCGAACGATGCCATGAGGAAGGTTGCAACGCCGATGGTCTTGAGCCACAGAAAGGTTGACGATGGTGGAGGAGACACGGACGGATAGCCGTTGACGGTCCACGAATAGTCCTCGAATTGCTCGTCGATGACGTCTACGAGCGTGGGGAGGATGCGATTCAAGTAGTCTTCAACGGTGTCGTCGAAATCAAAGCCCACATCAAAGAACGGCGATTGGTGGATGTTGACTTGACCTCGATCGTCATGCACAAATCCAAAGTTCCATTCGGATTCCGCCATGCATGCTTGGCGTCGGAGAATCTTCCACACGAAGAGAGGAAGAACGTGGTGTTGAAAGAGAGCACTTGTCGTTTGATAGGATGGGAGAGGAGGGGAGAGGGCCGGCGGGAATCTCAAGGAGAGAGGGTGGGGGCCGGCGGGTGCAAGAGGAGGAGGCTAGGGTTTGAGGGAAAATTGGTTTTGGAGAATTATGGAAGGGATTACTCAAATCTGAAATTTAATTTCAGTTTGAGTAATTTAGGAGGGAATAGATTTGAATTTGAACTTCAAATCAATTGGAATTAATGCCTTGATTAGGGAATTAATGGGGGGGGGGGGGGCTTAATAGGGGGGGTGGCCGGCGGTTTCAAGAGAGGATGAGTGATTAATTTAAAACCTGAAATTAATTTCAGGTTTTAAAGGAATCAGGAGGGAAAAGTAATTTGAAATTGATTTCAAATTCAAGCGTCATCAATGCCTTAATGATGGCATTAATGGGGCTCCTCCAAAGATGAGGCCGACGGCATGCTAAGGGGAGAGAGAGGGGAATTCAAGGGAATAAGCTTCCAATTTAGGATGATGACGTGGCAATAGGTTTCATAACTCCAATCTAAATCAAATTGAAATTGAATTCCATCATGAAAACTTTCCGAAGTTGGATTTCCAAATTAGGAAAGAATTTGAAATTTGAAATTCAAATTTCAAATTTGAAGCAAGCGGAAGGAGGGGTTGGACGGGTGGGGGAAGTCGCCGGCAAGGTGGCCGGCCGGGACCGTGGAAGTGGCCGGCGGCGGGCTTCCAAGGGGCGGCGGCAACTTGGGTTATGGAGGGATTTTCTTGTGGTGGAGAAAGAAGATGGAGGTGAATACGAAGGAGAAGATAGAAAACCTAACCACGAGCCGCGGACTCTTCCAACGACTGGTGGGCCTTGCGAGTTGCTCCCCTTGAGCTCTCTCCCTTCTCAAGCCCTCATACAAGAAGAGGAAGTAGAAACACAGATTTTTTTATTCAAATATTCATTAGCTATTACAAGAGGAAAAGACCCATATATATAGGTCTCAAGCATACATGAATAAATAAAGACTAAATTGCCCTCAGGGCCCCAACATGACTCAACTCAACATAAGGGTACAATAGGAAAATATAAAAATAAAAATGCATAAACAATTAGAAAAATAAGCTCTGAATCGTGGCCATCGATCGGTGATGCACATGTTTGAACTTTGGATCGATGTCCTCATCACCTAGCATGCCACCTAGGGTTGTGGTTATGCACTCCTTATTGATGCCTCTCTCCCCGCTAGACTGTTTTTTTTTTTTTTCTTCTTTCCTCGCTTTAGCTCTCCTTGACACTCGTATCCATGTCTCTATTGGGTTGCACTCGTTATCTCTCTCTCTCTCTCTCTCTCTCTCTCTCTCTCTCTCTCTCTCTCACCTTGTCCTCAATTGCTTCCGAATCACCTCTCTTCTTGGCTGCTCTTATGGTCACAGTGGTTTGTCCATTTCTCACCGTCTGTGCATCCTTTATTGATGGCTCCTATTATTTCGAAGGCTTCTCTTATTGCTTACATTTTTTATATACTTTCTTCTTGTTGCTCACAATTTTCATTCTTTTGTAGAAGTTATCAGACTCAGGATTGCATTCCTCTTTTTTATGTTTAGATTCCTTTTCATTTTCAACAATTCTTAGTTCCACCACAATATAAACATTCATCTTCCTATCAAAGGCAAGCTGACCCTCATTTTTTCTTAGGATGAGATCTTCAAAATTGGTAGACCGCTTTTTGTCTTTTATATTTAAATTCTGCTTGGGCCATCCAAATGTGGATGTCATTCACAAATTTTTGTTAGACATAAACTTTGTTGGTGACTATTTAGTTGGGATAATTGATCCTCATTGCATGATTATGATACCATTCTCAGGTGTAGACTGCTCTAGATTCTTCTCTAGATCTACCTATCATGATCGTGGCTTTTTGATCTGTTGTGGTCTCCACATTTGATGCATCTGAGGAATCACCTATCACCCCTATTTTGATAGTTTTTCATTAGCTTCTATTATAGTTCTTCAACCAATCCACTTAATACTCCTTTGATTCTATTTTTGATAAACCTTTGCATGTTGATGCTGCCAGTGCTCATCTTTTGAGGCCTTTTGTGATTATATTTTTTGTTGAATGGACGTTGGCATTGCTGTTGGAAAAGGTGGTAAGCTTTGGCTCCGAGCCTTTTGTATATTGGCATAATATAATATTTGAAGTTATCTCCCATGTTGATCTTTCTGTAAAATTTTTAGGCTCAATTTCTTTAATTGTTAGAAGGCTCATCTAAATACAAAAAAATCAAATAGTTGGGCGTAAGTGGGACATTCAAATGTTTATTCCCTTTGTACTCCCATATGGTTGTTGCTCATCCTTCATTGATTCATCTTGGTACTCATAATTTAGAACCAGTTGACTTCCTCCAAGATTCTGAAACTATTATGTTTGCCCTTGCCAGCCCTATATATATGCCCTCTACATCTTTTGCAAGCAAGATAATGAAATTTAGTTCTCCAATCTTGGAAGTTATCCCTCTCCCTTCTATTATGAATACATATATATTCACGATTATTAGAAATCTGATAATTTTGATAGGAGCATTATAAGTAATGACGCTTGGGTGGATAGGAGGTATCAAATCATATTTATAAATGGGAACATACTCAAAAAAATATCGTCACTCTTGTTTTCACTAGGCCTCAAGTGTGGTCCAAATGAGTTTTATTTCTTCTTTTTTTCTTTCCTATGCTGTTGGATGGTCCATCCTTAGTTTCATGCTATTTGTATTTGCTGCTTAGTATTTTTCCTTACATATATGTAATTCTTGGCAATTTCCCTTGTTATACTGTCACGACCCGTCCCGGATGCTCGATCTAACGAGGCGGGTACGAAAAGTCGGACGATAGTACATTTCCAAAAGTATAAAATAACTCATTATCAAAAACTTTTCTATAAACTGAAGAGCCACTAAACACAAGAATCTAATTTACCTGTTATCATATGTACGGCGTCTTCTGTAAACATGTTCTTCTCTTTCTGCAATTTCTTTTCTTAGGACTTACCTGAAACATTTAAACTCGTGGTTTGAGTTTACTAAGTAAACTCAGTGGGTAATTCTCATCTTCACTTAATATACATGAAAATCACTAAGATAAAATAAAGTTTAACATTTACATTAGTGTACTTTTGCTTCACTTTATGCATTTCCTTTCATGAATTTCATTTAAACATTTCTCAATCATATATATCTCATCATATAACATTATATTCATTCATAAAATTTCTTTTAATCTATATTCCTTTTCCCTTTTGAATTCATACAGGAGCACCGTCTAAATGTACTCAAAAGTACAACCATTTCCATTTCCTTTATCCATTTCCGTTACCTTTTCCCTTTTTACGTGCACGGGTACGTTGCTTCCCCAGCCAGTACCATACGGGGGTGAACTCCTGTATACTTTGCATGCATAACCTTTTCCTTTTTGTTTCATTTGATACTATGTCATTTTCCTTTAATGTTTATGTATTTGTATTCTTAGATGTATAGATATGCATTTCAATTATTTTTCATTTCCTTTGCATATATTTTTTTTCACATATATTGATAAATTTCCACATGCTTATAATATTTCATTCATTTCATTTATACAAATTTGATATTAATGCATGTATTAGAATTTACATTGTCTCATCTATAACTATCTTCAAATGGAATAGCATGTATAAAATACAATCAATTGTATGAATATACTTTGAATTTTGAAATGAAAATAACTAGTAAAATTTTCACAAGCATAATTACCCACTTTATTCCTCCCAAAACTTCGATTCTTGGAGCAACCTCAACTTCGAGTTCCTACAACTTTCACAAATGTAATTCTATAAAAACGTGCTTTTATAATAAAATTGAAATAAACTTGTATAATAAGAGAGTCACTTACAGAGAAAAGAAAAATGGGATTTTTCTAAAAATCCCTAAATCCTTCTCTCTCAAAATTCTTCTTCCCCTTCCAAAAATTCTCTCTCTTGCTTCAATTCTCTTCCTCTACCTTTAAGAAATATATTGTTCACTTTAAATGTAGTAAACAAAGGGAATTTATACAAAAAAAATCTGGAAGAAAATTCTACAAATATTTCTCCTTCTTTATCTCGATCGTTTCTCTCGTTCTTCAATTTCTCCCAAAATAACACTCTGATAACTATAAGAATGAAAATGAATTACTATTTCTTACTCTTGAAGATAATCACTTGCTAAAATCGGAGAAAAGAAAAACCTACCTTGTTCTACGCACGAAGCCGTCGCCGCGCCCTCTCTGTTCCGCTGCTTCTGTTCGCGAAACAGCGACCCACGCTGGTCGCAACTTCTAAATATGAACGGGTGACCGGTTCGGTTGAACCGGTCCCCAACCGGTCTGTTACATATACTTATATCATTTATTTGATATAAAATTTTGCTTTAAACAAGATTCCTTATTATGGTATATTTATTAAATTACTTGGCAATTACTTTGGTATAACCTATCTTCTAATTCAATGGTGATAGTTACATTTTCTTATAATCTAATTTGTACATTAAAATTTTGAATCAACTTTAGATCCTGCCTTGGTATCATTGCCTTCCCGGATTGCTAGTCCAAACATTGCACCTACTCATATGATTAATGCTTTAAACTCTCTAGGAGTTGACGATCTTCCCATTTCCGGGGTAGTTGATGATTGAGAATCTCTGTCAATTAGTTATGATGTTAGCATTTCCAGGACTGAAGAGTTAGTGAACAATAATTTTCAAATTGTATATACTCGGCGGGAAAGAACAACAAGAAAAATGTAATGTCACTATAGAAAATGTGTCAAGCCACAAGTTAGAAGTTTTAATGAGGACCCTTAGGATTATTTCATTCTTGAAAATTATTTGTTTGCCCCTTTGCAGTGTAATTTTTTTAGTTATTCTATTCACCTAGCAATGCTATGCTTTTGCTTCATTCAACAACAACAACAACAACAACAACAAGCTTTTATCCCACAATGTGGGGTCGGCTACATGAATCCTTTTTCTTCATTGTGCCATGTTAAAAATTAAATTCTCATTTAAATCTAATAAAGAAAGGTCATATCTAATATTTTCTGACCAAGTATTTTTAGGTTTACCTCTACCTTTCTTAACATTTCATGTTGTTGATGTAGGCAAGCTTTGGGTTGTTTTCTGACTCTTGGTTTGGGCCTTGGCTGCTCTCGGGTTGAGCTTTGGCTGCACTGGTTTTGTGCTGAAATTTTGGAATCTTCTTGGTTTTAGCTCATAAATGCTTGAGCTAAAACTTTAGCTCATTATTATGAAAAGTTCTTTACCGAATAGCTCATTATTGGAGTGGCATTATTGCCCCTTTTCTCTTCCCATTCTTGTATGTCTTTGGTTTCTTCCTTGGGAGTAATTGTAGTGGGTTGGTTGTCTTTTGGGATTTCTCCCTGGTTGCTTTCCCGTGAATCCTCTGCCCCGTTTCCTGTGTTGGCTCCTCGGGTCCCTCTCTGGCTGCTTTCCCATGGCTTGCTGGCTGGGTTTCCCGTGGCTTGCTGGCTGTGCTTCCTGTGGCTTTCCTGACTGTGTCCCGTGGCTTCTCCAATCAGTTTTCTCTGCAGTTTTTTGGGGGCTGCTGTGGTGTCTTTTGGCCTTCCTCTTACCCTTAGTTAATTGGTTTAATTAAAGATTTATGTGGCTGTTTGTCTCCCTTTTCTCTCCTATAAATGTGGTGTTTTTTGTCAAAAAAAAAGTTGTTGTGATGATGATTTTTGGATAAAACCTGCGGGTTTCTTTGGAATAGCTTGCGAGCTATGTCCTTCACCTTCCTCTCCTTTTTGTAGCTTGCGAGCTATATTTCATCTAGTCTTCTAACCTCTTTCTTCTATCCGCAAGTGACCACCCCACCTGTATCCTTCTTCTCAAGCAAAAGAAATGCAATTTTAGGTGTTTTATGGTTGTCATGAGTTGTAAGGTAATTATTTATGTTTGTGTTTGTAAGTGTCAAAGTTTGTAATTGTCTTCTTATGATATAAAAGATGTTTTTTTAGAATTTTGTGTCATTTCTATTTCCTAAGAAGGTTTAATTTTTGCTTGCAAAAATTTGGGGTTGTCCCAAATTTTTGCATGCATCAGTTGTACTTCAGTGACTCAATAAAATTTGCTTTCTTTGAAAAAAAAATTCAACCTTGTAGGTTGCATTTTAATGGATGTTCTTTTGCCTGTTGACTGAAAGAAGATAATTTAAAACTGTGCATTGTCTACCTTTATTATTGAAATCTCAACATGAAGTTGCTATACGTTTGCTGTCACTGTTACCCATAGCACATAACGCGTCTAGTGTTTTTATTGATATTAACCAGTTATCAAGCATCGTATGTAGCCATGATAGACAAGTGACGGCTGAAAATTTGCATACTTTTGTCTAAAGGTTGGAACTGCTGCCATTAGGTCATAAAATTGTTGTGCGCAACCTTTCCAAGTCTCATCTGTCAAAAAAATTTATGTTTACTTTTAGGTTGTCATAGATTTTGATTTGATTTGTTTTTTATTTTATAATATAAATGCATTTTCCGCAGTTACAAATGGATTTTTACCATTTCACCATCAATTTCTTTATGTTCTGTTCTTCACTCTGCTTATGTGCTTGAAAGATGTACTTGATATCACCGCCTAAGTACTAATCAATGTTTGCTTAATCCATGATGCAGATTGTCTTGTACACGGAATTATACGTAAGTGGAGTTCAAATTTGGTCCTTAAGAATTTAGTCACCTACGATCTGTTTTATTTTTATTTTTTTTCCCTTTCTTTTGCCTCTGAGGCGACCTTTCAAGAGATCTTCAACTTTGCCTGCTACTGTTTTTCTTCTACAGTCATATTGTGTGGAATTTATTATATTGGAAGGTGACAATCTTACAAGGATGTTTCCTGGTGTTGCTTTTGATTGGGGGGGCATTCACTTGGATTCTTCGCACTTCTTTGGAATTTTGACTGCTTTGGTTGTATTACCAACTGTTTGTCTAAGAGATCTCAGGGTTCTTTCTTATCTTTCAGGTTTGATAACATGGTTTTATGTGCCTCTTTTGTTTAAAAATATGACTGAAGGGTCGTCTCTGATGTTTTTAAAATTTTCTACAGCTGGTGGTGTCTTTGCAACTATTCTTGTTTTCTTTTCTGTTATTTCTGTGGGGGCAACAGATGGGATTGGGTATCATCAAACAGGTGAAGTTGTGAGATGGAGTGGCGTACCTTTTGCTGTCGGAATATATGGATTTTGCTACTCAGGTCACGCAGTGTTTCCAAATATTTATCAGTCTATGGCTGATCGGACAAAATTTACGAGGGCATTAGTAATATGGTATGCATTTCCAAATTTAATTTGCCAAGTAATTTAATCTACTAGTCCTATCATTATTCATTATTTGATTCTGGCTGTTTCTTCCTATCATCAAACAGCTTTTCTTTGTGCACAGCAATATATGGTTCTTTTGCCGCCATTAGTTTTCTTATGTTTGGTGAGAGTACACTATCCCAGATAACCCTAAATTTGCCAAAGGATGCCGTGGCATCAAAGGTTGCTCTGTGGACGACTGTGAGTAGTATTTCTTGTTATCATATTTTTTGTTTATTGATAACTGCTTTTCTCTTTTGTAATTTTTACTCTTTGATTAACCTTTTTATCAGGTAATAAATCCTTTCACCAAGTATCCTTTTGACTCTCAGAAGTTTTTAACTCTTGTGCTTGCGTGTTATTTTATCTTGTTTCCTCCATTTCTAATATATTTGTTGAATTTATTATTCTAGTCACCATTGGGTGCAAACACACTGTTATTTTAACTCTTATCATAAATTATTATTTTATTTGCCTTTGTTTCGTTCTGAACCTTTAATAGATATGCATTGTTGCTTAATCCACTGGCAAGGAGTATCGAGGAGCTTCTTCCATTGGGAATCTCCTGTAGTGTTTGGTGCAGTGTGCTATTGAGGACAGCACTAGTATTGTCAACCGTATTCATCGCTTTTATTCTACCTTTTTTTGGTATGTTTTTTCTATAATTTAATGAAGATCTTAATTTTTATAATAGAAATGCTTAATACTCTTTGCATATTAGCTGTTTTACTGAAATGATCCTCTTTGCTTAAATAACATTTTGCTTTGTTATTGTTAATAATATGTTCTCTTGAAAACCAGAACCTGACATACGTGAAGTATCATTAATTATGATAACGGTGGTTCAGAAAGATTTTTTTTTCCTTTCAAATTAGAGCTAATTAGATTGTGGCTATTGCTAGTTGATGGATATCTGCTTATATGCGGTTGAAATTTCTATTAAATTTTCAATAGAAATTGCTAGTTGATGGATATCTGCTCAATGATAAGAATAACATTTATTTTCTTTTGTAATTTTCAATTTTAAGAATTTTAAAATGCCTATGAGAACGAGTTGTTAAAGGAAAAGCTTCCAATAGTAAAAATAGTTGGTGGTGAAATTAAAATGTGCAAGAAAAGATAAAAAAAAGAAGCTCTGTTATAAAAAAAATAGTTTAGATGCAAAAATTTTGAAAATTGGGAAACGTATAAAGTTGCTCATAAGGAGTCTAAGAAAGAATTTTGTGATGCAAAGACTTTAGCTTTTAATAATTTATATAATAGATTAGATACTAAAGAAGGCGGAAAATATATGTATAAGCTAGCCAGACAAAGAGATAGGAGTAGTAAGGATTTAGTTCAAGTGAAGTGCATTCAGGATGAATATCAAAATTTTTTTTTTTAAAAAGAGGATATTTAACAAAGGTGGATGAGATATTTTGCTAAACTTTTCAACGAAGATTGTGAATATACAATTGACTTTAGTGACCTTAACACTCTAAATAAAAATAAAGATTTTTAATTTTATCGGCGTATTACTAAAACTGATGTTGGAGAGGCTTTAAAGAAAATGAAGTGTGGGAAAATTGTTGGAACTAATGATATTCCAATAGAGGTGTGAAATGCTTAAGAGATGAAGGAATTTCTTGGCTTATAAAACTTTTTAATATTATTTTGAAGACTAAAAAGATGTCAGATGTGTGGAGAATGAGTGTGTTGATTCCTATCCTTAAGAATAAAGGTGATGCACAAGATTGTGCAAATTATAGAGGAATTAAGTTGATGTGTCATACTTTAAAACTATGGGAGAGAATTATGGAGCAGAGGTTACGATATGATACTAATATTTCTCAAAATCAATTTGGATTCATGTCAGATAGGTCTACTATGAAAGCCATTCATTTATTGAGAGGTTTGATGGAGAAGTATAGAGAGAAAAAGGAAGATCTTCATGTGATATTTATTGATTTAGAGAAAGCATATGATAAAGTTCCAAGATAAGTTCTATGGGGAGTTCTAAAAAAGAAAGGTATTAATAATGCTCATATTCAAGTTATTAGGGATATGTATACTGGAACTGTTACTTGTATTCAAACACAAGATTGTTTGACCTAGTATTTTCCAATTTTAGTTGGATTACATCAAGGATCATCCTTTGAGTCTAAAGGTTTTCGTTTGAGTAGATCTAAAATCGAATACAAGGAGTATAATTTAGTAATAATAGATCTAGTGGGGGGTTTGTGACTTTGAGCGATCAAGTCATTAATAAGAGTACACATTTTAGATATCTCTATTGCTCAGAATGATTGTGAAATAGATGGGGATATTATTAGTAGAATTCAAGTTGGATGGATGAAGTGGAGGAATGCATCAGGCTTGTTGTGTGATAGAAAAGTACCACTCAACTATTTTTTTGATTGTGAAAATAGCTATCCTGATTAAATGATTTGTGCATGTTCAACCAAGCCAACAAGGTATCAGTGTAGCAGCTTCAAGTATTTTGCATGAATCATTCTTCTTCTGGTACCTTAGCATTTTATGTTGCAGGGTGAGGAATCCTTAACATGACGATGATAGTGTAGATGTCGGTCACAGTTATTGACCATATTAGATTGAATATTCTAGGATCATTATAAACAATTTGATTGTAAAAATAGCTATCCTGATTAAATGATTTGTATATGGTCAACCAAGCCACCAAGGTGTCAGTGCAACAGCTTCAAGTATTTTGCATGAATTATTCTTCAAGTAGATTTGTTTTGGAATAACTTTTGGTACCATCCAGAAATTCCATCTGGCTGTATATCTTTCTAGGAAAGGTTTTATATTCACTTTTTACTAAATGCTAATTCTGGCATGTGAGTAGAATTTATATTTATGTATTTATCAGACAACCAAAAGGTATATGATCTTCTAGGATGAAGATCAATTTGGAAAAACTTGCAACTTGTCTTAATCATCTAAGGCTATGCTTCAATTATACTGATTGATTAAATGTGTCTACTTGTCATCAATGTATTGTATTACCATACATCGAAGTAACTTATTGTTGAGGCTTGGAACTACATCGTTTTTTTTCCTCCTAGTTAGAAATTTGTATGGGGCAGCAGTGCTTGCTTGAGCTGGAATACGTTTTATTTATGTCACTGTCTTCATGAAAGTTTCTTGACAACAACAACAACAACAACATCAACCCTTTATCCCACTACGTGGGGTCGGTTACATGAATCATTTTTTTTCCATTATGTTCTATTAAAAGTCATGAAAGTTTCTTGAGATGAATTAAATTACAGTCCTTTGCATATTTGTTGTGCAGGTCTTGTGATGTCTCTGATTGGCTCTCTATTCAGTATACTAGTGGTATGCTCTTTCTCCTGTTTTGGCAGTTAACCATTCATTGATATTAACTCCATATGATTATGCATATTTGAGATGATTATATGTTTGATTAACTTTACCATAAGATATATGGTTGATTCCAATACCATAGAAGTGCAGATATTAGGATTGTTGAGGTGAAGGCACTTGACTTTCTTTTGGGAGTTGATACGAAAAGGATCCGATCTAATTGAGTAAAGAGAGATTGAGAGAGATGATAAATCCTTTTGGATGTGGCATAAGAATATCACCTTGATTTCAATGTCCTGCATCAAACGTTGGACCCATTATTCACAGGTGTGGGGTCTGGTAATTGCTTTGTATAATGAATTTGTTAATCAGAAGCTATAGCCGTGCATTTGTGACTATACAGTTGGGAAATCGCTTGTAGAGACTTGACTGTCAAGTTGGTTATTTTAAAGTCAAGTTTTGGTATGTTGTTCAAGTTGGTTACCTTGAAGTTTTTGAGCAGACTACTTTCTTTAAGTCATTTTAAGGGTGTAGCAGCTGGTTCTAGATCTTGTGAGCTCTTAGACCTGGTTTTGCTCTAATATACGACTTTGACTAACTTGACCTTAGCGAGTTCCACACAACTTTGTTAATTTGGCTCCGACAAGTTATATGTGGATTGACAAACTTGACTTGTGCGAGTGGATGGAGATACAATAGTTTCTTTTATTCTTGGGGCTCTTTTGCTAAGGCATAATATGAAGACTATTTTCTCCTCAAATTGCCTTTGGTACTAACAAGAATTTGAGATAGTCTGTTGAATATTTCATTCTATCGTTTGTTATGAATTTATACAATTCTAGAGGAATCTCTAGTAGAAAATATACAAAATTTAGGGGTTGAAAATAATTTTGGGTTGGTTTTGGGTTTTGTGAGATCGTTTACCATGCTTGGGTCCAAGATGCAATTTAGTAAACTTGACTTGGGTGAGAGTATTGTTAGACCGGTCCACTGGACCGGTCAAGGCGGGACCGGTTCACGGGCGAAACCGCAAAACAGCGGAGTGAACTCCGCCTGTGCGAGATGCCGCGCGAGCCGCTCATCTTGCGGGGCTGTTTTAGGAAGGTTTTTGAATGGATTTTAGGAGGGAATTTGAACGTAGGGACTGTTTAGGGAATTCCTTTTGATTTGTATGCATTAAATAGTAGATTTTCCTAGGGTTTGATCATCTTGAATTTGGCTGAAATTTGAGATCTCGTAGATTTAGGTTTTCTTTGGGCTCTAGCGGCGTCTAGAGATTTGGGAGAGATCGATCCTCCTCTCGAATTGAGGATCAATTGTATCTTTGCTATTTTCCTTGCAACTACTAATAAAATACAAGTTTTTTCTCTGATTTTTCTGCAGTTTTTCCCTTCTTTCCTACTGTTTTTGGCTGTTTTTCTGCTGTGGACAGCAGTTTTACATTGGATCTACTTGGTTTTGGTGAGAAACACTTGGAAATCCAAGTGTTTCCTATCAAATTGGTATCAGAGCGTCGATTTGGGACCACCGGCGGCTGAAATTCTGAGCAAGTTTCTTTTCCGGAAGAAGAATTTTTTTTGGGATCCGTTAGAAGAAAAATGGCCGGAAAGAAGGTGGAAGCGTTAGAAGGCGAGTTCGGACAACTGAAGACAGATCTGGAGGGAAAGTTCATGGAAATCTCCGCCAACAATGACAGGTTGGAAGGGAGGTTTGCGGCTATGGAAGAAATGATGAAGAAACTATTGGAGATGAAGACCAATACGGAGACATCGGAAGTGAGAGAGACTACTGACGGCCATGGCGTAGGAGGAAATCCAAACCCAATCCGGGGGAGGAGGAATCCGGAGGTGGAGATTCTTGAAAGGGACGACGACATGCCACCTCTAGAGCCAATCTCTAGAGAGGAGATGAGCATGGGAAATGACCATCGAGGTGCTGATTTTCAGCGTCGAGGTGCTGATTTTCAGCGTCGAGGTGTTGATTTCGGAGGCAGACGGGGGGAATATGAAGGTAGTGCAGATTTTGAAGAAAGGAGAGAAGAATATCAGCGTCGAGGTGCTGAATTTCAGCGTCGAGGTGCTGATTTTGAAAGAGGAATGGGGGATTATGACGACGAACTCGGATACCAGCGTTGGAGGGAGGATCGGGACACTTGGGGAGCACCTCATCTTGGAGGAATGGGAGGTTATGGAGAGTACCGGGGTAACGGAAGGGATCCGAAGGTGAGGAAGTTGAAGATGCCCATCTTTGAGGGCGAAGATGGCTATGGTTGGATCTATAAGGTGGAGCGTTACTTCGCTGTCAATGGGTTGATAGATGATGAGAAGCTGACGGCGGCAGGGTTGTGTCTGGAAGGGAAGGCGTTAGCCTGGTATCAATGGCGTGACAGATGGGAGCCCATCCGGAGTTGGCGAGAGTTCAAAGAATGCTTACTAGAGCGTTTCCGAGCCGATGGGGAAGGAGACTTCTATGAGCAATTCTTTGCCCTTACCCAGGAAGGCACAGTGGCAGATTACCGGAACAGGTTTGAGTATCTGGCTAGTAGGCTGGATCATATCTCGGAGTCAGCCCTGGAAGGGAATTTCATGAAGGGGCTGAAACCAGAGATAAGAACAGCAGTCAGAGTGTTGGAGTCAAGGAGTCTCGGAAAGGCCATGGAGTTGGCCCAGTTGGTGGAGGACCAGAAGAAGTCTGAAAGAGGGAATCGGGGAAACCATTCAGGAGGCTCTTACAGGACGACGACCACTCTTCTAGCACCCAAGGGGCCTACATCAAGCAACATTAATGAGACCACCCGGGAGAAGCCAGTAGGAGGAGGGAGTGGGGAAAATTTCAAGAGGCTGACAGAGAAGGAGGTGCAGGAGAAGAGAGCAAAGAGGTTGTGCTTCAGATACGATGAGAAGTACATGCCGGGGCACAGGTGCAAGGACCGAACTCTTCAGGTTCTCCTTGTCTGTGAAGATGAGGAAGACGAGGAGGGAGGAGGCAGCAAATCTGATGAGGAGGAGAAGCTGCACCTGGATGTGGCAGAAGTCTCCCTCAACTCTTTAGTGGGATTCACCCCGAGTTACACTATGAAAGTGAGAGGAGAGATAGCTGACCGCGAGGTGGTTGTGTTGATTGACAGTGGGGCAACCCATAATTTTATTTCCAACCAGTTAGTGGAGTCATTGGGGATGGAGTTAGTGGATACCGGAGGCTATGGAGTGATGATGGGCACGGGGAAGGTGGAGATGGATAGAGGAGTCTGTCGAGGAGTAGTACTGAAGATTCAAGGAATCCATGTAAAGGAAGACTTCCTTCCCTTGGAATTGGGGAGTACGGATGTCATCCTGGGGATGAAATGGTTGCAGACCTTGGGGGAAACCAAGGACAATTGGGGAGCACTCACAATGGAATTAATGGTGGATGGGAGAAAGATAGTTATAAGGGGAGATGCAGGGCTATCCAAAGCCACGAAATCACTTAAGACCATGGTTAGGGATATACAAGAGGTGGGGGAAGATTATTTGGTGGGACTACACAAGCTGGATGTGATCAGGATGGAGGAGGAAGGGGATGTTTCTCTTTCCATGTAGCCCTTGGTTCAGCAATACATTGAGGATTTTCAGTCACCTCAAGGATGGCCACCTCCGCGGGAACACGAGCATATTTCCACCTTGAGGACAAGGTGGATCTTTGGGAGGGGAGTATTGTTAGACCGATCCACTGGACCGGTCCAGCCGGTCCAGGCGGGACTGGTTCACGGGCGAAACCGCAAAACAGCGGAGTGAACTCTGCCTGTGCGGGATGCCGCGCGAGCCGCTCATCTTGCGGGGCTGTTTTAGGAAGGTTTTTGAATGGATTTTAGGAGGGAATTTGAACGTAGGGACTGTTTAGGGAATTCCTTTTGATTTGTATGCATTAAATAGTAGATTTTCCTAGGGTTTGATCATCTTGAATTTGGCTGAAATTTGAGATCTCGTAGATTTAGGTTTTCTTTGGGCTCTAGCGGCGTCTAGAGATTTGGGAGAGATCGATCCTCCTCTCGAATTGAGGATCAATTATATCTTTGCTATTTTCCTTGCAACTACTAATAAAATACAAGTTTTTTCTCTGATTTTTCTGCAGTTTTTCCCTGCTTTTCTACTGTTTTTGGCTGTTTTTCTGCTGTGGACAGCAGTTTTACATTGGATCTACTTGGTTTTGGTGAGAAACACTTGGAAATCCAAGTGTTTCTATCAAGTTTCAAGTTGACTTAATTAACTTAGGCGAGCTGGGGTCTACAATATAGATGATGAAATTTAAAAAAAATGCAGAGCTATTTTGAAAATGAAACCCCAAACTCTCACAGTGTCAACTTCGTTCATAGTTCACGCGGGAGAGTGTAGCTCAACATTTTATTGAGTACAAGGTAGAGTTACAAAAGAATGTTTAATTCAGATTATTTTATTCTATTGTAATCATTTAGTGGCTTCTTTAAAACCTTTGGAAAGCATTTTGTCATGCCCAAATGTTTGAACAAGAAGTTTATAAGATTCTAGATATCGTCTACCATCCTTGGGCGTGACATGCCGAGCAGAGGCGAAGAAATCCTCCATAACCATTCTTACATGGGGTATGACATTGGAAGGTTCTAGATGGTTCTAGAAGATTCTAAAAGGTTCTAAAAGATTGCAGAAGATTCTGAAAGATTTAAAAAGGTTTTAGATTGGCCTAGAGTTTTCTAGAAAATTCTAGAGTGCTCTAGAATGTTCTAAAATAATTTGGATATTTAGAGAGTAAGGTAGGATATTATAGAACTCTGTAGAATATTATAGAGTTATGTGAGAGTGTAGGGAATAATGTGAAGTATTCTAGAGAACTCCACACTCATGTATTTTGGAGGGAGTTTTAGAATGTTCTTAGGTATAAGAGGAGGGCTATAAATAGGACCATCCCCTTTCATTTGTAACCATCTCCCAAATCTCCCAAAATCCCTCCGTCCCTCTTGTGTAAGTTTTCTTGTAATAGTGAAGTTTTTCTCATTCACTCTCTCTAGCATTTTTTGCTCTCCAGCCAGCATTGTATGAGTTTTAGGTTGACTTAGCGCTAGGAAGGAGTGTTAAGGCCGCACGGGTGACTTGAGCAAGATCTCTCCATGACAATTTGCATGCTTTTATCTAGATTTGTTTATCTCACTGCCTCATTCATGCTAGTAATAAGTTTTTTTAAGATATCGAGTGCAGAAGCACAATACTCGCACAAATCATATCCTTACTCAATACCTTGATCTTCAGGATAGGGGCCTCTAAGCATCAACCACTTGGCCAAGGGGTAGATAACTTTTTTGGGATGTTAGTAACTAAGCATAAATTTAATCTAGAAAAAATTATCTTTCATAATGTTGACCATTAACTTTCAGAATTTTATATGGGTAGTAAAAAGTTACATCAGGTTCTGTTTTTTTGAAATGCTTCTTCGGTTACTAATAAGTGCATTTCTGAAGCCTTGGCCTACTGATTTCAGTTATGACCTATGTAATCTTTCCCACTGAGATGCTGCATGGTGCATACCCATTGATCAGGCAGTCACACGATCGGATAGTGATATTAAAGTTAACCTAATGTTAACAACACATTGACAACTTACAACATCTCTATGTAAGGTGACTAACATAGTTACATTCTCGTGAGATTGAAGTACCACAAACAGAAACATCATTTTATTAGTTATATTTGTTAATATTTCTGCTATGAACGCTGCTTCCTCATCTTATAATTATCAAATATGAATAATAATTGGTGAATGGAGATGGATCATTTGATAATACCTTTGGCAGGCGATCATAATGCCAACCTTATGCTTCTTGAAGATATCAAGGAACAAAGCCACAAATTTGCAGGTAACATACTGTCAACTCTCTTCCTTGCTGTTCTATTTCCTTTTTACAATCGGTATATGTCAACAATTCATTCAGGCTTTGTTTGAGATGGCTTTCTTAATGCTTCTTAAAGCAGCTTTTTAGTATACAAATGAAATTATTTGTATTAAAAAGTTGCTTTAATAAACAGTAAGAAAACTGTCTCAAATGAAATCTAAGTTATAATTCAGGCCAAACAAATCTTTGACCCTCGGAATTCAATGAATTGAAGAGATGGTGCCATGCATGCTTTTTAATGTTTAAATTGATGGCCTTGAAAATGTTCAGGTTACTGTATGCGTGGTTATTGTAGCTGTGGGCTTCATCAGTGCAATTATGGGGACCTACAGTTCAATTTCAAAGATTGTGAAGCACTATTGATATTACAGGTTCCGTGGTAGAGTACTAAAATTAATTAAAGCTATCTCAAATCTTTTCTTTTTAAATGTTTAAAGGCTCCAAATATCTTTATGTACTTCATTATTGTAGTAAAATAACATAAAAGCTCGAGAGTAGCACATGATACTCCTGTTGAATTAAACCAAATTGAGGGGTTTGATTTAAGAACAGTTGGTTTCAATTTGATTTAATTTTGTTTTTTAATTAAATTTCAATGATTTGTCTGGATTAAATTTGATAAATTTGCTTTAACTAATTTGATTTGAGATATCTAATTTAAATTTAATCTGTATGATGGAATGAATATAAAATGTTTAATTTATGTATATTATGTTTAATCTATTTAACTCGCTGTTTTGAAAACCGGACCGGACCGGCCGGTTTAACTGGTTCAACCGTGAACCGGCCTGGTGGCCGGTCTGATCCAGCTTCAAAACCGGCTCTGCATAGAACCGGAGCAAACCGAAACTGTAAAAAAAATAATTTCACCTCAAATTTACAGTTCCGGTTTACTCCGGTTCTATACAGAGCCGGTTTTGAAGATGGATCAGACCGGCCACCAGACCGGTTCACGGTTGAACCGGTTGAACCGGCCGGTCCGGTTTTCAAAACAGTGCTAAGATCTTTATTTTATTTATTTTTTTCATTGGTTATGCATGGAATTTAGTGCTGCAGACAACGGTATAAGCACCATTAATGGACGTGGTCGGAGAAGATCTGTATGGTTGGGCTAGTTTTTTATTTCTTCCTGTAAGTGCTTTAATGGCATTAATTTATATTTAATTAGCTGTCTGTGAAGGCCCTTATTACAAAACAATATTAAAAGATTCATGTTATGATTATTCGACGTAACTTTCGACTACCTAACACAATCCTCTATTTTTCTCATTAGGACTTGAAATCTGACAATAATAGTGTTTATCATATATATATATATATATATATATATATATATATATATATATATATATATATATATAGTTGGGAATTTTTTTAAACTAAGCATCATTAAAATATATATTAAGCATTTAAGTACATTTTTTTAGAGAATTTAAAAGTAGGCAAAGTTGTTCTTTAAACGTGCGACTTATGCTAAATAGGCATTGCTGAGTCAACTAGTTGTTATCAAAAGAAAATTAAATTTAACATAAGTCGTCCATTTAAGGCGACTTATGTAAGACTCCCAATCAATGACAACGGGTGACTGACATAATTAATTTTTTTTAAATGAAAGAAATTGCTATTTTTATTTAGAATTAATAAAACTGACATTTTATTAGTGGTCAGATATTATATAAGTAGCGAGAATTAATAGGGGAGTGAGTTTGTAAATGAATGTTATATTATAGTTAACTTGGTGAATGTTTATTGCGCCCAATTGTAATGAGCTATAGTAGATGATTATTGATTGTTATCATGTTATTATGATTGAAAAGTCTTTGAAATATATTTGTGTATGTGCTTTGAACAAAGCAGAGGCAACAATATACTTCAACAAATTCAGAGTCCGATAGGACACTTCCCAATTGCCAAAAATAGCATAATAGCCTTCTGCCTTACATCCTAATCCTTCATGTAGGAAATTTTTATATTGAACTTAGCTTCTATTCGACCTATTATTTCTCTAACTTTAATGTCCATCTATTTTCTAATAGTTGGTAGTATATATAGACATGAATTGTGAGTTGGACTAACGGTGCCCAACTTCATGAATTGAAGTGGCACATGTATGTAGGTTTTTGGAGGATGAAATTTTCCATATGCTACCCAAGCGATTTACATAGAGCAGAATGCAACCGCCATAGGCAAGAAATCATCTAGCAATCATGCTTTGCACATGCAACGATAAATTTATTTCTATTTGAAGCTAGAACAACATACTGAACATTATTCCTAATTGAATATCCTTGCACAACAAACTGTAAATCAAACTTATGTGTGAAACACATTCCCTCCATTAACTCGATAAAAATCGAGAATTCATCCTCTACTGCAACCCCGTGAGAGGCATCCTCAAACTCAACCTCCTGATTCCACCGTTGTGTAATCCTACATGTGTCAAGCCTAGATGATGTTACATATATCTTCATTGTTAATTTCATTTCCATAATTCAAATATGGTTAAAAATCAATTGCATCATCAGAACCTTGCTCGCTAGACCCACTACTCATAGTCGTAACCATCTTTAACATAAGGGATTGATTGTGTTGAAGGCCCACAATCTTCCTATCACTATTGGATTTCCGTATCATTATGTTAAAACCATTATTCTTAATTTACTATTTAATGAAATGTTGATATATTTTATAATTAACAATATGTGTAATAGTGAACTTACTGGTCAGTAGGTCTTCTTCTGTAGGGAGCCTTGACGCACCATCAAATACTTCAACCCTTTCATCAAGGCCCGAAGGATCATACATTTGGGAATTTTGAGGCTCATTATTACCTTTGCTCAAGCTCAGCTCTTCTACTTCCATGTGCATAATTAGGAATTCTACACTAGCCTGACATAACAAAACTTTGCACATATCATCATCTTCAACATGTGAAGTGAGAAATTCTTTCCCTACATGCACTCGACAAAGTAAGTTCACAAAATACTTTTATGCATTTGTACTTCAGTGCTTTCAGAATCCTTAACTTAAGCTGCTCTAAGTTAATGTTTCTTGGTACTTGTAGAGGAAGATTCTTACCCCCATAATACGTTGACGCAAATTTTGCATCCAATTGTAATTAACTTCCATACATTAACATGAAGGTTGCTCCTCATGCATACGTTATTGAACATATATGTTTCGCTAAGAAATTTCAATAAATCACAAATAGTTAAATTTTATAATTATTAATTTACACTTTTTTTTTCTTTCTATTACTATATTTATGCAAAACATATAATAATGAAGACCAACCATTAATGTGTATAACAACTTCCATATAATATACAAATTAAATCGTTAGAACTAACTTCTTTACACATTATATAGGTTATGTCAATTAAGCGATAAAAATATGATATAATTTGAAATTTGAAACCGTTTTGCTAAAACAAAAATAATTTCAAGAAGTTCTTCATTGCTAAATTAGGTTCATTGGGGTGGTTATAATAGATTTTATCCTAATTAAAATTTTCTTACAAAAAAGTTATTTATCACCAAATTTAAAGAAAAAAAAAATCAATCGAATTCTCAATGAGAAAAATCACTTCAAACAAAGTACCTTCTAACAAATAGCCAAACTAAAACACACAAAAATTGCAAAAAACCTTGTAAATAATTTGCTAAAATTCCTTAATTGTCATAGAACTCCTCATTTTGAAAAAATAAAACAAAAAATATTGCAAAAAAATAAATCAAACCCTAGATCTACTTCATTTCGTTTTAAGCAGCCAAAAAAATATGACTTCGGCAAATTCAAGCACGTTGCAACAAAGATAGGCGAGTGAGAGAGAGATCCTGAAAGGGTCGGGCAAGAATTTAAGCAAGTGCTAAGTCGCCCGTTTAGCGAGCTACTTCCCTTTGCCAGATAAGTGTGCCAAGTGTTATCTGCCACGACTAATTGACTAGGTCTAAATCAACCATTAAACGAATAACTTTACCTAATTTTAATTTTTTAAAATAGATTTATACGCTTAAAATAATTTTTAAATTTGCTTAGGGCATCTCCGACCGAAAATCCCATTTTTCACTATAAAATACAACAAAACTCCAAAATGCGGTAATTTTGCTCCAATCAAACTCCATTTCGCAGGCTTCGTCATCTCGTAACTATCTTTCTCCATTTTGCGGGCAAATTCGATTGACACAAAAATTTAGCATGAAATAGCAGCAAAATTACCGTCGACGGAAGAACGAGTTATTTACGATTCCATTGGATATGCTCTCTCTCTCATCAATTGTAAAGAGCAGCATTTTTTGTGATTATTTAAAATTTTGTATTTTACAAAAACGGTGAATATAAAGATATAAGTTAGTCCTAAGAATATTACTTTTTTCCAATGTTTTAAAAATCGGACTGGAACAGCCGGTTCGACCGGTTCAACCGTGAACCGGTTATAGGACTGGTCCGGTTCAGTCTTAAAACCGCCTCTATAATGAACCAGACTGAACCGGCTAGAATCGCCTGTTTAACCGGCAAATCGGTGGTTGAACCGGCCAGTTCAAATTCCAAAAAAAAATACATATTTTTTAAATAAATAAATAAACATATATTTAAATTTTTTAATAAATAATAATATATCTTTTATTTTAAATATTTATCTCCAAACCATCATGAAAATATTTCACATGGAGTGGTGGTATCATGTGAGCTCTTAACACAAGGAAACTCAAAATGCATATAAAAACTATTTTTAAACAGATTTTTTAATTAATTATTTTTATGTAAATGATACTTATTTATTAGTTAATAATAAAAATTTATTAATTTATACACTATAAAAAATAATTTATCATTAATAATTTTATGTATTTAATTATTTATTAATTATTTAAGATATAAATTTATAAAAGAAATTTGATATACAACCTAAACTTGTAAAATATATAATCATATAATATAAAATAAGAATAATTTATAAACTTATGTTAGAATTAAATTTATATTAAATATGTATTTATATTAAATTATATTATTATATGTAAATTTAATTTAAAATAAAAATTAAATTTAAAATTCAAAAAATATTTAAAATTAATATTATCATATTTTTATAAGAGTAAATTCTTATAATTATGAGATTTAGAATTTTTTTATGTGAGATTTTAAAATAATTCTTTTACTTAATTATATAAATTTTATGTTTAATAGTTTTTTATTTAATTTTTTATCTCAAATTTTGAATAATAACATTATTATTATGTTAATTTTATTAAATTTTAATAATATTTATTATTTATTATTTATTATTTCATCCGGTTCAACCTCAATTAGACCGGTCGAACCCCGAAACTACCATTCTTCCGGTTTTTCTAATTAATTATATGAATATCTCGTCAGTCTGAAACTGTGCACAAATCTCATCGACTATTCGACTCTGTTTTTCTGCGCGGGGATTATGAGGCTCAACGTCGGGACTCCGCGCGTAATAATTTGAGCAGGAGGCGTGAAGCTGTGGCCATGTTCTTCCTATTAATCTGTTCCCCGCCATTGTTCTTATTCTCGACTTGTGCAGACAGCCGGTCATCCGTTATCCCCGCCACAATCACCTTAACCAAAAAAGGCAACCCCTAACGTGCCGGAACTTCCATATAAGTGGCCATGGAAAGGCGTCGAAGCGCCGGCAGGGACTTTTCACTTCTCGGGTGCATCGCGCTGGTCTCATTATATCTCCTCGCTCACGTTTTTTCTCTCTGCCAACTAGAGTGTTGTACTGGTGATGGCTGAGAAGGACGTCGAACTGTTCGTGGAAGACGGTATTTGCTGCGAGGATGGTGATGACTGTGTGGAGAGCAATGGAAGTGACAGCGGAAGCGAGGCGGAACATTGTGGGGAACGTTTGTCGTCTAACCAGTGGCCCCAAAAAGCTACAGGTATTTTTTCCTCCAGTTTCTTCTTCGAGGATGCTGGAGGCAGAGCCATAAAATTTTCTGGAGAGGGCACAAATAAAAATTTATAAAAATTTCTCAATATTTTTTCATTCCCAAAGCTACATTGCCTAAGTTCTTTAATTTGAACTGAGTGTGCAGATCACTTAAGAGCTGGTGAATGAGCCGCTCGTCATTGCCAGTTAAGAGGATATGGTCGACATAAATCAAAATGTATAAATGTTTAGAACCATGTTCATACAAGAGCAAAGAGGGATCTGCTGTACTCGGTTGGAAGCCAAACTTGATTAGATGTGTGGAGAATTTTGCAAACCGTTGTCTAGGAGATTGTTTCAAATCATTAATGGACTTTTTGAGAAGACAAACGGGATCCGGATGTAAAGGATCCACTAAGCCAATTGGTTGAGTCATGTAAACTGTGTCATTGAGATCTACATGTAAAAAGGCATTAAAAACATCAAGTTGTAGAGCGGTCCACTTATGAGTGACAACAATTGTAAGTAAAATGCGAATAGTAGGAAATTTTGTTACAGAACTGAACGTTTCTGAGTAATCCAAGCCATATTCCTGTATAAATCCTTGCGCAACTAAACGTGCATTGTGTCGAGCAATAGAGCCGTTTGCATTATATTTGGTTTTATAAATCCACTTGCAACCAATAATATTTTGAGTTGGTGAGGGTGGAACTAGAATCCAAGTTCCTTGAGCTTGCAAAGCATCAAATTCTGTTGACATAGCTTGACGCCAAACTTGAAGCTTGGAAACTTGAGTATAAAAAGTGGGATCAGCAGGTTGAAGAGAATGAGACGTGCTAATAATATGTTTGGGTTTAAGATGACCTGTTTTGGACCTTGTGAGCATGTGATGAGTTGGAGGCGGAGTGGTAAAATGAGATGCATGTGCAGTTTGTGATGGTTTGAGTTGTAGAGGGCTGGAATTAGTTGATAATTGTGGTATTCTGGCCAAAGGTGAGGCGGGGATTGTAAGTGGAGCTGGCTGATCATTGTGAGGAGTTGAATATTCTGGAGTGGGACTTGGGGAAGAAAAATATTGTTTATGAAGGGGAACATGTGTTAATGGGGGAAGATATATAGGGAAGAATGAAGACGGAGACGGTTGTGTTGAAGAGCAGAATGAGAAAATATTTTCAAAAAACTTTACATGTCGGGAGATGTAAATTTTATTTGTTGAGATATTGTAGCACTTGTAACCTTTAGCATTTGAAGCATATCTAAGAAAAACACAAGGTGTAGATTTTGGATCAAATTTGTGTTTGGGAATTGTGGGTAACCAAGGGTAACATAAGCAACCAAATGTTTTTAAGAATGTGCAATCTGGTTGTGTTATAAAGACGTTGGTAAGGAGATATTTTTGGAGTTGGGGAAATGGGTAGATGATTTATGAGGTAAATAGTGGCGAGGAGCATATCAAGCCAAAAATGTAGAGGAATGTTGGCATCTAACATGAGAATGCGTAAGGTTTTGATGATATGACGATACTTCCTTTCAGCAATCCCATTTTGTTATGGGGTGTAGGGACATGTTAATTGATGAAGGATGCCAACATTTTGTAAAGTGGTTTGGAAGGTGCAGTTAGTAAACTCACCACCATTATCAGATCT
The DNA here is from genome assembly GCA_016618105.1 of Dendrobium huoshanense. NCBI lineage: Eukaryota > Viridiplantae > Streptophyta > Magnoliopsida > Asparagales > Orchidaceae > Dendrobium > Dendrobium huoshanense. The sequence continues at coordinate 49,051,431 of CM028355.1, read as the reverse complement.
GAGAATTTTAATTGTTTGTTAAACTGTTTTTCAATAGAAGTTTTAAACAATAAAAATTTGAAGCGTGCCTCAGATTTAAGTTTCACAGGATAAACCCAACAATAACGCGAGTAATCATCCATAAACAATATATAATATTTAAAACATTGGTTTGACAAAATTGGAGGACCACATACATGTATCAAAGCTCAATGTTCTTTGTTACAATTTGAAGAATGAGAAAAAGGAAGTTTGTGACTCTTTGAAAGAGCACAAGCTTTACAATGAAAATGTGAAAGGGAAGATCTAAAAATAGTAGGTAAATCCGCTTGTAAGGAAGAGGATGGATGGCCCAAGCGGTGATGCCAAAGTGTGCTAAGGAGAGCAATGGATGGTGGATTGATGATGGGGGCATCGGAGCTTAGAAAGTTTTATCAGAGGCTTGGCGGCCGATCTACCACCATGATCATGCCGATGTATTTTTAAGTTGTCATATGTATTTGTATTTTATTTATTTATGTTTGTATTTGCTTTAGTTATTTTTCCCTTTTATCCCTTAAGGGTGGTCAAGTGTAAGCCCAAAGGGCGACGTTGTCTTTTATTTTTGAGTCTATTGTATGAGGCTATATATAGCCCTTATGTTCTCTTTTGATGGTTAATGAATGAATGATAAAATTTTCTGCATAGTAAGTTCTTGCGAGAGCTTCATAGTGTTTGGGAGAGAAACCCCTTTGGAGAGGGAAGCTGATCACTGACCAACCTTGGAAGAGTCTTGATTCGTGACTTGTTTTATCGGTTCTTTCTTTCTAACCTCCCTCCTTACTTCTCTAATCTTCCGCCGCCGGCCACATCTCAAACCCCACCACCTCCCTCTTCCCCACTCCACCTAGCTGCCAGCCACCCAAGACGGTTTCCTTGATTGGGTGACCACCTGACCCATCCACCCCCTCCAAACGCTAGCCTAGCCGCCGGTTTCACCCTCTTCCCCTTGCCTCCAATTTCCTAATTTCCACATAATTACCTTCCTTTTTTGCTTAGCCTCTCACGGGAAAGATTCGTGATTTCAATCATTGAATTCAAATTTGAAATTTGAAACATTTCCTAAAATAGAATCCTATTTTAGGAAAGTTTCTAAAATCATATCCAAATTGAATTTAAATTAGATTGGAATTAAATCCAATTCCTTTAATTGGTGGATCCTATTCCAGCAAGTCTTAATACACTTGTTTAATTCCCCAAATCCCTCTCTATGCTGCCGGCCCCCTCTTGGATTCCTTTGGAAATATTTCCAAAATTCAAGCAGCTCTCATGGAAATAATTCAAACCACTCATCCCTCTCTCTTGGCCGAAATTCCCAAAGTCCCCACCTCCTTTACTTGTTTCCAACAAACAGAGAGAATAGAAACACCCAAATTTTTACGCGGAAAATCCTGAAAGAAAAAACCACGGGGCCATGCCCAGTTGAAATGAATCCACTAGTGTTTGAATAGATTACATATGATTGATTCGTTCTTGAACTTAAGGACGATCAAATTACAATAGCCAACCATTGGGTTGAAATGTAACGACGAATAGGGATCAGATGGAAGTCCAGCGAGGGTTGGTGGTCAGGCGTAAATCCGGCGTCAGTTGGTGGCTGGGTGGAAGTCCGACGACAGTTGGTGGCCCGGTGGATGTTCGACGACAGTTGGTGGCCCGGTGGAAGTTCGACGACAGTTGGTGGCCAGAAGGAAGTATGATGAAAGTCCGGCGACGGCGGTGGCCGGGAGGTGGTCGAGGAATCTGGTGGCAAGAGAGATCTGATTTCTCTTCCTTCCTTGGACCCCTTTTAATGAAGAATGAGAGGTATATTTATAATTTTCAGGGAGTGGCATGACCAGTAAATAGGGAGAAGATCAAGAGCATGTTGAGAGTGTTTTGAATGGACGACCAATATCAATTTCCTTAATCGTGGACTGTTTATCGAGTATTTGAGTGTGTTCATGGTATCAAAATTTGGCGATCTTGGGCTTGTTGGATTCGCCTCGTCGAGCCGCTCGATTTGATTATAAGCATGTCGCATTTGGAAATCATGTGGCCATCCAATTTATGATTTAAACCTTTCAAATGCGCTTCCGGTCTTCAATTTGAACCCACTTGGGTTCATATTGGGTTAAATTTGGTGTCGTTGGGTTTATCTTTTCGAGACGTTCAATTTGACTATAAGTTTACTGAAATCAGAGTTCGGATGGTCCCATATTTAATTTTAGAAGTTTCTAATTCAAATTTTGCCTTGTGATTCATGCTTGATCAAGATAAATTTTTTAATGATATATCAAAATTAAAATAAAAAAAAAATATTGTGAACGACTTTCTAATAATTGTTTGATTACATGAAAGATCAACCTTAAGTATGTATTTTTTAGACTTGAATGTTGAGATCTGGCTAAATATATTCAAAATGAGATAACTTAATTTTGTCATTTGTTGGCAACTTTGTTCCTATAGGTGTGATGAAATATGCTAGAAATTTGAACAAGTAAAAATTATAGAAGATAAAGGCTTAGGATTCGTAGAACACAAAGCAAGTATGATATATAATTTTAATGGGTGTGAATGAAAATTATTAGCAAATATGACCAAAAGATAATGTAGTTATTATTTCTTAATCAATTAAAATAGCTTGGATTTATCTTAAAGACAATGAAGGATATAGAAGATAATATATCTTCTTGTTTTGAAACTGAGTGATAAAAATTTCAAAGTATTTGAGGTGATACTATGAGTTAAAAGAATATCAATGAGACTAGAGAAAATATTTAGAGCACATTATGCTTTATCGGCCTGACTTTTTGGTGATTAAAAAATACTAATTATCAAGTTGAATATGATAGAAATGAGAATGTTAGAATTTTAGGCAAAATTTGGAAGAATATGTTAATAAATGTTTATAATAAGGGACGTGAGATTAAAACCCATTAAAGATTTGTTGGTGAGAAATTGGCATTGTTGATGTGAGCATGCAAAAGTACAATAAGGTTAGAATATGGTCCAATTAGAAAAAAAGATGCCAAAATAATGTAGAAGTATTAGACAAAACAATGGATGGGAAAAAAGTAGTATGGCTAATCGGATTGCATAAGAGGAGTTCTACTGGAATACTATAATTGTGAAAAAGTAGTATTAATCCAACTCTAAATAGTTGGAACAACGACACAATATAGATAATTATGATGATAAGTATGGTCTATTTATGTCAGAAAGTCGATCTAGTTGATTTAGATGATAAGAGAATGAATTATAAGATTTATTAGTTTTTTTATTTGTAATAATGTATGTATGTTTGCATTCTGAAAATATCTTTATGTATGAGATGTTGATAGTTTTGCATAATTATCCAAATTGAACTTTTTCTAATACACTGTTATGTTATTTCCAAACAAAGCATTGACTCAAGCACAACTTCTGCATTCCCAAGCTTTGGGTGGCTTAGAGGTACTTCAAGTAGATATTCAAGCCTTGACCTTGGCTCACAAAGTGGACATGATCTAAACTTGAAGCAACCTCTGCTTTCGGGAAGTATTATAGAGAAAGATGGTTTGGACAAGAACTTCAAGAAAATGATCAGTTTAACTGGAGACAAAGCAATTTCTTGTCATGTACAAATTCATGGAAAACTTGCTTCTCATGGTTGCAGTGTCACCCAGACTGTTTTTAATGGTGAAGTTATTTTTAGCTTTGATGTTTCTTTTAATTTCATTTTATGCTGTATTGGATTATTAAGGCTTCTCAATTCATCATATTATTGCATCAGATGGATTAAGTTTTAGGAAAATGATAAACCTAATTTTATGCTACATAAGCTTCAATTTATGGGCAAGTGCGATGAAACATAAAATAAATGCAGAAGAGATTGAACACAAAAAGGAAAGACCCAAATTTTATGTGGTTTACTCAAATAAGCTAACATCTATGGGAGGATAGAGAGGATCTGATCCATTAACAAAGAAGCCACAATGATGATGTCTAATAAAGGGATACTTGCCAGCCTTTCTTAAAATCCGACTTCACCCTAGCTCCCAAAAAAAAAAAAAAACCGCACTTATCCTATGATAAATGAGAGAGACCAATTTAAGAGAAAGAAAAAAAAAAGATGATTAAACAACATGAAAATTTTCCACTTCAAAAGTTCCTATGAAGGACACAATCATTTTTTTGAGATGATACTTTGAATTCCAGGAAATGAACTTATGAATCTTTTTCACATCTCTTCTCTCTCTTTTCAATTTCTTCTCAACTCTTTCACCAAAAACTCAAGTTTGCCTTATACTTCTATACAAATTAAGCTTTCATGCATTAATTTAGATAATCACTAATCAAATGCAAAGCTACCTAACTCATGCAAAAAAACATCACATATTTTTCATGCTTTCACATGAGAAGCTTGGTACCTATCTCATCAAGTGATTCTTGTATAGATATTGAATTAATACTTAACAAATCATCTAACTCATTTTTAAGCTTTCATGTAGGAAGTTTAAGTCTACATCACTATGTGATTCATGCATGTGCATGAGTTCGTAACAAGCAAATCTATCTCTTGACTCAATATTATGAAAAAAATTATATCTCTTTTATGATTTATCTCCAATCCAAGACTAAGTTCTTAAAGCTCCAAAGGGCCCATCACCTTGTAATCTCATTTAGCTTAAATATTGTTTGAGTTGAATAATTGCGCGAGACCTTTTTACCACAAATATTGCACTATGAAGTGGTACCATTGAACTTGATTGGGCACATGCCATTGAATTTTCATACCCGTGATGTTGTTCTGTCCTTGCTTGAATGTTGTAATTATCAACAGTAAGATAGATTGTACAACACAAGATTGATCCTCCTAATTATTTCTAATGCTCCCCTCAACTTGTTCCATATTTGTTTTAGAATATGTCTTGCAGCCTAGAAGCTAACTTGCTGCCACTTCTCCAAATTGTGATGCTTTACTAAATTTGTTAAGCCCAATGCATCAACACTCAATGTGGCACTTTAAAACACATTGATGTGAAACAACCAGGATTTTAAAGAAATAATAAAAGTTTTGTAAGCTTGCTACTTCACGAATAATGGATTACAAAAAAAAGATTAAAGAGTTATCTTTGACTGTTGACCTGTGAGCTAGAACCAAGGGAAACAGACAAAACCAAATAAAAAAAAAACTCAAAATGATTACCTGCACCATTCGGCAGCCCATCCCGATCTTCTGCCGCAAATCTTGCCTAAGTCCTGTAGAAGCAGTCGCCCATATCATGTTCAAACGGCGTCGAAGCAGAGCCGACCACGCGCAATTTCACCTCGATCCCGCCTCTTCCTTCGCCTCTTTAAAAGCCAGCCGAACGGATCCCGTTCGCTCGCTTCTCAGGACCGAACTCCAGCTCTCCACTCACGAGAGTTCCTCTCCTCTGCTTCTCCTCCCGACATCCACGACCTCCCCTTTATTCCCTCAAGCCGAGTCCTCTCGGCTCTTTCGATCCAGATGAGAGAGAGAGAGAGAGAGAGAGAGAGAGAGAGAGAGAGAGAGAGAGAGAGAGAGAGAGAAGCTCTCTAGCTTCCTCCATTTTGCACTCGACGCCAGCAGCCGACCACCCTCTCCGATCTCCAGCTCCGACGCCCGATCTCCAGCTCCGACGCCCGATCTCCTCTCTTTCCCGTGACCAAAACCCAAACCTGACGTCTCCCCTCGACTCCAAGCCGAGTCCCCTTGCCGTTCGACTTTGCTCCTTCCACGACTCTCCCTTCCTGTTCGGATCGGAAGTCACCCATTTTGATCGAAGCAAGCACAGGAGCGCGCTTGCTGTGATCGCAACTTTCTCCCTTACTCGCGCTTCTTCGGCCGAACCAGAGAGTGAGAGGGTGAGGAATTTTTTTTTTTAATATATATAAATATTATTTATTTGTTATAATTTTTATTAATTATGTTTAATAATTACCTAGTTATAATAATAATTAATTATCTAATTGTAAATTAATTAATAATTAATAATTAATTATATTTATAATTATTTAATTAGTTATAATTAATTTCGATTAATTATAATGGATTATTAATTAATTATAATCATAATTAACTTATTAATTATAATTAATTAATAATTAGTGAGTAATTATTAATAATAATTATTTAATTATTATCATAATTAATATAAATTATAATGAATAATAATAGTAATAAAAGCTTGCAATCCTTCTCTCCTCGAACCAACACCCCCGATGAAACCCCGCGTAGGTATAACCTTTCTAAACTCTAAAAAAACTCCGAGATCCCGCTTTCGATGCTTGCAACGCGACCAAACGACCACCTATACACGCTTTTCTCTAGCGTGGTGGGAGGAAGTTCGTCGCGGTGTTTTCAACGAATCGGGTGATTACCTCAAATCTTGTTCTCGACGTGCGTGTCGAGCCGACAAACCGCCTATACACGCTTTTCTCTAGCGTGGTGGGATGGGAACCCGGTGCGACGCATACGACGAGATCGGGATATTCATAAGTACCCGCTTGCGGGGAAACAACTGCTTTTCATTCATAAGTACCCGCTCGCAGGGAAACAACTGTTTCTCTTTTGCAACAGATACTGAAGACCCATACACGCCTTTCTCTGGCGTGGTGGGGACAAAAACTTTACACGGCCGCGGTGTCCTCTAAAGAGGGCACCTACCGTACACGCTTTTCTCTAGCATGGCGGGAGACCCAGTTTTTCGTAGTTTTCCCCTAAACGGGGGAGACGCCGGGAGGCTGTCGAAATTTCGGGTGAAAACATACTGCCGCACTTGGACCTGTTTGAACTCAAAAAGGACATGCGAGAACTATAATGAACCAAGAATCGAGCTTGAACATATTTGAACAATAGAGGACTTTGACATTGAATTTGAATCTAAATATGCAATGAATTCAAAGCCAAACTTAAATAAATTGAACTCGAATTTGAAATAAAAAATGAACAAGCTTGGATTTGATTTGAATCAAGCACAGTGGACATGAGCTTGGGCTTGAACTTAAGCAAGAACTTGATTGAACTCAGAGGACTTGTGGAAATACATTTGAACATGCATTTGAACAAGGTGCTCACACTTGAACTTGCAAATGAACGACAAAGAAGACTTAAACACTACAAGATAACAAGTGGACCACTTGAACTCAAATGAACATGAGATTTGAATTTGAATCATAACACTAAGCTTCTAATAAAGATTAAGAAAGGATCATTTCAATTTCAAAGCAAATGTCAAATGGATTTGTGGAGAATCTTAGAACAAATCTCAACTTGGAAAGAGCATTGAAATAGATATCAACAATCAAGCAAAAATGATTCATGATGGACAAGCCTTCAGTGCACTCAAGAAAACGTCGATGAACAAATAAGCTTGTGATACAACTTGTTTTTCAAGCAAAAGCTCACACACAAAGTCACTACAAGCTTTGGTGGCAATCAATGGTCCAAAGCATTCAAATGAATTAAAGCAAATCAATCAAGCTACGAGAAAGGAGAAGGAATTTGCAAGTGTGATTGAAAATAGCAAGAAAGCATGAATAATATGGTTTTTACATACAAGTTGTGATATGGGGAGGAGGTCATTGGACCATAATAAATCATCTATAACGAAGGGCATGCCAATTTACCTACAAACTACAATCTAGGACCTTCAGAGGTGTTATAATTGGGTAATGGATGTCATGTCAATAGAAGTGCAAATTTTCAATCGACAAATAGAACTAATGTTGTTACTCGCATCATGGGTCCAATGATGATGTGATGGAAAAGATATATCATACATCGATGATTGCTTGGAGTCGGCAACAAGAAATATATAATCAACACATGTATGAGAGGTACATTAGATTCATGAGCAAAGGGAAGAAAATCTCTTGAAGGAGATTCTGATTATTGTCAATAGCAATCGATGATCGGACCAATACATCAACCGAATACTACTCAATTTCCTACAAATGCTTCAATGCTTTCTTGTTAAATGAAATGTAACTGTCAAAAAATGATGATTATGTGCATTAGAAGAAAGTACCTACAAGTCATCGTGGAAGACTTATCGTGGAATTGACATGACATCTATGAGCAAATATTGTAGAATTATAAGAAATATGAAATTTTGTCGGCCACTGTAGAAGACTCATTGAATCCCAATATATTTTTCATAAGCAAAGTGTAAAGTGACAATGCATACGAGTTGCTATAAGAAGTTTATTGCACATACAACAAATTGTCTGTAAGCAAATACAAAAGTACTACAACAGATGCAGTCATCTACAACAAGACAGGAGATTAGTTAGTGCACTATGATCCACCTGTAGAAAGAAACGAATAGTGCACGACAGTCTACCTGTACGAAGCAGCGAACGATTCTATTCAGAAGCTGCTATGCCACGCCACCGGATCTGCAACCTCCGTACAAGCAGATAGAAGGCGTCTATTCCAAGAATACCCCCGCACGTACACAATAGTTTGTATACATATAGGTACACTAAAAAGGGGTAAAAGCAATCAAGAACCCGCATGGGCCCCGGCGAGCGTGTTATTGGTACACACGTGACGTCTAGGGATGCTGCGCGGGTCAATAAGTGAATTCTAGTTTGAACCCGATCCTCCTATACGGATCAATAGGAGTCGACAAGGTTCGAACCTTCAAATAAATACACGGTTGTGTCAACTGGTGCATTTATTTTAATCCATTTATATTAGGTATTCAAGGCCTATAATCAAGAGAATTCACTGATAAAGGCACGAAGCCTATACGAAACCCGATCCTCTGTCAACAGCCCGACAGAGTTGACAAGGTTCTGTTTTGATTAAAAAAATATATTTATTTAAGTATATATAATTTTGAAAATATATTAATTATCTTTGGGAAGATTAAATTTTAAATTCTAATTTTGTAATAGAACTCAGGATTAGAAATGATATATCATCTCAAAAGGGTGAAGATATCATTCACTAATTGGTCAATATTACAAAACTTTAACGTTGTCCTTATTATCATAGTCAAATCCAAGAGGAATCATATTTGACATCGAAAGATCAAAATAAGATTTAATTTAGTATTTGGCTAAGCTAATATGGATTGAAGATCATTAATTTCATAATTAGAATTACAATAATAACTGATATATCTCTCTGAAGAAAGAAAATATCAATCATTATCGACCGTCTAAAGATGACGATAATGATCATTGGATTTTCCCACAAATAATTAATTAAAGATTTTATAATATTTTTTATTTTTGAAAATTAAATCTGGGTTACTAAATCTCCTACGAGCGCAAGCCCTCGTAGTTAATTACATCGTAGGAAATCAAAATTTCCTACGAAAACTCTCGATTAAAATAGCGGTGTAAATTTTATTTAGATTTTCAAAGCTGGATGTCAAAGAAGATAAAGGTTGAAAGTTCAAGTGGGATTGGTTCAATGCTGAGCAATTATTTTTAGAGTCAAAGGAAGAGGAATAGGGAGTGTTTTGGGATTCTGAAACAATTCAGAAAACACTCCTGTCTATCCTAAGTGTTGGGCTTGAATTTGATTGAAAGAAATTTAATGTTTAAATGATCAATTTTATTAGAAATTTGGGATTCAATTCCCGGAAGTTGAGATCTTATGGCCCGAGCCGGCCTCAGAACCTAAGTCTAAATTGGGCATTAAAAGGTGACCCGAACCTAGCTAATGCAGTGCAAATCTGGTCTTACCCCGGCCTGGATTGGGGAGCCAGCTAAATCACCTAAACGATTTTAAAATATGAGTCCGGTCTTTTAATGTTGAGTGGTAGGGATGTTATTTAAGAAAAGTTTTTGAGAACGGGGCCGACATCTAGAGCAGATCCTAATTGGCCCCTTTGACTTATGCTGGGTGCAAAATGCTAAGGACTAATGCAATTAAAATTTTGACTCTTTTAAATCTGTTTCTAATGCAATGCATGCTAGTTAACAACTCCAAATCAAATATGCTTGAAAGTTAAAAACAGGCTTAGAAAATAATTTTTTAGAAGACTGGACTTCCCCAGGTCCGGCACCTCGTCCTCATAGGTCAGACTATCCGGACTCTACCCGCAGGCGGGGAAGGGTCTAAAACAAGGAGAGGAGTGCAGAAATATGCATGCGACCCCGGGGTCGATTCCCGGCTAATTCCTTAAATTCGTCATCTTTCTATGTTGTTTAGACTCACTAGAATCTTGAACTTTAAGGTTATGAGTATAAAAATTTTCACACCCTTACGAGTCTCACGAGTCCAGGCAAAAACAAAAGCGGCACACAAACGCCAAAAAAACTACGAAAAGCAGATAATTCTATACGCAATCACATCAAACATCAATCAAATTAATTAAATTAATATTCAAATTGAAAGTCCATAGGCAAAGTTGCCTTGCTTATTACAAACCAGGGTCTGCAAAAAATAAAGTGGCCGGGCACCACTGCCAACAACCCGGATTTCTAATCCTAGGACTCAAGTGACTTTGAGATTTGGGATTTTCTCGTCGTCCATTTCTTCGTCTTCTCACGAACATCTTGATTCGTAAGTTCTGGATATCCAAATTAAAAGAAACTCCCCCTTAAATGGGGTGTTATCTTTTCTCTTTGGATAAGCGAAGAGCATCCAAACTTGATCTTCCAAATGGACGAAAACTCTCCCCTTTAGGGATGTCTTCTCCTCTTTGGAATTCAAGTTGGATTTAAACATCCCAACTCAAAATCACTTTAAATACAACTCAAATTATATCAAATTACATTAATCAAAATTGAAAAGTCTAGACTCGATCCTGCAAGGTTATCCTAATAATCAGCAGTTATATAAATAATCCTAAGCAGTTAATATTCAACCTCAAATAGTTGATATTCAATCTCAAGCAGTTGATATATTTGAAATTTAAATGCTCAACAGAGTGCAGTAAATAAGTAAACAGACATTCAATCAATTCTAAACTAACAACCAACATGCAGTGAAAGCTCGAAAACCCGGCACACGACAGAAAATTAAACACCGGCCTATCCTAAAACTAGAGTTGGTTGTCCTATCAAACCATCTAAAGTGTGTGATATAGGCCGTGTGGTTTTGATATGTCCTAAGGAGGGCAAATTGTTAAAGTTGTTTGAAGTTCTGGTTGGTTGAAAGGCTCAGGGAAAGATTTAAATTTGAGTTCAAGTATTAATGATTGAAGATTGATTTTAACTATTGTTGATTGCTAATTTTAAGGTTGAATAAACATTTTTGGAGTTTTAGAGTGATTTTTGAATTTTGGGAATTTTCTGGATTATTCTAATCACTTAATCAAGGGGTCAAAAATTGACTTTTTAATTATGAGTGTTTTCTAGAAAGTTAATATTTTATTAAAATACTAGACCTTAATACGATCAATTAGAAGGTAAGTACGCTGAAATCGGATTTTTCTACAATTAGTTATGAAGGTTTGAAGTTTTGAACTGATTTTAACCTATATTTGACCAAAAAGTTGATTTTTTGACTTTGACTAATTTTTGAAGGTTTGAAATTTTTTATAAATACTAGACTTGATTTTGAGTTGAATGCAAGTGAGTTTGTTCAATTTGGAGTTTTCTAGAGTTAGTTATGATTTTTCAAAGTTTGAAGTATTTATGGAATTTATTTAATTGTTTAATTAGAAGGGTTTTCTTGATTTTGCTCCAAATGAATTCCAAACTCCTTGAAATCAACTCCAAAGGTCAGGAATGACCCAAGAAGAGATTATCAAGTGTTTGGGAATTTTTTGGAATTTTTAATTATTATTAATTATTTATTTTAATTAAATTATTGGTTTTCAATTAAAATTAAATTAAGGTTTGATTTGATGTCTGATCAAGGGGATTATAATTTTCATTGATTAAGGACATGAATCTGGTCAGTTTGAGGGGTTTTTGGTATTTTTTGGATTTAAACTTGATTTATTGGAATTTCTGGAAATTTTAAAGCTCAATTAAAGGGTTAAGTTTGACTTGTTTAATATCTGACCTAATGAACTCCAAATTGGATGAAATTTAAACCTAAGGTGTCACATGTCACTAGGTTTACTATGTTCAAGTTTCACCCCTATTGGGTGTGTGTAGAATTTCCTAGGATTTTTCTAAGTTAAATAGACATTTTCTTAAATATTTTCCCTAGGTTTCTCTACTGTTCAAATGGGCTTGAAATTTGGTATGTCTAACCCTTATGCAAATGCATTCACACCACAGAAAAGTCACAGGAAAATAATAATAATTTAAGGAGTTATGAATTTTCCAAATTTAGAGTCCAAAATGGACCCTTTACTTTGAAAATTCACATCACAGAAATTCATTGGGTATCTGACCCTAGAAAAATCAGTGAACATGCCTAAGATACCCAATAATCATCCACCAAAATTTGGGCTCCAATTGATCACTGGATTGTGAGAAATTTGCAAAAAACATAATTCAAACAAATGAAAATAACTCACAATTCAGAAACCAAATCAACTTGATTTTAATTTTATTAAATACTAGATGTAATTACCTTTCCAACTAGCCCAAGAACGTCCAATTTGGTGAACAATTCGATTTTCTATGAATTTTGGAAGATCTGAACATTTTTCTGAATTATTTTTGACCCTTTTTGGTCAAATTGACCGCCGGCGCGCCAGATCAGCGGCGCCCAGTGGCAGCGCGCCACGTGGCAGGGCAGGGTCCCGCCACTTAACCACGTCGGATGGCCGATCCGGCCGTCCGATCAACCGCGGGATAAATGGACGGCTAGATGGCCGCCACGTGTCCAATTCGAACCACGGAAGAACCCGTGTTCGAATCCAGGGGACGCCAGCGTGCAGAGGAGGCCGCGTGGCCATTTCTAGACCGTCCGATCGCACTAAAGGCGCGATCGAACGGCTCTGGTTGAACCAGAATTGGTAATTTTCAAATGCCCATAACTTTCAAAATACTCAACGAAATTGCATGAAATTTGAACTGTAGCTAGATGGTAACATAATCTAACAATGACTGAAGTTTGGAGGCTCCATGCATTGTAGATTTGCTACAGTTTCAAATTGAAATTTAAACTTAAAATGGTCATAACTTACAATCCGACCGTCGGATTTTTGACTTCTTAGGCTTGTTGGAAATCTGCTACAATCCTCTACAACACTGTAGAAGACATCAAGAGCTGATTCTTTCCGGATTAGAAGTTATTCTCGAAAAGCTTCTTTCTCTCTCTACCTTCTTCTCTCTTCACCAATGGGGCTTTGGTGGCTTGGATTTGGTGGAGAATGGTTTGAGAAAGCTATGAAATCATATGGAGAAGCTCTAAGAGGAGGATTAGAGGCTGTGAGAGCTTTGGAGATGAGGAATTAAGTGAGAGAAGCTCTAGGTTAGAATCCCCCTTCATGAGGGCATTTTCCCTCTATTCAAGTGTACTTGAAGAGTTTGGACGGTTGAGATCAACTGGAAGGGTTGCTGGGATGCTGCCATGTGTCCCATGAGTGGTTGAGAGCAGAGGATCAAAGGACAAGAGGACACATGAGGTGGAAAGGCCTCTTGGTCCTCATTTGGCCACATGGAGTGATCTAAGCCATTTGATATTGATCCAATGGCTTATAATCAACTCAAGAATGTTCCAAAAAAACCTTGGCAGATGGAATTAAATGGGATTTGGGTTTAAGGGATTTATTCAAGGGTTTAAGTCATTTTGAGAATTATTTGGATCCTCTTGAGCTATATAATGACTTGTGTTGGTTGTTTGACTAGTCAAACAGTCAAATAGGTGCTGAGGTGGCAACCAAAGAAGCTTGAGGAGCTGGTTGGGTTGATTTGGAAAAAAGGCTTGAAGTTAAAGGGTTTGAACTTGAATAAAAGTGAGGAATTTAACTAAATTGACTAAGTCTTGTTGGATTAACCAAGTCAAACTCAATGTGATTTGGCCTCACATGAGTTTGGGTCTGGATGATCGTATCTTTTGGAATAGGTTTGAGAGCTCAAAGGGTTAGATTTGACTAAGTGGGTTGAAATGACCCATTTGGACTCTTAAGGGCTCATTAGGTCAATCCTTGTTGACTTGGTCAACCAGGTGGGTCCAGGGTCTGGAAATGGGTTCAATCAATTTGAAATAATATTTGGAGACCATCGGAGGTGGTCCCAAAGTCTGGGGAGGTCAATTTGGTCAAAATGCCCGTTTTGACCCTTAAAGGCCTATTTGGTCAACCTAGGTTGACTTGGTCAACTAGGTTGACCCAGGGTCTGGGTTTGGGTCCGATAAGTTTGGTTTGATATTTGAAACTTTCTGGAAGTGGTTTCAAGCGATTTGGAGGTCGTTTAGTTTGAAATCGATGTTTGAACCCCTAAAGGGTATTTTAGTGATTTTGACCCCTGGTCAACTGGGGGTCAAAGTGGGTCAACCAAAATACAGTTTAATGTTTAATATGTCAGGATTAAATGTTTGAAAGTGATTAGAAGCTTCGGAGGAGGCTCTAAGGTCATGATCTACTGGGTAATAGGTCCAGTGGCATAGACTGTAAATATTTGAAGGTTTTATAACCTTTGGATTTTGATTTAGATTCTGGGGTTAGAGATCTTAGAATAAGCTCAAATTTGTAGGGTAGCTTTCAGAGACATGTCCCATTAGTATGCAACTGACAGACCCTGAATCAAAGGCCATTTGACTGAGTTTTGAAGTTTTTTGAAAAATCCTTGGAAAAGGCCTTTAGGACAAGGCCTTTGGACTTAGGATTTTGGTCTGGATTCTGGATTTGAACTATATTTTGAGTTTGAAAGTGTGGATTTGATCATAGGGTCTGGATTAAATCCTAAGTTTAGGATTTATCTAGGGTTTGGAGAGATTTTAGGGTCCTAGGATCTAAAATGGATCCTAAGGTCTGGATCTAGGAGAATCCTAGGTTTTAGATTGATATGAAAGAATCCTAAGGTCAAGATAGATCCTAGGATCTAGAATCTAGATTGATGTAGGGTCAGGATTGATTTGGAGTTTAGATGGGTCCCTAGTGACCTCATACAAAAATGAGGTCAACAGGTTCATCCATAAAATACAAATATTTTCAAGTGGAAATAACCCCACGAACACCCCGATGATGGCCGTGTTGAATGCTAATCTCAACTGGAGGGGTTCACAAACATTTCAAATGCCTCCCAAAAGTCCAAAATAAAAAAAAACTATTCCAAATTCCATCCCAAATATCCAGATATTTAAATTTGAAATAAATCTATCAATCACTTAAAGCAAAAATCCATCCACCCTCCGCAACAGTTTGCCGGGGTGGACAAATCAAAATTTACCTCAGCTCACAAAAGAGCTAAATGCCTAGTTGAAAATATCACTAGAATCCATTCTCAAACAATCTCTTGCCAGTAAAGACGTGGTACGTGTCCTCTAACCGGCAGTTTCGCCGCCAAATGGCACTGCAGGTAAATGGTTATGATCTGGGGCCCTCTGAACCGAGTGGTTTTGCCGCCAAATGCCATCACAGATAGTGGTTATGGCCAGAGCCAATACGCTCCTTAATGACGTTAAATTCTTGAGATATGAATCAATAGGATATGATCGATAGGGCACAAAGCCCTCTGTTAGCTAAGGTGGATTCAAATTTGTCCCCTTAGACAAACATCCAACCCAGGTCTACAAGGTCCCCTTGGACGAAGCAACCCATGGCTGCCGACAAGGATCCTTCTGTCAGGTTGGGTCGACTACCTCCTCTGACTAAGTAGACCAGGGACCACGATGGCCCGGGACGACGGAACCATGGGATCTTGATCGGGTCTATCATCCATTCCCCCACCATTCGCTTTAAGTACAAGATGATGAAAATTTTCATTTTAAATATCAATTTTCTAAATATCCAAAATCTTTAAATTCCCAAATTTTCAATCATTCTCGAACATCTAAATCCGTCAAATTTTCCAAAATTTCCAAATCCAATCAATGCTGCTACTATATGCCAGATGCACGTATATTCTACGTATCTGATTGACGACTAGCCTTAATCGAAAGTTCTCTCTCGTGATTGGGAGGGGTAATTAACTATAGGGGCTTGCGCCTATAGGAAACCAGAACTCAGATCATAAAGTCCTCACAAAATGAGGGCGAAATCTCTAGGTAGTGTCTTATCTACAAACCCATCTGCCTTCCAAAATTTACCCCAGAACTTAGTTCGTTAAAACTCCCTCGCCGAATAATAAAAAAGAAACGCGCGTTGGGGAGGCCGGGGCCGAATTTTCGGAGCCCACATTGACGAATTGTTTTAGCAATCGGTTGCAATTTAGAAGGACAAGCCAATTCAAAACAAAATCGACAAATCACAGTAAAGTCTAATGCACTTGTAATAACAATCCATAGGTTAATGTCAAGAGTTTTCACCTCAAGTTCCCTTGTACCTCACTAACGCTCTATGGGAATTATTTAATGGAGAGAGGTCTTGAGCGAACTAGACGATGCCACTTAAGAGGATGGTGGCGTCGATGGTCTTGATCAAAGGGGAAGTAGCCGGAGAAGGAGGTAAGGTTGAATGTCCCACGAGTTGCCTCTGCACTAACGGTCGTTGCTCGTCGATCACCTCCGCTAGGTGAAGAAGGATGTGATCTACGTAGTCTTCAACGAAATTTTCTCTTCCTTGCTATAGAATTCATGTGGATTGGGGCTTCCAAGAGAAAGGTAGGAGGAAGAGGGGGTCGACCAAGGAGAGAAGGGTGAGGGTTTGGGTTGTGTGATTTTGGTTTTAGGGTTAGGTGGAGGGATGATTACTAAATCTGAATTTAGTTTCAGATTCAAGTAAATTGGGAGGGAATTTGATTTGAAATTTGTTTTCAAATTCAAATAAGGTTGGGATTTAAAAGGGAAATCCAAGGTGGAGCCCCATCATGGGCCGGCGACATTACTAGAGGGAGGGGGGTTTATTGGAGGGAATTAATAGCTTCAAAAACAAGCTATGTAATTTAGGAAAGGAATTATTATATCCAATTAGATCGTGATTTAATCACTTTCCTAATTTAGAAATTCAAAAAAAAAAAAAGTATTTGAAATTCAAAATTTGAATTTCAAATAATTAGAATTCTTTCATTCTTGGCTTGGCTTAATTTAGGAAAGCAACTATGATGAGGGAAATCATCATAATGATGGGAATTGTGGAGTGGTCCGACGGCATAGTGGAGGGGGAAATTGGCTCGGGTGGAGGGAAATAGGTCTTGGGCCGGCGGTGGAGATGGGTTCGGAGGTGGGGTTGACGCAAGGAGGGGAGGTGATGGTGGCCGTTGGGTAGGGAGGAAGAAGAGGAAGCTAGGGCAGTGGAAAATGGGAGAGAAGAAGAAAAGATGTGGGAAAACCAAGAGCTCACCCGCAGGGGCTGTTGGGTACTTCGTTTGAGCCTCTCCTAGGCTCTTCCTCTCTCAAGTGCACACACAAGAAGAAGGAGACAAATCTGAATTTCATTCAAACATTCATTAAAAGTTGATACAAAGACTTTGGCCACTATATATAGGCCTTGCTAATGAAAATAAACAAAGACGGATACGCCCCTTGGGCTACAAAGCATTAAACTCCCTCATAGGGGTACAAAGGTCCACTGAAACAAAATAATAAAATAAAACTAATACAATAACAAAGAACTCAATAATAGATGCTTCCGATCTTGGCCGTCAATTTGCGAGATCTCCTGTGATAAACACGCTGGAAACGACGACTGATGTCCTCATCACACATAGACCTTAATAGCATTAGATTCATCAGAGGACTTATACGCTATAGCATCGAGGGAACTTGAGGATATTAGATTCTTTCTCAAATTTGGTACATACCTTACTTCAGCCAATAAAACAGTTGCACCATCATGTGCTTTACTTAAGAGCATTTGAACCTTTGGCTTTACACACATCTCTTTTCTCTTTTACTCACATTTGCCAAAACATTGGCTCCTATGTGGACAACATCTCCAATAGAACATATGAATTAAATAATTTGAATTAATACTCATATATTATTTGCACTTGTCTCCATCAATCACCAAAGGGCTTCACTTGTATTAGCACCAAAATAATTTGCAACTACACTTCCATCAGCTAATTTCTCCCTATGTTGTCATTTGAACACTGTTCTTTTTGTTTCAAAGCATGACAATTTATATTTATGGTAAAATAAATTAATATTCTTGAATATACTATGAGACTTCCTCTTTTCATGATTAAAACTGGACCAATATTCATAGGATCTCTCTCTAAATTATAATAGACTGCTAGGTGGTTCATCATCTCCCGTAAGTTTAGCAGTCACGTCCTTAGAAAGAAGTGAATTCTTAATATTTGTCAAGCGTATTGTATTATGTCCATATAGCTTGGTGGCTGAAAGTTCCTTGTAAGGAGTTAAGAGAACAATAACACCAAAGCCCGTTCTTGGTCATTAACATTCACATTAAATTTCTTAAATCTCAAATGAGATGAAATTGATCTCATTTATATGTGATTTAAGTAACATATCGTCTTGTATGATAAGCAAGCAGAGTCTTTGCTTTTTGTTGGAGAGACATGATCATGCAAAAAGACTCCAATTTGAGCCACAAATGTCTATGATTGTTTCCTTTAAGACCTATATCAAGTCATCTTTTTCCAAATGTAGCTGAATCACTAAGAGGACCTTCTTGTTCATCTCTGTCTTGTGTTCTTTAATCATCATTTCAAAGATCTTGGTATGCCTTGTAGTGCCTTCACAAGTCCCTGTTGAACTAGAACACCACATATATTAGTTTTTCAAAGTCTAAACTTTTTTGGAGCAGTCAAACTTCTTGATTTCAAACTTCATGGTCATTAAATTCATCACATATCTCTGCTTTGTTACAAGTAACTAGAAAAAGTACACCTAATTTTATGCTAAGGAAGCATCAACCCAAATGCAAGTACTATTAATCATAAAATAACTATAGAAAGGATCAAACGTTATAAAAAGAGAGCACCAATATTTATGTGGCTTGTCTTAAATAAGGCTACAATCACAGGAGAGGAGAGATGATTTGCTCTACAAAGAAGCTATAATTGTGGCGTACAATAAAATGACATTCATTGGCTCTTCTAAAACCAATGTAAATCCTCATTTAAAAAAGAAAAGAGAAGCCCTAAGTCTCAAAAGACGAGGAAAATCACTTAGAGAGAAAAAAGTAAAAAGTTTAATAAAAAAGATGAAAATCACCCACTTCAGACGTTTCTTAAAAAGGACGCACCATGATTTTGTTGAGATAGTACTTCAAAGTCTCGGAAATAAACTTCATATGATTTTCTTTTCTTTGTTCCCCTTCTCCCTTTTTCACTCTCACCTCAACTCCTTCACAAAAATTTAATACTTCTTAATGCTCTCATACAAACTAAACTTCAGTATCTTAACTTATATCAACAAAAATCTAATTCAAAGTTACTTAGCTTGAGCAAAATCATCTATCACATTTTCATGTTTTCACGCAAGATGCTTGGTACCCACCTCTTCATTTGTTTCATGCATAAATGTTAAGTCAATGCCTAACAAATCACCTAACCCTTCTTTAAGCTGTTACACAAGAAGCTTCAAACTTAGCTCACTATGTTATTCATGTTATTGAGTAGATAACTAGCAAAAAAGTGTTAGACCGGTTCTCTGTGAACCGGTCCAGAACCAGAACCAGCGGCATCTCCAGCCGCTGGTCTATAGGAGGCTGAGGCTTCCGCCTCCTTTAAATGAAATTTCTTAAGTGGGGGCGGGCCCCACTTCTCCAAAGAATTTGAATGTTCAAACGGAGTGGGGAGATGAGGTTTTGGGAGGGAAATTAAAATAGGAAATATGTTGTATTAAAGGGGATGAGGGAATGAGGGAGTGGTCATGTTTTGATTGATTGGAATTAGGGTTTTCTTGGAGGCTTGGGCTCTAGAACAAATTCTAGAGATTGGGAGAGTGCGATCCTCCTCTCGAATAGAGGATGCGATCCTCCTCTCGAATAGAGGATCCTTGTATCTTTGCTATTTTTCTTCCATCTACTAATAAAATACAAGCTGTTCTTCCAATTTTCTCTCAGTTTTTCCCTGTTTTTCCCACTGATTTGCTGTTTTTCCTGCTGCGAACAGCAGTTTGCATCGAGATTTGCTGTAGAAGTGATTTGGAAATACTTGAAATCAAGTATTTCCTATCAAAAAGTTATCTTGCTAACCACTTATCTATTCTTTTGTTTTAAGGTTAATTTTCTTGTTTACAAACAGGAATTAATGTACTGGTAGGTGCTGGTCTTATTTCCATTCCGCATACAATCAGAGAGGCTGGGTGGATTGCGTTGGCATTCTTAGTGTTTTTTTCAATGGTTTGCTGCTACACTGGATTTCTTTTGAAATACTGTTTTGAGAGCAAAGAAGGCATTTTAAGCTACCCAGATATTGGAGAAGCTGCATTTGGGAGATACGGGCGACTTATTATATCGGTGAGTTCATAATTTTTTTAAGCAAAATTTATGGGTTGATTGGAAGCACAGGGCATTAATGACAACTAATTATATAATATGTTGGACTTAAAAATGTTAAGCTTATGTAAGTTGTATTTTTATGCTTAAGCTTAATAATCTAACGTGTAACATTACAAATATATGCACTAAAGACTCTTGGATCTTTCAGTGTGTGTGTTCGCTATTCTTTTCATGCCTAATGATGCTTGGGAAATCTATATTTCTCTTGATCTACAAGAATTAAAAAAATTAGGATCAGGGGCTTGTTTCCATGAATCTTGTTTATTATCATCATTTAATGGATATGCTATTTGATGCAAGGAAATATCATCTCTCTTCTTTTTTTCTCATTTGTCTCAAGTTATAGCAACTTGCTTTTAAAAATTTCTGAACTCATAAAAATTTATTTTTTAATTCATCTTGAAGCATAGTCTGTTATCAGGAATACAAAAAACAAAGGCTCATAAAGGAATTTAATACTGAACAGGTTGTAAGGATTCCGGCCGAGTGCCTCTCCTTTACAAAAATATCCTTGATGTGTTATTCTGACTCATTATTGATTGCATAATCTATGAGAAATTTAAGCTTGGCTTGTTGTATCACCAGATAAGAAACAACTGAAAAGAGAAGGCATGGAAGGGTTGACCCACCTATAGTGCTTTATGGCTAGAAAGCCTGTTAAGCCAGGACTGTTGAACTTGAAAGACATAATTACTCACTAAAATTTACAACTTAACTCAATAAAATCATTAGTTATGTGATTACATGGGCGATATTTGAATGAGTTTGCTATTAGAAACCTGTTAGGAAATACTTGAAGATCTCAAGTAAAACCTAACAATCATGACAAAAACAATGAGAACTATCCACAATTCCAACAGAAAAAAAGTAGTTTTTATTGCGATAATCAAAGATAACAGAACAAAAGTACCAAGATACAATGGATCCTCAATTTGAGAGGAGGATCTATCTCTCACAATCCCTAGACGCCGCTAGAGCCCAAGTCACCAAACTCCAAGACGAAAACAACCACAATAATTTGCATAATCCTAACCCTAATCTTTTCTTCCTACTTAAAGCATACAATTAAACCTCCTAAGCCAAATTACTCCTGAGCTCTAGCCGCCCCCTCCCTTCCTAATTGGATTCATGAGTGGGACCCACCCATGCTTGGGCGGCAAAATTAGAAGGGCGGACCTACTTGGTCCACCTCTTGTACACTTGGGCCAGCCCATTGCCAAGGGTCTGCCTCTTGTACATTTGGGCCAATCCATTGCCAAGGGCCGGATAGACCAATCCAGCATGGACTGGTCTAACAATACCACTGTCTCAAAGAATCACCTTGTCCTCAAGGTGAAATGAGGGAAAATGATACTTCACCCTCTCATAAGGCTCCCACGTGGCATCGTAGTCCGGTAGGCTCTTCTATTTGGCCATGGCTTCTTTAGTTCCCCCATCTACCTGGCGAACCCCCATCAATTATAAGGGTTCAAATACAATATCCAAGTCCTCTGTCAACGTCACTAGTAGCTCAGAACTGGCTGCATGATCCCCAATTGCCCTCCTCAGTTGTGATACATGGAAACCGAGATGTATGATTGCTATCGATGACAATTTCTACCAATATGCCACCGTTCCAATCCTCTCTAATATCTCAAATGACCAAAAATACCTTGGTGCAAGCTTCTCATTCCTCCTGTTGGTGACGGTCTTCTACATGTACTGTTGAAGTTTTAAGAACACCCTTTCCTCTACCTCAAATTGGATGTCATTCTTATGCCCATCTATTTGTTTCTTCATAATCTGACGAGCCCTCAATATATGCCTCTTCAATTATTCCAACACCCAGCCCCTCTCTTCCAAATATTTCTTTACTGAAGAAACTGGGGTGCTATTATGCCTAAAATACACTAGGTGAGGTTGATCTCTTCTGTACAACACTTTTAATGGGGTCATATGAGAAGCAGATTGTATTGAAGTGTTGTACTAGCACTCTACCCATGCCAACCACTTAGCCCACAACCTATGTGTCTCCAACACAGAGCATTGTAGGTATGTCTCCAAGCTCCTATTGAACACCTTTGCATTCCCATATGTATGCAAGTGGTTGGCGGTGCTCCTCTTCATTACTGTCTTTTGTAGTCTAAATAACTCCCGCCAAAAGGGACTGAGGAACACCTTATCCCGATCGGATATTATAGAATTCGGTTTCCCGTGTAGTTTGACCACCTCCCTGATGAAAGTCAACGCCACTGTTATTGCTGTGTAGGGGTGTCATCTGGGAATGAACTGAGCATACTTACTCAGTCTGTCTACTACCACAAAAATCACTCTGTACCCTTATGAGCGAGGTAATCATTCTATGAAATCCATGGATACCTCCTCCCACACTCGGCTTAGTAGTAACCTCCTGGAGATATGGCCATGTACTTATTCCTCTGACAGATCTCACATCTGGCTACCCACTCCTCCACATCCTTGTGCATCCCTGTCCAATACAACTATGAGGATAGTCTCATGTATTTCTTCTGCACCCCTGAATGTCCCCCAATCATTTTCCCATGAAACTCTTGGAGCAGGTGTGGAATGTGAACTGATGTCTTAGGCATCACAAATATCCCTTGGTACAAGTGCCTCTCATCTTCTAAAGAATATCCTGGGTGGCTACTCCCCATATTCAATAAATCAACCATAATTTTTCCCAACTCCTCACCCCATGCACTCTCCTCCTTAATGACCTCCCAATTCATTATCAGTGGTATCGACACTGCTATCACCTGTAACTCCCCCATACATAGGGGTGTCAATATTTGACACGACACGAAAATCCGACCCGAAAATTTTGGGTCAACTCGGCCTAACACAATAGCCATCAATTCCCTCTCATAAATTGATTTCATCCTAGCCTTAGCTGTCAATACCTGGCTGAAGTAGGCGATGGGTCGATGACTTTGTATGAGTACTGCTCCAAATCCATACCCTGAGGCATCTGTCTCCACTAGGAAGACCTGATTGAAATCTGGTAGGGCCAAGATCGACATAATGGTCATAGCCTTCTTCAAGCTCTCAAAAATTGCTGTGGCCGCCTCTCCCCATAAGAATTTTATCATTCTTCAACTGTTCTTTCAGTGGCCATGCGATTGTGCTATACCCCTTCACGATGCTCAGGTAGTAGCCTGTCAGCCTTAGAAATCCCCTTAACTCCATGAGATTCTTGAGCAATGACCATCTTAACTTAGCTTCAATTTTGGCTTGAACTACCGCTACACCCTCCTTTGAGACTACATGCCCCAAGTACACCTTGCTGGTATGAGAAAAATAATATTTCTTCATATTGGCCCCAGTTGGTGCTCCTGTAACACCTCTAGCACCTTCCTCAAGTGTTCCTAGTGCTCCTTTGACTTGTTGCAAACCAAGATATCATCAAAAAATACTAACACAAATCGCCTGATATAAGGTTAGAAAACATTGTTCATGAGAGATTATAAAGTGGCCGGGGCATAAGTGAGGCCAAAGACATCACTAGGAATTCATAATGCTCTTCATGAGTTCTGAAAGATAACTGCTTTTTCATCATGATCTGATGGTACCCTAACTTCAAAGCTATATTGGTGAAGATAATTGTCCCACTCAACTCATCCAATAGCTCATCTATCACTGAGATGGGAACTTGTCTGGCATAATTTCCTTATTCACTGCCCTGTGGTCCAAACAAAACATCCAACTCCCACTTTTTTCTTAACCAATAATACTGGGCTAGAAAAAAGGCTAACACTGGGCTTGATAATCCTTACTTCCAGCATCTCTCTAATCAATTTCTCAATTTCATCCTTCTGAAATTGTGGGTAGCAGTAGGGTCTGTCACTGATAGGTGACACACCTTCCCTTAAGGTGATAACATGCTCTTGATCCCTTGGTGGTGGTAATCCCTGAGGTGGTTGAAAAATCTGTCTGAATTGTTGAATCAAGGGCTGTACTGAAAGGGGAATGTCCCCACCCTCCTCCAATCTGATCCACTACAGCCTATGTAGCTCCACCAGATGACCTTCCCCCACCTCATGTATGCTTCTCACCATGGTTTTAAGTGATACCATGGCTTTGGAGAGCCCTGCATCTCCCCTGATCACTACCCTTCTCCCTTCCAGCTCCAGCTCCATCATTAATGCCCCCAATTGACCCTGTTGTCCTCCAAAGTCTACAACCATTTCATCCCCAGGATGACATTAGTGATGACATTAGTGCTCCCCTATAATGGGAGAATCCCCCATCACCTGTACCTCATGTATGGCAACACCACTCCCATATATATCCCCTGGCCTGTCTCCACCTTCTCTGTACCCATCATCACTCCATAACACCTTGTATCTACTAATATCACCCCCAATTAGTCCACGAACTGGTTGGAGATAAAATTATGGGTAGCCCCACTATCAATCAGCACTACCACATCGTCTGCTAATTCTCCATTTACCTTCATGGTATGATTCAGAGTGAATCCTATCACTGAGTTCAGGGAGAACTCTACCACGTCTAGATGCAGTTTGTCCTCAACCTCTCTCTCTAACTCTCTCCCACCTCCCTCCTTAGTTTCCTCGTCATCACACACAGTGAGAACCTGAAGTGTTCGATCCCTACACCGGTGCCCTAGAGTATACTTTTCATCACATCTTAAGCATAGTCCATTTGCCTTCTTCTCCTGCATCTCCCTCTCAATCAGTCTTTTGAAGTTTTCCCCACTTCTTGTATTGGCTTCTCCCTGGGAGTCTCACGTATGTTGCTTAATACAGGCCCCTTGGGTGCTAGAAGGGTAGTAGTCATCCTGTAAGAGCCACCTAAACTATTTTCCTTGGCCCCCCTCTATTTGTACTTCTAGTTTTCCACTAGTTATGTCAATTCCATAGCCTCTCCCAAGTCACGAGGCCTCATGACCCTCACTGCTGCCAGGATATTTGATTTGAGTCACTTCATAAAATTCCCCTCCAGAACATTCTCTGATATTCAATCCAATCGACTTGCTAGGTACTCATATCTCTCGCGATAATCTGCCGTTGAACCTTCCTGTGCTAGTGCATAGAACTGCTCATAGAAGTCCTCTTCTCTACCGGTTCTAAAATGTTCCAATAAGCATGCCTTGAACTCCCTCCAACTCCATATGGGCCTCATGTCTCTCCACCGATATCAAGACAACGCATTCCCTTTCAAACATAGGCTAGCTGTCATCAATGGGCATCTTCAGCTTCCATATCTTCGGATCTCCCCCATTTCCCATGAATTTTTTCATAATTTGCCTTTCCCCAAGTGTCCCAATCTTACCTTCCATGCTCATACCCATATCCCTATTCTCTTTCTCTTCTCCTCCCTTCTAAATCAACACCCCTTGGTCCATGCCCCCCCCCATAACCACGTCTCTCTCCATACCTCCCCCCTCTCTCCTCCATGATATCCACATTGTTTTCTGTTAGGCCGGTTCTCACTGAACCGACCCAGCCGGTCGAAGGAGAGCAAGCTCTATTATACATGAGGCGGACAAAGAAGCCTATGTAGCTCCAATCTAATCCACTCCAGCCTATGTAGCTCCACCAGATAACCTTCCCCCACCTTCTGTATGCTTCTCACCATGGTTTTAAGTGATGCCATGGCTTTGGAGAGCCCTGCATCTCCCCTGATCAATATCCTTCTCCCTTTCACCTCCAGCTCCATCGTTAATGCTCCCCGTTGACCCTGTTGTCCTCCAAAGTTGATATCCATTTCATCCCCAGTATGACATTAGTGCTCCCCTCCAATGGGAGAATCCCCCATCACCTGTACCTCATGTATAGCAACACCACTCCTCTACATATCCCCAGGCCTGTCTCCACCTTCCCTATACCCATCATCACTCTGTAACACCCTGTATCTACTAATATCACCCCCAATTGGTCCACGACCTGGTTGGAGATGAAATTATGGGTAGCCACACTGTCAATCAGCAGTACCACCTCCTTGTCTGCTAATTCTTCCTTCACCT
Organism: Dendrobium huoshanense; assembly: GCA_016618105.1. Taxonomy (NCBI): domain Eukaryota; kingdom Viridiplantae; phylum Streptophyta; class Magnoliopsida; order Asparagales; family Orchidaceae; genus Dendrobium; species Dendrobium huoshanense. The sequence continues at coordinate 49,025,001 of CM028355.1, read as the reverse complement.
TCATGGTATGATTCAGAGTGAATCCAATCACTGAGTTCAGGGAGAACTCTAACACGTACAGATGCAGCTTGTCCTCAACCTCTCTCTCTCTCTCTCTCTCTCTCTCTCTCTCTCTCTCTCTCTCTCTCTCTCTCTCTCTCCAAGTGTCCCAATCCTCCCTTCCACGCTCATACCCATATCCCTATTCGCTTTCTCCTCTCCTCCCTTATAAATCAACACCCCTCCTGTAACGATCCCAAGATCCGTGTAGCGAAAGGATTCATCTGATTGTTCTATTGCCTCTTTTTTTTTCTTTTCTTTCTATCGGTTTCCTCATCTGTTGTTCATATCAATCCATACCAACATATATCCAGAGCCAGAGATAATTACATTACAGAAAAGAAACAACAGCGGATACTATAATTCACAAATAATACAAGAGTCAAAGTACAGCCAAAAGAAAATACTACACTAGCCGTACAGGCTACAAAAGAAAGCCTACCAAGGCTACAAAAGAAAAGCTACAGAACTCGGCAGAAAGATCGTCAAGCTGGAGGCCTTGCACCTGAAATCATTAACCACATATAATGAGCTTACAAAGCCCAGCAGATCACCAAAGCCTACAACTGAAATCAAAGCACGACACTGAAAACAATATGCAGGTTAATCAACTCAAGTCAAATCAATCAGTCGAACATGATCAATAAGTCAAAGCAATCCAGAAATCAATAATCAATAAAACCAATCAATGCAGCGGCAGGCAAATCGATAAATCAATTCAATCAATCAATATTCGTCAATCAAATCGATGCTATCAAATCAATACGATCTAATCAATGAAATCAATCGAGAAAAGCGATACGAAATAATGAATCTATACAATATCCATTTCAATGCTCAGTAGTATCAATGCTCGGTAGTCAATCGATGAAATCAGTAAAGTCGTACGATACAGTAAATCCGATCAAATCCAATAAAGCAGAAATCGATAAATCAATAAATCCGTTCAATAATAAGTCACTTCAATAAATCGATCAATATCAATAAATCAATCCGAAATCAATAAATCAATACAGATCAGGAAATCTATGCGATGCAATATCATATACATGCAATTTCATACAATGGTCTTACTCGACAAGCACAAACACTAGCTATTATCAATAGTGCTGTTGTAGTTATCAATCGTATCAATAGTGCTGTTGTAGTTATCAATCGTATCAATAGTGCTGTTGTAGTTATCAATCGTATCAATAGTGCTGTTGTAGTTATCAATCGTTCAACCAGGTTAAACTGGCTATTATCAATAGTGCTGTTGTAGTTATCAATATTGCTGTTGTAGATATCCATACGTTGGTTTCTATAACCAACGTTCAACCAGGTTTCCACTTGTCTTTCAGAATCAATCAATCAATACAATAATCGATGCAATAAGCAATAATAGAGAAATCTAGAACAATCATATCAATAGTCATATACATATCAATTCAATCAATCAATTCCGGGAAAATCAGAAATCGTACGAAAATCGGGCAGAGCAACGACAGTCTACAGAATTTACACAGAAATCTCCAAAAATCACAATTCACCAAATTAATACAGAACGTCCACAGTAACATTATAAGACTATTCTTCTACTGCTCAAACCAATTCGGACATCATAATAAATTGCAGTCAAAATAAAACCCCGCAAAACCAAAACGGACCGGACGAAATCTACCAGAAAATAATCAAAACGTGCAGAATAATCACATCTACATTATACCAAAAGTTATGCGGTGAAATCTTCGCCAGTACCAAACCGGGTACGAAAATCATTTACAAAAACACAAATCTAAGCACCATTTTACAAAACCTCGAAATCTTTGAAAACAGAAGTAGGGTTCGGAGTCCTTACCACGAGACAAACACAATATCCAACAGCAACGAACGACGAAAATCGCTCCGCGGGCCCCAAAATCGGACTTCTTCCTTTGCTTTTCCGCTCTTTCTCTCTCCTCAGATATTTTCGTTTTATAAAATGCTTTCTCTCTCCTCAAAACGAGCTGATTTTCTTATACCTGTGAACTGATCGGCCAGGCCGATATCCACATCGTCCCGGGACGATCAGATCAAATCCTGATCGTCCTGGACAGTTCCCAGGGCTGTTGTCTGGCCGATAATTTCTACAGTACAGATCGGCCTGGACGATCTCAACATCGTCCCGGACGATCTGTACAGAAATCTTTCCAGAAAACACACCAGAATTCAGCTGTTTTCAATGCACTGATCGGCCTGGACGATCTCGACTTCGTCCTGGCCGATTCTGGGAGGAAAATCCAGTTCAGAGAGGAACAGTAAGGGAACGAGATATTACAATCTCCCCACCTTAGAAAAATGTCGTCCCGACATTTCCCTACAGGTACGAAGCAAAACAAACAATGCAAAACAAACCGATCGAAATCCAAATCCAAAACAAAACTCGTCGAAATCCAAACAAACACACAATGCAATCAATCACACGTCAATCACTATGTATGCAGAATGAATTCATACTATCAAACTATCAATCAAATCCTTTCACTACACTTGCTCTGATACCAATTGTAATACCCCAGATATCAATAGTGAAAGGATTCGTCTGACATTCTGATCGAACTCCATTCCAGTTGCCTTGCTCGGACCTGAAAATTCAGAGTGAATCCAATCACTGAGTTCAGGGAGAACTCTACCACGTACAGATGCAGCTTGTCCTCAACCTCTCTCTCTCTCTCTCTCTCTCTCTCTCTCTCTCTCTCTCTCTCTCTCTCTCTCTCTCTCTCTCTCTCTCTCTCCAAGTGTCCCAATCCTCCCTTCCACGCTCATACCCATATCCCTATTCGCTTTCTCCTCTCCTCCCTTATAAATCAACACCCCTCCTACTATAATCCTCCTCTTTTCTTTCACAATCAACACCCCTTGGTGCATGCCTCCCACATAACCACGTCTCTCTCCATACCTCCCCCCTCTCTCCTCCATGATATCCACATTGTTTTATGTTAGGCCAGTTCTCACTGAATCGACCCAGCCGGTCGAAGGAGGGCAATCACTAGTAGGCGGACAAACACCCCCCCCCCCCCCCTCTCTTGATGCTGCCCAAGCCTAGTGGACCCCACTAGGAAGCAAATTAAGGAAAGAGAGATGGGCGGCTAGGGTTGGAGGGAATTTTTGAATTAGTAGTTTGAATTAAGGGATTAAATAGTAAGAGTTGTTTAGGTTTAGGGTTATGCATGCTTATTGTTTCTCTTGGGGCTCTCTTTGTGGTTTTGGGCTCTAGATTCATCGCCTAGAGATTGAGAGAGAACGATCCTCCTCTCGAATTGAGGATCAATTATATCTTTGCTTGTTCTTGCTTTTGGTTTGATTCCTATAATACAATATATTATTTTTTTTATTGTTTTCATTGGAGATCTTGAAGTTTTCTTGTTGTTTTCACCAATTATTGTTAGATTTGCTTGCGAACTCAAGTATTTCCCATTACGGTTACTTGCGAACTTAAGTATTTTCTATCAAATTGGTATTAGAGAAATTCTTGTGACTGTTGTGGGCTAATTTTTTGAAATTTCAGCGGTGAAATTTTACTCGGAAGAAGGATTTTTTGCTGATTTTTAGAGAAGAAATATTCAGATATTTTGTTCATGGCAGCCAAGAAGATTGACGCGTTGGAGGAATGCTTGGAAGGGCAGATGAAGCAGATAAAAACAACAATGATGGATAGAATTTCCTCCATGGAAGGGCAAGTAGCTGATTTGTGGGATATGTTGAAAAAGATGTTGGAAATCCACAACCAAATGATGGCTTCAAGGGCAAAAGGGTCAGAAGGAAATGATAAGAATTCTGAAATTCGTAGGGACGAAGACGAGGTGGAAATCGTAAAGGGAGAAAGAAGGAAATCCCATTTGGAGTCTTTACAGAGAGAGGATAGAGGAGGTAGGTTTTGGGAAAAGCATGGGTATGGAGGGCAGGAGCAAAGGGGTGCTGATTGGGAACGTAGGGAAAGAAATTATGGCTGTCAGGTATCTCATTTTGAAGGAAGGAGAGGGGATTTCGAAGGAGATTATGGGTATGAAAGGGGAAGGGAATATCAGGAGACTTGGAGAGGGTCAAGCACTTAGGAAATGAGAAACTATGGAAGAATAAGGGGACACATAGGAGATCAGAAGGTACAAAAACTGAAGATGCCCATTTTTGAAAGGGAGGATGCACATGGGTGGATCTATAAAGTGGAAAGGTACTTCGCCGTCAATGGGTTGACGGAAAAGGAAAAATTGAAATAATTCAACCATTCAAACACTTAAAGCATAGTCTATCCACCATCCGCATTAGTTTGTCGGGGTGGACAAATTAAAATTTACTTCAGCTCACAAAGAGCTAATGCATGGTCGAGAATATCACTAGGATCTATTTTCAAACAATCTCTTGCCAGTAAGGACGTGATATGTGTCCTATAACCAGCGGTTTTATTGCCAAATGGCACCGCATGATAAACGGTTATGACCCGAGGCCCTCTGAACCGAATGGTTTTGCCGCCAAATGACACCATGAAATGACGGTTATGGCTCGAGCAAATATGTTCCTTAGTAGCATAAATCCTTGAGATATGAATCAATAGGATATGATCGATAGGGCATTAAGCCCTTTATTAGCTAAGGTGGATTCAAATTTGTCCCCTTAGACAAACATCCACCCCAGATCTACAAGGTACCCTTGGACGAAGCAACCTAGGCTGTTGACAAAGATCCTTCTGTCAGGTTGGGTCGACTACCTCCTCTAACTAAGTAGATCAGGGACCACGATTGTCCGAGACGACAGAACCATTGGATCTTGATCGGGTCTATCATCCATTTCCACACCATCCGTTTAAGTACAAGGTGGTGAAAATTTTTAATTTTAAATATCAAACCCTTAAAACTTCTAATACCCTAAGCCCATGCTGCTACTATATGCTTGATACTACATATTTACTGATACGACCTGTCGTCCGAGTCACGAACCCAAACCTGCCGTCCGAGTCACGAACCCAGACCTGCCATCTGAGTCACTTGGTTTTGTTCGCACATTTGCCTCTTTTCTTTCTTAGACAAGAACCTTCTTCCACCTCCCCGTGATAGCCTCCACCAGGCTATGATACTAGTTTGTTAGGAGTTTCTTGAGGAGGAAAGCTATTCTTGAATGCGAGTGCAAAGGGAAGGGGGAGAGAGAGAGAGATCAGAACTAATCATTATTGCTTGGCTTGTGGTGTAAAAGCATATTACAATCTCTCTATACATAGAAACTTATTAAAATAAAATGAATATGGGAATCAACTATCCTAAAACTACACCAATTCCTAACAGGTGTTGCTAGAGTTCTAATTTATTTCAAATTCACTACAACTAGATTTTTTAATTGTGGTGAAAAAAATTCAATTGCTTAGGTGTTTTTTATGGCTTGAATTTTTTGATAATTTCCTTAAGTTAATCAATCATTGCATTATCAACATGTTTCATCTTTTAAATGTATTTTCGAGTTTATACTTAACGAAAGTAAATTTTTGTGAATTAATAAACTTTGATCTTTGAATTTTTATTTGTTTTATGTGAATTACATTCGTTGCATTATTCTACTTGATACATCCTCAAAAAATTATCTTGATCGGACACGAATCGCGAGGAAAAATCAAGTTGGAAACTTCCGAAATTAAAATTGGAACCATCCGAACTCCGATTTCAGTAAACTTAAAGTCGAACTGAATGTCAGCGAGAATACGAACCCAACGACACCAAATTCGACTCAATCCGAGCCCAAATGAGTCCAAATCAAGGGCCCGAAGCACTGTTGGAAGGTTTAAACCACAATTTGGATTAGTAAACGGTTTCCAAACGTGACATGCTTATAGTCGAATCGAACGGCTCCACGAGATGAATCCAAAGAGCCCAAGATCACGGAATTCTGACATCATTAAGACCTTCAAATGTCTAGCGAATGGTCCATAATCAAGGGATTCAACATCGGCCGTCCATCCAAACCACTCCCCATTTACCCTTGATCTTCCTCCTATTTACGGGCCATGCCACTCTAGGAAATCTATAAATAGACCCCTCTTTCCTCTTGAAAATGGACTCCAAGCCAAAGGAAACTAGAGAGAGATAGGAGATTGCTCTTGCCTCCTTGCTCCTCGACCACCGCCCGGAGTTTCGCCAGATCACCACCTGACACTCAGAGTTTTGTCGGACCACCACCTAAGGTTCGGACTTCTGTCGGACCACCACTTGAGGCTCGAACTTCTGTCGGACCACCACCTGAGGCCTAAAGTTTTTCCGGACCACCACCTGAGGCCCGGACTTCTGTCAGACCACCACCTGACGCCCAAACTTTTACCGAACCACCACCTGAGGCTCGAACTTCTGCTGGACCATCACCCGAGGCCCGGATTTCTGTTGGACCACCACCTTAGGTCTGAACTTCTGTCGGACCACCACCTAAGGCCCAGATTTCTGTCGAACCACCACCTGACGCCCGAATTTCCGCCGGACCACCACTTGAGGCTCAAACTTCTGCTGGACAATCACTTGAGGCCCACACTTCTGCCGGACCACCACCTAATGCCCAAAGTTTTGTCGGTCCACCACCTAAGGCCCAGACTTCTGCCGGACCACCACCTGAGGCCTGAACTTATATCGTACCACCACCTAAGGCTCGGATTCTGCCGGACCACCACTTGAGACCCGGACTTCTGCTGGACAACCACCTGAAGCCCGAACTTCTGCCGGATCACCACCTGAAGAGTTCCGTCGGTCTACCACCTGAGGCTCGGACTTCTGTCAGACCACCACTTGAGGCCCGGATTTATGCCGGACCACCACCTGAGGCCCGGACTTATGCCGGACCACCACCGGAGGCCCGGACTTCTGCCGGACCACCACCTGAGGCCTGGACTTCTGCCAAACCACCACCTGACGCTTGTAGTTCTGCCAAACCACCTCCAGGCTACCAACTGATGCCCGAATTTTCAAGTAACGTCGGACTTCTGTCAGTCCACCAAGTGACGCTGGACTTTCTTCCTCGTTTGTCATTAGATTTCAACCATACGGTTGACATTTGTAATCTGGTAGCCCTCAGGGACGAGTCAGCCCACTGTAATCTACCCAATCACTAGAAGAATCATTTCAACTGGGCAAGACCCCATGGTTTTTCCCATTTCCAGGTCTTTCCACATAAAAATATTGTGTTCTCTGTATGTGAGCTCGATATCTGTACAATGTTAAGATGCAATATTATTACTCTATCGCCGCGTATATTCTAGCCCATAACACAACTAAAATTAGAAACTCTACACTCGTGAGGCAATCTGTGTCACTAGTGCTTCTATTGCTTTGCATGAATGCCAAATTCCAAACCCTAATATCCTAAGGGAAAGTCTGCTCTATTAACAACAACCAAACTATAAGAAGCCTGCATGACAGGGCTTCTGTCATCATAAAGAATACGCAAGATTGATAGCTCCATTATGGTTTCTTAAACCTCATTGCTATGATCGTAAAGATTTCCATGCATGATATGAGCTGGCCAAAATTCAATTCATGAGCCATGAACTGGGGAAGTGTTGAATGTAGGTGCTATGGGAGTAGAGTTATAGTGTTGGTAATTGATGAGGACATCGATCAAAGGTTCAAACATGTGTATCGCCGGAAGCATCGCAGATCGATGGCCACGATTCAGAGTTTATATTTCTAGTTGTTTATGCATTTTATTTTCTTTATGTCTTCCTATTGTACCCTTATGTTGAGTTGAGTTATGTTGGGGCTCTGAGGGCAATGTGGTCTTTATTTCTTCTTGTATGTTGAGACATATATATATGGGTCATTTCTTTTGTAATAGGTTAATGAATATTTGAATGAAAATTATGTTTTGTTTTTACTTCCTCTTGCATGAGAGCTAGAGAAGGGAGAGAGCTCAAGGGGAGCAAATCGCAAGGCCCACCAGTCGTTGGAAGAGTCCGTGGCTCGTGGTATTTTCTTCTTCTAGCTTTTGCTTTTCCCGCACCCTCTTTCTTTCCCCATCCACCGTCCCCTCTCCAACCAATCTCCACCCGTGGCCTCACCCTCCACCACTTCATCCGTTAGCCTCATCCCATCAAACCTGCCACTTTCCAGCCCCCTCACGGACGGCAAAACCCTTCCCCCATCTCCTTTGGCCGCCGACCACCTTCCTACCCCAAGTCATGATGATGACCTCAATCATCATAACGACTCCTTAATTGAGATCTAGCATTAAATGAGAAAGTTAATGAATTTCGAAATTCAAAATTTGAAATTAAAAAACTTTCCTTATTTGCGAGGTCTAAATAAGGAAGGTTTTCAAATTCAGAATTCAAATGAAACTTAATTTGAGGACTCATTAATTTCCCTCCAATTAGTTGATCTTATTTGGAAATAGCTTAATTCCACTTAATCCCCCTCCTCTTCCTCTCTCCATGCCGCCGGCCCTACTAGGGCTTCTCTCCATTTAATCCACATTCAAGGCATTTATTACAAGCAATTGGAATTCAAATTCCCCACTTAATTTCCCTCCAAATTAATTAAAACCTGAAATTAATTTCAGGATGTGCTAGTTCCCACTTATTTAGTTTCTATTTACCGTTCTAGAAGGCACTTATTTAGCTTTTGCCTGGTATGGCTATTTTCAGCAAGAGAATGTGTCTCTTGATAGTTTATAATCTTCCCAGGAAGAAGAGAAATTTAGCTTTTCAGTATACTTTCTACAGTTATCTCTGCTATCTGTTTGTTCTTGTGTTTTGTGCTTGTGCTGCCTGCTTCTTCCACAGATTACTACATCACATTTTTATATAGAAACATTATTTTGCAAATATTTCTTAAATGAATACTGCTTTCTCATGTTATAATTATAATCAGCATTTCTTATATGGGATTTTTCTGAATTATAAAATATAAATAATATTGATGAATCAACATGTATCATAATTTCTTAAGGCATTTGGCAGGCGATCATAGCGCCAACCCTATGCTTCTTGAAGTTATCAAAGAACAAAGCCACAAAGTTTCAGGTAAACCTGCCCATTTCCTTTTTAAGTTCTGTGCATAACAAAGAAATCAACAATTCATTCAGTTCTATAGATCAGATCATTAAGGTTTGTTTGTGACCACTTTCTTACTGCTTCTTAAAAAAAGCTGTTTTAAGAAACAGTAAGAAAATCATCTAAAACAAAGCCTAATTCTAAAATAATTGCGGAATTAGCACTTACCCATAAAATGTATTTAATAATTTTTTGACATTTGGAACTTGAAGTGATCGAATTGAACAGGTGATACTATGATTTTTTTTAGTTCTTCAATTGATTTCCCTGAAAATGTTCAGGTTGCTGTATCCATCGTTATTGTAGCTATGGGCATCATCAGTGCAATTTTGGGGACCTACAGTTCAATATCAAAGATTGTGAAGAGCTATTGACACACAGGTTCTGAGGCACAGTTCCAAAATTAAATAAAGCTATACCAATTCTTTCCTTTTTGAATATTTAACGGCTCAAAATATGTTGTACTGCAGTACTGAGGTAAAGCAACATAAAAGCTCGAGAGGAGCTCTACTGCTGGGTCATTAATCTGCATGCTTTTTCTTTATATGTTTAGAAAAGCAGCAAATGTGCGCACGGTATGCAAAATTAAATATAGATATACCAAATCTTTTCTTTTTTAATATTTAAAGGGTGGACTATCTTTTGATTATTGACACTTTTGTATTTTGTGTTTGGCTTATTTTTGATAAGTTAAACTAAAATTTATGATTAATTAGTTAATTAAAAATATATATTTTTTTATTAAAATGAGTTGTTGGGTCAGGTTCGATTGCTAGAGGGTCTGGTTCGGGTTCAACTTATTGACCCATTTATTAAACAAGACATGTTTTCGTTAACGGGATTGGATTAGGTCAATTTTGAGTCAGTCCCGAACCTAATCCATTGACTTGTATTGACACAATTGTATGCATGCAGCTTAACATGATCGAATTGGGTCCAACTGTTGAGAAAGTGATAAATTTTTTACCAAGAATTATATAAAAATGAGAGAATAATCACATCAAATATCTCAAATTCAAGCTATAAAATTACATAGGTGAGATTTATCTACCTTTGTGGTTGTATGGATGTCAAATATTTTATTGAGCTTTAAAAGATGTACATGAAGAGAAAATACTTATATGAATAAAAATAAAAATGTCACTTTGTGTTAGCTATTTAGAAAAAATACAAATTAAAAAAGTTGTCTCAAATAAAATCTTAGCATAAATGTGATCTTGTTATGATCTATTTTCTTCTTGAGAATATTTTGAACTTCTAATTCCTATATTTTAAATTCCTTTGATATTTATCTCTTAATATTATTGATATTTTGAATATCACCCTGAACAATTAGCAGTTTAAATGAATCGAGTCGAGCTCTAGTTATGTTTTATTTGAGCTTAAGCTTAATTAATTAATCAATCCATGCTCGAATTTGAGCTTAATTTTACAAGCTGAAGTATTAGGTTCAGGCTTCTCTTGCTTGAGATCGTTCATATCTTTAGTTTCGTATAGATGCATCTTATAGTTCAACATGCATGATCTAGATTGGAGATATATATATATTTTTAATTTCAGTACATAATTTATCTTTGTATGATATACATTTATTGAAGATAATATTTTCTATTTTGAACAATTTTATCAAATTCACTATGCAAAATTTGAAGTCAAATTCATCTCTCTTATATCAATGAAGTAGCACTTCTTAAAATTTAGTGATCTAATCAATATAAACTTATAATAGATGATAAAAACCTCTAAATGTGATAAATATATCCCTTTTTTATTCAATTTTTTTTAGAAAGTCTAAAGTTGAGTATAATTAATTATCTTCCCCCCCCCCCCCCCCCCCCCTTCTCTCTTTTTATGCAAAATATTGATTTAGGCTTCGTTTGGGACGGCTTTTTTACTGTTTTTTAAAACGGAGTTTTAGTACAAATTTTTTTATTAAAACTCCGTTTTAGAAAGCAATAAAAAAGCCGTCCCAAACGAAGCCTTAGTTACCATCAATTTTAAAAGATTAAACCTAAATTAATGTTTTTTTTTTTTTTCAAATGTCAAGCATAATGACATGCAGCTTCAGTATAAGCAAAGATATTTTGTGGTTTGTTTGCTTTTGACTATTGATAGCATCCACATTAAGGAAGGCCAATATCAGTGAGAATACCATCAAGGTCTTAACACGTACGGCTTCAACGTTAACCATGTTACTTATAAAGATTAATGATGCAACCATCGTACTAATTAAGGCAGCCAAAGGTCAAATGCCCTATGCTTTCCAATAGTGCATCAAGCTCATCTAATGCTCTCACAATCTTCCTTTCTCTCATTAAAAGCTAATCCTTACACTTAGGATTGTTCATTATGTAACGTTATTTAAAATCAAATATATAATCTAAAAATTAAATCATCATTATAGCAAGTCAAATTAAACCTAATCGTTCCATCGGATTTCAAAAATAGTTAATTTTGATTTGATTTAACTTGACTATATTTTGTTTTAATTGTTTTTCAATGATTTGATTTATCTGTGACAGCTCTTTTATTGTTTTTAAAAACAGTCTTCTAGTACAAAAAAAATTAGTTCAAAATATTTTTTGTACTAAAAAGCTGCTTTAGAGAGCAACATAAAAGCTGTCCCAAACAAACTTTTAGTTTGAAAATTATTTTAAAATTATGAATAATTAAAGCATATATGAAATTTATTAATATTATTAACTTGTTTGATTCAATTGATCTATTTTAAACATAAATTATGTATCATATGTAATCTATTTAATTTGATTTATTTTGGTTTTACATAAGTCTAAAATTATATCAAACTAAATTAGACGGTTTAGAAAATATTAGCATATACATATAAAAAATATTATGTCATGATATTTTGTACCATTTTGCATCAAGATAGATTTTCAAGATCTTGGATTTGCACTAAGAGTAGTGATGTATATGATATTCGAAATTGCACTAATCTCAATGCAAATTCAAAAACTTAGAAGCACAATCAGGCATAAAATGTATCAAGATATCTGGATATCTTGACACAAATTTTTTTTCCATATCATATGGTACACTAGGGGTGTCAATATTTGACACGACACGAAAACCCGACCCGGACCCGACCCGAAAAATTCGGGTTGGACCTGACTCGATTTCAAAACAGGTCGGGTTCGGGTTCCAGAAATCGACCCGTTTAAAAAACGGGTCGGGTTCGGGTTGACCCGACGGGTTGCTGGGTCAACCCGCGAACCCGTTTTAACCAAACCCGCTGACTTGCCCGCCCCTTGTCGCGCGAAAAATAGCTCTGCTCCGCGCACCGCCCGCGCGAGTCCGCGACCCCTCCGCTCAGCGCTCCGCGCGTGACCGCTCGCGCGACCCATCCGCGCGACCCCTCCGCGCTCGACCGCTCCGCGCGCGAGTCCGCCCGCACTCGCCCAGCGCGACCTTCTTTCCTGGTTAGGGTCGTCCCGTTTGAACCCGGGTCAGTTCCGGGTCGCTCAGTTCCGGGTCCGACCCGAACCTGACCCGTGACCCGAAATTGACACCCCTATGGTACACTCAAGAAGCCTAAACAAGGGATATTATTAAGAAAAAAAAAATTCTTGTGATATTCAAGATTAAATTTTTGGAAATGACATATCTCAAAGTTATTAGATTTATTTTGAAACGAATAAAATATAATTTTAAAATTAATTAAAAATAATTTTAATATACAAATTGATTATTTTTTAAAATAAAAAAATTCATTTATGGTTCCCATTTTTTTTTCAAAATTAAGTCATAAAACTTTTTTTTTATCTCACACTATAATCGTGTTATTGTACGCTAGCAGCTACGCATCCAACGCAATCACTGACCGTCTGATTTACGCATCTGTAGCAATTCATTGACTTTATCGTATCACGGCCGTCTGTGATGCCGGCTTTTTTTTTTTTTTTTTTGGAAAATTAGGGGCATAAGCCCATTCATTGATAAGAAAAAACTAGTTGCATGTGTAAAGAAAGAAAGATGGAACAATTATTACGTCCTCCGACCGAATGCAGAGGAGCATTCGGTCGTAGGCAAAAAAAACTCGGTACCGTGGTGTACCGAGTTTTTTGAAAAACTCGGTACACCTCGGTACCGCCTTTTTTTTTGCCTACGACCGAATGCTTCTCGCATTCGGTCGACCGAACAAAATAAAAGTTCAGAAAGATGAGGGGTATATGAAAAAACACCCCATAATATTCAAAAAATACAAAAATTAGCCTCAAAATTACGGCAAATTATTGCATACGGCCTTCTGTGATGCATGTTTTTTTTTTTTTTTGTTTAATGCATGCATGTTGTACTAATGGAGGGTTTGAATATTAGCGCATCAATAAATGATAAGATAATTCGATCCTAAAAATTTTAATTTGGGCTGACCAGCTTAATAAAATGGTCGGGTTCATTAGGAGTGTCAATATTTGACACGATCTAAAAATCTGACTCGAACCCGAACCGAAAATTCTGGGTTAGGATCAACCCGTTTGTGAAACAGGTCGAATTCGAGTTCAACAAATCGACCTATTTTAAAAATCGAGTCAGGCTCGGGTTGACCCGGAAACTCGGGAATGACCATGAATGATCTAACAAAAACACGCTGACCGCTTCTGCGCGGATCGTGTCAAGTATCGTCATCATGTTGCGTCAAGTCCCGCTGACGACGTTGTTGTTGCCGCTGTCGTGCCGTTGCTGGGTTGTCGTGACAAGTCGTGCCGTTGCTGGGTTGTCGTGACACTGCCGGCGCTGCTCAGTGGTTGAATGAGAACGTGTCAGCGGGTCGAGTCGGGTCAACCTGATAATCCGCGTTGGTCGAGTCTGGATTGAAATATCTGACCCGTTGCCAAAAACAAGTCTACGTCAGATCAACTATTGTCGGGTTAGTTCTAGGATCAACTCCAACCCGAGCCGTGACCAATTTTTTACAGCTCTAGAGTTCATGTTATGGTTTTCAACCTGTTTAGTAAACAGATTAAGTTGACTCATAAGCTCATTTTTTATCTGAAAAATGACACATAAAAATATTTTAAAATTAAAATATATTTTATTTTATATGAAAATACAAATAAAAAAAAATCGCAATTGGTCCTTAAGTCAACCGAATTCATTTCTTGGTCCCATCAAACTAAAATCAATCAATGCCTAGACCAATGCAAATTGGATTCATGATGTCTTTTTTGACTAAGGAGCCTTTGCATTCCAAATTTTCTTTGGAAGCTCTAAGCCTCCATCTCCTAAAGTCATGGGAATATATTTCTAGCCTATATATCATGCTTCAATAATCTCATCACATGCAATATATGGAAACTAGAAGAACACGACTTCCATGTTTTTATTTTTATGCTTAGATCATCTCATCATCATTTACTTTTACTCATTTATTAATGTTGTTATTTTGACTAAAAATTTAGCAAGAAAATTTATATATAATTAATGTTGTTTCTCTTTTCACTTGTTATATTTTATATAATGATTTATTATTATTGCATGTCAAAAGATTAGTGGCGATAGAGAGGCAAAGCTTAGGCCTCATTTGAAAAGTCTTAATTTCGCCTTTTCAGTCTCAAAAAGACAGAATTTTGTTTGTTTGTTTGTTTGTATGTGCCATTTTTGCATAAATGTTTTTTAAAGAACTGTATTTTAGTATTGTTTTCAAAAGCTTTCAGATATTAACTTCTCTGTTAGAAAACTCAGTTCTCTCAAACAACAGTTTTAAAACTATCTTTTAGAAAATGTACGGAATAACCAAACCTTAATGTCTAAGCTTTTTTATAAAATGTAGTAGACATGCAAATAAAAGATGAGTTTCAAGAGACCATATTTTTAACGTGGGAAATCCAAGAAGGTTAAAACCACAAACAATAACACAATCGAAATGATTTCACTAATATTTGTTATCGGATGTTAGCGATGCCCTCTCTCATAATTGGAAATATGTTGATATATATATATTTCAAGGTGAAAGTTGGAAGAGCATTGTGACATGAGAATTCTGCCGGATTTTCGGGAAAAGTCGGAAATTTGCAAAACTTTGTAACTTTGTGAGTAGTTGATTGTAAACTTATCGTCTTGATCAACCTTTGTACTTCAAACCAATACCAGTGGATTTTTGCAACTGGGCGAGGCCCCGTGATTTTTTTCCTCTTTCGGGGTTTCCACATAAAAACCTTGGTGTTCACTTCTCTTTTCTGTTTGTGTGCGGAATACTCGTGCAACACTAAGACGAATATTTACAAACTCTACCACTGCGTATATTCTAGCACGCAACAGTTTATATATATTTCAAGGTGAAAGTTGGAAGAGCATTGTGACATGAGAACTATTTTCAGCAGATTGATACCGATTGATTTTGGTTTGGTCATCCTCCTTCGAAGAGGATAGACAAAAAAGACCAGCATAAATCTTGGTATTGACATCCGTGTCAGAATTAATACGACGTGGGTGCTGTGGTGCAATACAAAGAGAAGGAATATTTTTCTTCCACTAGTTCATACCACTACTCTCATCAACAACTTTTACCCTTTCTATAGTTAAGAACGTATTTTATAACCTTCTGATGTACTAAGCTAACACACAAAGGCTTCATTTTGAACGGTTTTTTTATTGCTTCTTAAAATGAAGTTTTAGTAAGCCGATCCAAACGAAGCCTAAGATAAAAATGGAGTTTTTATTGCTTCGTTAACGTCATTAGCAAATTTTAATTAATTAGAAATTTTATAATTTAATATTTATCAAGATTAGTGTCCGATCAATCAAGCCAATTTTCTTATGCCGTGTCACATTTGATCTATATAATCAAAGGATATGCACAAAATCAAGAATACTAATAGCATCATACAAAGGAATTTTTATTTGGTCCGGCGAACGTACGTAGAGTTGCATTCGGCCGGCACTAAGATCGCAGGCACAAAATGAGAAATACCGAGTAAATACCGAGCAATACCAACAATAACGAGAAATTCCATTATGTGAAGACAAAATACCGAGTAATACCAAGCAATACCAAGAAATACTGAGTAATCCCAAAAAATACCGTGTCTTTTTAGAAAAACTCGGTATTGATCTTCACAGAACGGTATTCCTCGTTATTAGCAAAAAATACCTAGCAATACCAACCAAATACCGAGCAAAAACCGAGTAACAATCCTCTGACCGAGCTTAACTTAGAGCTACGTCCGGTCAGAGTACGTAATAAAAGTTCCATACAAAGGGTGAAAATGTAACAAAAATGTTGAATCATACCTTACGCGTTATGTTTCGTGACTTAGGTGGCTGTTATCTGAACAAAAAGTCGGACCTTTTAAATTGGAGATATGACAAATCAGTTAAATCGATGTGTAAACGGTCAAGATCATGATGGGGCACCATTTTAGAAACTAATTAGGTGAGGTTCATCAAATTTTAGCTAAGATGAGAGTAATATAAAAAATAATTTAAACTTTAATAAAATTTATTTTCTAGTAAATCCAATTACGTACTTTAAAAGTCTGTTTGAGATGACTACATCATTTTATAAAGTTGATTGTGTGGTTATTATGAAAAAACAACTTATTTATCCTAGTTTAAAAAAACAGCTTTCTACCTATGGGTGTCAATATTTGACACGACACGAAAATCCAACCCGGACTTGACCGGAAAAATCCGGATTGCAGCCGACCCGATTTAAAAACGGGTCGGGTTCGGGTTGACCCGGCAGTTTGCCGGATCAACCCGCAAACCCGTTTAAATTGAAATTGCCCGCGCTGCCCCGCCTGCCTGCGAAGCTGCCCCACCTGCCTGCGCACCGCCCGCTGCTGCCCGGACCTGCCCGCTCAGCTACCAGCGCGACAAAGGCTACCAGCGCATGCTGCCGAGCCTGCCGACGCCTCGCGCCCGAGGCTGTTCGCGCGCACTCGCCAGCGTACGCACCCACACTCGTTGTTCGCCTGCACGCACCCGCGCTCGCCACTTGCCCGCGCACGCACCCTCGCTCGCGTGCTCGCCAGCGTTTCGGGTCCCGTGTCGGGTCGGGTCTAGGTTAGGATTTTCAGCCCGTTTATCTACCCGGGTCGTGTTAGGGTCGACCCGTTTGAACCCGTGTCAGTTCCGGGTTCGACCCGAACTCGATCTGTGACCCGAAATTGACACCATGATTTCTACCACATAAAATTTTAAAATACAATGAGAAAATAATAGCCAAATAAAATTATCTTTACAATTTGAAAAATAAAATAGCTAAAAAATTATTCCAAATAAACCCTAAGACTTATCATAAAATTTTATACGATGACTTAAAAAATATATATATGAGTAATATATTTTGTAGCATAAAATTCTTTTAAAAACTTTAATAATTTTAACATTAAAAAATATATTTCTCTTCATAATTTAGTGCAACTTTTAAGGTAGC
Source organism: Dendrobium huoshanense (assembly GCA_016618105.1). Taxonomy (NCBI): domain Eukaryota; kingdom Viridiplantae; phylum Streptophyta; class Magnoliopsida; order Asparagales; family Orchidaceae; genus Dendrobium; species Dendrobium huoshanense. Next base: position 49,007,530 of record CM028355.1, on the reverse strand, counting down.
CAACACCTTAAAAGTACAATGGCTACAACCATCAAATAGAAGATGCAATATATTTTAGTAATCTATGCGACATCATTAATATTTTTGCGCGCATATGGTTAGTGGACAACATAAGTTACTCAACACTTTTTCTTTATTCGTGCAAGAAATATGTCGTTTAGGTGACATTCTTCTAATTATATGCAACACTTTTTGCTCTACTAAGCAACAAAAGTTCACCAACCAAAGCACCGTTTTAGAACTTTTAAGCAACAGCATTGCACAAATTGCGCAAAAGGGAGACTGTATTTAAGTAGACGATAAGCATTTTATAATAAGAAGTGGCAATAATTCAAAATTTGCGCAACAATATTTATGGAAGAATGCAATAGCTTTCATCTGCCACGTATAAATGGGATGTAATTTCTTATTAGATTATTTGGAGGAACAGTCAAAGTTCATTGAAGCACAAATCCTTGCACATACTTAATGGGCTGTGGTCAATTTTAATAAAGAAACTTTTAGGGAACTCCTTCTAGGGGTGTCAATATTTGACAATATAAGAAAATTTGACCTAAATCCGACTCAAAAATTTTGGGTTAGGGTCAACCCATTTGAGAAACAAGTTGGGCTCGGGTTCAAGATTTCGACCCGTTTGTAAAATCAGGTTGGGTTCGGGTTGACCCGGAAGGCCAAAACTAACTCGGGTTGACCTGGGAACATCACACGTTACCTCGACTATTCGACATCATCGCGTGAGTGCGCGACCGCATCTGATGTATCGTCGACTCCCAACCCACCGAGTTGACCTCGTCTCATCGTGCTTGACCGTACGCGCTGGTTTGTCGTTGTCGCCTTGCCATCGACGTTGTCCTGACTCCTATCAGCGCTAGACAGGTCAGTGGCGGGAATTTCGTCCTGTGTAGTTGTCCATCTGCGTTGGTTGACTCGTCCCATGCCATCGACGTCATCTGCGCTGGCCAGACCTTTCTATGTCGTCATTAGTTGATGTTGCTCGTCAATGTCGTCCCGTCCCGTCTCTTCTAGCTGTCCTGTAGTGCGCACGAATGCGCCTGATCTTAACCCACGCGGGTCAGGTTGGGTCAACCCGATAACCTGCACAGGCCAAGTCCAGGTTGACAATCTTGACCCATTTGCAAAACCGAATTGGGTTAGGATCAATCCATTTGAACAGGTCAACTCAGGTTGGACCCGAAACCAACCCGTCGACCCGTTATGACACCCCTAATTCCTTCAAAATATTTTCTCATGCAAGATAATATTTATACGATTGCAAAATAGTATGAAATTAGTATTGGTGCACTTGAATAATCAAAAGTATGTTCACAAGCAATATTGCAGTTTAAGATGTGGAGCTTAAATTTTAAACCAATTTTGATAGCAAAGTCAAAATCTATTATATGTATTTTTCTTGCATTCTTAAAACTATGTTCAATAATATCTTTGTAAATTTTTATCTACGATACCTATAATTCTAAACTTCTTAGCAAATCTATTATCTAAAAAGTCTAAACATTATATAAGGAAATAGTTATACAACATTGTAAGAAGCATCTCATTTTTTTCATTGATCAAGTGTAGAGGTGGAGGTTGGAGAGATGACTGATGGAGTGATTTAAAGTTGGTAGTTAATTTGTTTTGTGTCATATAGAGAGATTTGTCGCACATACACACAATCTAAATTAGATGGTCATATTTATGAAAATATCTTAAGAATATCACATATTAATATATCTGTCACAAAGATTAACCAGTATAGTTCAACATTATTGCGGGCTAGAATATACGTGGCGATAGAGTAAAAAAATTTCGTTTCAGCATTGTACGGATATCCATCACACAAACAAAAGATGAATGAACACCAAAATTTTTACGTGAAAAATCATGTAAAGGGAAAAACATGGGGTCACGTCCAGTTGAAAGAATTCCACTAGTATTTGCTTAGATTACAAGAGGCTCACTTGTCCCTAAAATTTAGGACGATCGATCAGATTACAATAATCAACTCTCGGGTTAAAATTTAGTTACAAACGGATATCAGAATGCCGACGTTTGTTGACGATCAGATAGAAAATTGGCGTCAGTCTATTGTTGGACAGTGTTCTAGCGTGACTTAGAGGTCGGACGGACCTCTGACGTCACTTGGAGGTTGGACGGAACTCTGGCGTCACTTGAAGGTCAAGCAGAACTCCGACATCACTTGAAGGTCGGGCGGAACACCGACGTCATTTAGAATTCGGTTTGAACTCCGATAGTGGTTGATGATGAGTCTTTTCCTTCTCTTCTTCATTCTCTTCTTGCTTCCTTGCTTAATTTCGACTGCGGTCGGCTGCCGGGTGAAAGTCCGGCGGTGGTCGAGGAGGAGCTTATTCCTTCTCTTCATTTTCTTCATTCTCTTCTTCTCTTCTTGCTTGGGCCCCTCTTTCAAGAGAAATGAGGGGTCTATTTATAATTTTTGGAGAGTGTCATGTCCATTAAATAGGAGAAAGATCAAGGGTAAATTGGGAATGATTTGAATGGAGGGCCGATGTTAAATCCCTGATCGTGGACCGTTTATAAGGCATTTGAAGGCTCTAATGATATTAGAATTTGACGATCTTGAGCTCGTTGGATTCATCTCGTAGAGCCGCTTGATTCGATTATAAGTACACCATATTTGGAAACTATTTGGTAATCCAATTTATGGATTGAACCTTCCAAATGTGCTTCAGGTCTTTGATTTGGACTAGTTTGAGCTCGGATTGAGTTGAATTTGGTGTCGTTGGGTTTGTATTTTCGAGACCTTCAATTTGATTGTAAGTTTGCTGAAATCGGAGTTCAGATGGTCCTGGGTGTAATTGGTAGATATCATTCAAATCATTCTTTTTTTGATTGAAATATAGCCCATATATTTTATTTATTATAAGCTGGGCTCGATCGAAAGGCCAAGCTACAGAGAAAACCTCCATAAAGTTCTCACATATGAAACTTAAAGCTGGCCCATGGCCATACTTGAGCCTGAAACCTCTATGTAGGTAACTAAAGAGCATACCATCTAAGGTAAGGTTCAATTGGTACTCCAATCATTCCTCTTTAATATAATTTTTTTAAAAAAATTTATCCTTCACACTAAAGAACTAAGGGTGATAGTTTTTTTTAGAGAAAATTCACGGCAGTGCCTACGAGTTAATAATGATAAAAAGTAAACATCCTTATAGGATCATAAGCTCGCTAAAAGAATAGCATTTGAAATAAAACCTAAAAGCTTTAGATCCTACCTAATACAGAAAAAAAAAAGGAAAAAAAATATAAAGCTAAAAAGCAATAAAAGAGACGACAACAACACCATCGGGAGCAACCAATACAACACCGCAACAAATGGCCACCATGAGCAACCCAAGCGACTCGGTATCAATCCAAGTAAAGAAAAGATACAACATGCAAACAATTACACAAAGCAGAAAAAAGAAGAGGACATCAGAGCATCACCTTCCCTACAACCAACACCAAAAACCAATAAAACCGACCAACAATACCCAAAACCAGCTTAAAAAAGAAGCAACCATCAGGAAAAACACCAACTAAGCAAAGATAAACACACACAACTAAACAACAAAATGCTACTTCCTAATTTTCTCCTACGATGTTTATTGCCACGAGAGAAAGTTTTCTCAACAATCTAGCATACATTTAAACTACTAAGGGTGATAGTTAAGGTTAGGCTAACAACCAGTAATTAAGTTATATTAAAATTAATCAAATTAATTCAAAATTTAAATTTTATTAGTGCCATAGCATCCTAAAAGCTTATTGATATCCTACTACGAAAATTCTAATGTTCAAAAAGAATAATCTTAGGTTTTGTTGGGGATGGCTTTTTTATTGCTTTATAAAGTAGTTTTTTAATGCAAAAATTTCTATAAAAATTGCTTTAATAAATAGTAAAAGAACTGTCCCAAACGAAGCCTTATAAATAAAATAAAGAAATATGGATGCTTGCTTTAACTTTAAGCCTATTCCTATAGGATCATATCTTATGCTCTAAGTGGTTTCTGCATATCTTTTGCAACCGTAAAGTGTCTCAGTGAGGTAAAAGAATCATTAGGAAAATGCCTTTGCATATATTTCGTTGGCAAAGTTTTTAGAATCCGAAGCAACCCAATAAAGCAAGGAGTAGGTGAAGACTTTGTGCATGAAAGCAAAGCTCTTAAGGGTCCACACTTATAAAACTTTACAAGAAATATTGCTGTGCTTTCTTAAAAGATTTGCTTATAATAAAGCGTTCTTTTTAAAAGGAGAGAATGGTCTTTTTATGGTTGGTTTGTGGGCATCCTATCTATCCTCTTAAAAGCATAAGCACTTTCTGACTTGCAAAGTCACATGGAGTGCAAGAGGCTTCAGTAAATCTCATCAGTGTGGTGAGTTTCTATGTGTTGCTTAAAGCTAGGTTTTCTCTGATGATTATAAATCATTGTCAATGATGGAAACATGGAGGTTTTGGTGATCAAATGATGCCTTGTCATTGAGAAAAAGCATATTGGAGAGCCTCATGGTGCACCAATTTATCATCGATGCATATTTGAAAGCATTTAGTAACACCACCAGGGGTGTAAATCAAAGCGACTCGTGAGCAGGCTCAAGTTCGACTCAATAAATAGTTTGCAAGCCGAGCTCAATGAGCTATTGAGCCAAATTTGAGCCAGCCCTGGCTCGACTTGTTAGCCTGCTAGCCTGCTCTCTTTTAAAATAGATGAAAATAAAATGCACTTAAGATATATTAGTATTCAAGATTTTAAGTATTAAATTATTAAAATATTAATAAATTACATCCCACTTTCTCGTAAGAAATGATGCCATATTCTTCATGCTTAATAAGATGCTTTCATGTCCCTTAAAATTGTGTAGATGGTTGATGAGGTATTTGATTAAGATTAAATCATATGTTGAATGGTGAGATAAGTCTCTAAGTGTTGGTTTGTTGTGGAATTAGAAAAAGAAAAAAAAAACTTTCTTATTCCCCTTAATATTCTATATGGTGATGTCATGTGTCCATATTATGGTAGATTATGATTTAATCTGGAGAGCATAGAGATATACCTTTTTTAAGTATAAGAATATAATTTAAAGATAAGATGCCTTTTGCCACATTCACATTATTAAGGAATAATAAGCCAATTTGTAAATTCTCTTCTTTATGCATAGATGTGTTGTTATGGGTATTTTGGAAGTATGGAAAATTATAGGGTGTGAAGAGATCACAATAGGAAAAAGAGAGGTTTTTGACTAAATTATTTGTGGAACTAAAGTAGCTGAAAATTTGGACGAAAATTTCTTCGGAACTTATTAGAAAACATTCTGCAGAATTCAATCAGAAATCTACCTGAATAGTTAATACATTTTTCCAAGCCTTAGCCTCCTTCATCCTCTCTTCTGTAGCTTCATAGCTCATCCCTATTTTGTCTCGGGAGAGCACCACCGTCTATTTTGGACAATTATTGGCTAGATTTCTTTGATTCTTGTAATTATATAAAAATAAGTGTCATTCTCTATCTTATATTCCAATCGATTTAAGATTTCGTCTAGTAGTCATTTATAATTTAGGCTTCTAAAGTTTACTGTTGCAATTTTTTTGAAATACAAATTAGATCTATTTTATGATATAGATTAAAAATACTTTTTTGAGAAATCTTCATTATTTAGATTAGATTTAAGTTTTGTTTTTTTTCATTTTTGTATAAATTAAATATTTTTGTATATTGGATCTAAGTGAAATTTTAGGTGAAATATTTATTTGGTATAGTTATAATTTCTTCAGATTTTAGTAATAAATTTAGTTTATATATTTGTAGTTAGAATTCTGAATATATTTATTTAAAAATTTAAATTAGATTTAAGTTATTTTTTTATTTAGTATATTTATATTTTGGTTATGGAAATTTAAGCAAAATTCTAATATTTATTTGATGATATTTGAAATTTCATTCAGGGTTTCGAAATTTATATTTTAAAAATATATACTGAGGAAATTTATATATATATATATATATATATATATATATATATATATATATATATATATATATATATATATATATCACTTAATTTATTTATTTAGTAAAATTATATCCAATAAATTGTAATTTGACCTAAAAGCAATGTATACATAAATATTCAAAATCAAAAGTCAAGGATGTATAATACACTTTTACTTGGGCATAAATGACTAACAGATGAGTTCGTAATTAGTATTGAATATTTTCTTAATGAAACTTCTCAACAACTGTTCATTTTATGAGAAGAAAATTTTAGATATATGTGATCTAAACACAAAATCAAGCACACTTTATGCCTAATGAGATCAAAATTGAGTTATATCGTAGAGGACTCTAACAAATTTTTGTTTTTGGACATATATTAACAAGTAGGCCTGGTGGTGGGTCTCCAAAACAAAAAAAAAACATATATCAATTTTCTATGTGGTGGTTCAACAAGCTGCACACCTATAAATAAAGAATGTACTGTGATAGAGATGTTTTTCAATGTAATTAGCCAGCTTGAATTCGACTCGATTAATTATTTGATCCTATGATTAGTATTAAATATTTGTAGTCGATTTTCAATCAGGCACATCATATAAGTAACCATATGATCATATTTTCAATATTTATAATGATATCTCTATAATTGTCAGCATTAAGCAAAGTCAAATCAGCACTTGAGTGATATCACCTCATTTCCTTCTAATATGACAAATAGGATTTGAATCTCTTCATAAAAAGTTATGATGCCATTGCAAGCTTTTTGAATCTTGCCTTGCAACTTATGTTTCTTGTCAAAGAAGAGGCAAAATGGGAGACATGATGATGCAAAAGAAGTGGGAGAGTTTGAATATTTAAGTTTAGATGTGAAATGATTGTGAGGAGGAAAGGTGGCTTCTTTTTTAATACAAAAAAAAAAATCTCTTATTGGTGGTGGAGAAAGTTGGAGAGGTTGAAAGTCTGATATATGGCTTTTTATGTGTTGGAAAGGGATCATTAAAATATGATGATGGTTTGGTAGATATGGACTAAGGAAAAGTTGGAGTATTCTTTTCACATGAAGACTAAACAAACCCTTCAAAGCAACAACAAAGAAGTAGTACTACTGCTTTTGGAAAAGCTAGAATAAAGAAGCTTTTTCTTTTCTTTTCTTTTCTTCTTGATGGATTTTTATGAATGTTCTCTTCTCTTTATCCTTTTGAATATATGAATGGATAGTGGGATGACACAGGTGTTCTATTATTATAATTCTTGGGTTGGGTCCCATCACTAAGTTGATGTTGTTTTCATATAGGCTATATTGAATTTGGAATTTTTTTTCCTAGCTTAATGAATATATTTTAAATATATAGATTAAATAAAGGACAAAAGTCTCTGCCTGTGGCTTATTTATTTTTTTATTTGGTTAGATAGCTAATAGCGTCTATTGTAGCTTGCTTTTAGGGGGTTATTAAAGCTAAAAAACCCACTAATCTTTTAGAAGAGGCCTCATGGAATTGTTTCATTATATAGAGTACTTCTTAATTACATTTATGTCCATACAATACAACAAATTTGTTCATATACATATTCAAAATAAAATAATATATATTTGATATAAAAATATTATGTAGAATATAAAATAAGTTAAGAGTTATTTATTTTATAATCATGCAAATCATACAAGCATGAGCATATAGTGTATAATAGAAGCTAACTCCCAATACAAATTTGAGTTAGAATAAGGAGAGATTATTCTAAGCGGATGCCGAATGCAATTCACCGTCCGGAGACCAATAAGAATGTGTCACGTCAGTGGTACCGAGTTCGGTATCGAGGAGTTCTGATCCAGATGCCGAGTAGGGGGCGACATGGCGCATTGTGGTTGGTCTCCGGACGGCGTTCAGCGTCCTCACAAAATAATTTCACCTTAAGGCATAAGCTATTAAGAAGTTCATTGATTACAAGCTTTCTCTCCAAATTATGATTGATAAGGCACAAGTTTAGCTCCTCTTGCAGACCTACAAATTAAGATTGTAAGTAAGCTTCTTGAAGATGAGCACTAAGCCACTAAGTGCTGAGAAATTTTTTACTTCTCTTTACTGATCTCCAATCAAAACTATTTTTTTCAATCCTCGCACTCATACAATACTATGGATGATTACTATCAAAGGATATAAACTTACTAATACATAATGATTGTGCTTTTTTATTAGAAGTTGGTTTTTTGGGAGGCTGTAATTTTTTTAAGGGGATATTTAGGTCAATAAAGGTAAATTCATACACACATCATATACACAAGACTCAAACCCAATATCTCTTAGTTGATAGCCAGAGCTCCCAACCAACAGACCAAAAATAAGCTATGTGAGTGGTTGTAATTAATTGAAAGACAAATAAGCATAACAGTGTCAACTATAATTTTAAAATAATTATTAACCATCGTTACTTAGCTTGGTTTGTGGGCGAGTACGAACTCGTGTTCGATTCCCCTCGAGCGACTTCGCCTCTTAAGTTGGGCCCAATCAAGTCCTTCTAGGTTAGTCGATGATTAGTCACACAGCCAAGTACCCTTTCGGGGGTGGCAGCGGGTGGATACTCGTTCCAAATAATAATAATAATAATAATCCGACAAAAGAATTGTCTCATACTTCAGGCAACAAAAAGCTTTTGAAATGATCTTTGAAGTGATACAGAAATCATAGTGGGTTTGATAAGAATTAAGCTAGTCATATTCATTAGTCTATTCTCTTCCTTTTTTTGTTGTTTAGCTCAGATTAGACATTATCCTATTATTAATCAAATATATCAAATATAGTTAAAAGCATGCAATCTTTTATGCTGTAGTTACTATAAAATTTAAACTATTAAATGAGGAACCTTTATTTTCTTTCTAGACTTTCAAATTTATCTAATTTTTTGAATTTTCTAACGGTCCAATTTAATATGATTTTGGCTTTGTTTGGGACGGCTTTCTTACAGCTTGTTAAAACCGTTTTTTAATACAAAAATTAAAAATTTTAATTAAAAAACTGTTTTAAGAAGCAATAAGAAAGCCGTCCCAAACGAAGCCTTTGTTTGAAACAGCTTTCTTATTGCTTTCTAAAGCAAAATTTTAGTACAAAAATTTTTAGTTTAAAAACATTTTGTACTATGAAACTGTTTTAAGAAGCAATAAGAAAGTCGTCCCAAACGAAACCTATAGGTATTGCGAAACTTTAGCTGCACCATGCTCAAACTCATAGCGTACTGATTAGAAATAAATTTGAGAATTCTAATGGATCAAATTAGAGTTTTCATTTGCCAAAAAAAAAAAAAAAATCCAGAAGTGGAATGATCTGACTTGCTCCACTCATTGATTAGGTTTATTACACTGAGCAGCTCTAGCTTGGATCAAATGGCCACCAATAACAAACAGGCATCTTTTCTTTTTATTATTTATTTTATTTTATTTTTTGTGTTGTAGTTGTTGACATATATATGCCAAAACTTTGTTCAACTAATGTGAAATTACATAAATATTTAATGGTTCTAATAAAGGTCTGTGATTAGTCATTGTCTGCTAATGACCAAATTGATGCTTATAAAGTAATTGAGAAGTTAGCTTTTCATTTAAAAAAAAAAGTGAGAGAAGTTTATAAATAGGTAATATTTAATCCAAAATTTCAATATGAGATTACCATTTATTTAATAGAAAATTATGAATTTTGTTAAAAAAAAAAAAGTTATTACAACACTGAATAATTTTATAAAATTAATATTTAAATCTTTAAAATCAGCTTTCATAATTTTCAAAACGCAACTAAATTAATATTTATTTTATGGTATTTTAATGATAGAAAAATCAAAATATTTATAAATTATTGAATTTCTTTAGAATTATTAAATACAAATTTTCATATAAAAACAATTTTAAATTATTTTTTAAACTCATATATAATTTTTTTTCCTTAATGTTATAATTGATAGAATTATACATTAAAATTATATAATAAAAAATGTATATATATATATATATATATATATATATATATATATATATATATATATATATATATAAATGTTGTAAATTTACATAATTGATCTTTTTTTGGTTTAATATATAGGTTAGGTGAGTGAGGCCAATATTGAGGGCCTGAAATAGATTTTAACTTGTTAAAGCACAAAGCGACATCAACCAAAAAGGAGGTCATCTTTTCTCGTGGAAGTAAACTAAAAAGAAAAAAAGTCTACGTAGTCCACAAGCATGACATGATGCTTGCTGGCCAACATTAAAAAATTCAAAAATTTATGCTTATTGAATTTCACATGAATAAATAATTATCTAAAAGGCCTATTGATTTTATCTTAAAAGCCAAAATTGAAAAAATAAAATAAAATCTATAAGGCCTATTGATCTTATCTTAAACTAAACCAATGCACAATATACCATTTAGGGTTGAGTAGCTCTTGTTGATTTAGAAATTGTCAAAAAAATTTAGTTTGAGTTCGAATTTGATTAATTGAGCTTTATTTTATGTGTTCGAGTAGACTAGTTTATTAGAAAAAAAAAAAATTGTTGCTTGTTAGAAATTTGAGTCGGTAAAATGTATGTTTCATGTTTTAGCGTTGTGCAAAGATTTAGCACTAACATGTACGAGCTCATGTAATATATGAGTGGATCTTATTAAGTTTCGAGTTCGAGCTTTTAATTGAGCTCGTAGAATATACGAGTTTGACTTCCAGCTGAGCCCGACTCGACTCGAAGACTCGTCGAGCAGCTCGATTGATTAAATACGCCTATCCGATGGTACGCTGTCATTTTGTTGTATTCTCCCAAGCCTCTAATATAGTGTCTCGCCTTGATGCTCTAGCCCTAATCTATGATTCTTGAGTCTTGAAAGTTTACGATTTGTGACTGTCAAGACTGCGATATTGCAATTGTGCGATCCGTGCGTGCCCTAGAGCAACGAAGAGTGATTTCTTGGGTAAGAATAGATAAGGAGCTTCATTGCTCAAACTAATGATTGTCCTAAAGCTTAGTAAGTTCTTGTCCAATGTTATTTTCTTTGGTTAAATTCAAAAAATCGAACTCTTTGTGACTTTATCTAGTTATATTCTACAATTATTCTCTATTATCTCGCGCTGGTCATCTGGTGCCTTGATGTTGTTGGCTTTTGTTTCTTCCAGTTGCTATTTGATTTTATATCTTTTGAGGTCTGCTAGGGTTCTATTTTTTGTGTTTTGTGATGATGTTGTTCCATTAATAATCAGAACTTCTCCCATTTGATGTTCGATTGGCAACCGAGGAAGTGATCGAGGTTGTATGGTAGTTATTGTTGGTTCTCCTCTGAGTCCCCTCTCTATTTGAACTTGGCTCAATTTGTTATTGAGTTTTCTATTTTTTAAGGTATGATATTTTGCTGCCATTGACTTGAACATTCATCAACTGACTCGAATATATGATATGTTGCCTTGCTGATGCCTTTTGAGTTTTGATTCTAGTTCATATTGTTGTTGTGTTTTCTAAATTTTAAAGTCTAGTGGAATTTTGTAATTTGCCATGGACGATGATGATGTTACCTTAATAATCAGACTTTCTCCAGGGGAGCGAGGGGGGCCTACTGAAGTGCTGATTATACATGTTTGATTAAATTCTCTTGTCCATAGTCCTAGCATGCTTAAAAAGTCGTAATATTTTTAAGCACATTTTATAAAATGTTGTAAATGTATTTATATACTTGAATAGTATAACTTTTGTTTGGTTTTGCTTTGAGATGGTTTTTTAATTTGATAATTATTTTTTTCTATTTAAATTTCACTTCAAAATCATTTTGTAACGAGTTCACATGCAACTTAATGAAAAAAATTTTTATAAGAAATAATACTTAATTTTGTTTCTTATTTATTTTTAACTTTCATTTAGATATTTATTTACACTTCTTAAAATCAATATTTTTGTCAAAACTAGTTTTTTTCTTAAATTACAAGTGAAATTTACAAATAAAATTCAATTTTTAAATTTATAACAGTAAAAATAGAGCTTTGTAAACGAGTCAAATTCGGGATTTTTAAACGAGTCGATTAATCGAGTTGTGCTCGATCCTCTTTTTTTTTAGGCGAGCAGAGCTCTGTCTCATTAAATGAGCTCAAGCTCGAGTTCGAGCTTAGTGTGAGCTCAAATGTCAAAACTCGACTCGTTTACACCCCTATGCATATGCTATATATATCGATCTCTACTTAGTCTTATCCAATCAACTCATCAATGAGCTCAAACTCAAGTTTGTTTTATATTGTGCATCGTTTATCATCAAGTTTTTTTTATAGAAATAAGCTCAAATTAAATCAAAATTTAAGAAAATAAACTTTAATATTTGAAAGCTATAACCTTAATATAAAAAGAAAACTAAAACAAAATACAATATAAATGACACTAGAATAAATAATCGAGTTATTTGGGATGAAGAAAGCTAATCATCTGGTTTGTTTAAATTTTTCTGTGTTTTCATAGGGCACTATTAAGATAGCTCAATCTAGGCGTGCAATGAGTTGAGTTGAGCTCAAGTCAGGGGATGTTCGAGCCGAGCTCGACTGCTAAATAACGAGCTCGAACTCGAGTCGAGCTCGAGCTTGACTAGACAGGGTACACGAGCCCTACTCGCAACTCCCAACACTCGTCCCGAGGTCGTAGACCTCATCCCGCAAGCCGCAACTAATCACATGAGGCCACGACTCATCACGAGGTCGCAGCCCTCATCCACGTCTCCTGCCATATGAATCTCGCGTCCTCACAGTCGCACACGACACACGCTCTCTCGGACCTCAGTCGTACACGAGTCTGCCACCCTCGTCCGCATCGCCTGCCATCCCGCATTCGCACAATCGTTCTCACTCACTGCCTCAGCCTGCACATGCTTCCTTCACAAGTAGCTCTACGAGTAATTGTTGACCCCTAAACATAAAACCATGCAAAAAGAGGCGAAAATGATGATTTAATAATGCGTGCACTGACAAAATGCATCACTTAAGGGGTTAAATGACCTCTGAATATCAAACGGACAGTGGCATTGTGATCAGGACGTTGAAATCTGCTAAGTCGAGGCTCCTCATAGTCAAACCGGATGAGATTGGTCAAAAGAAATGACTGAGACCCGAAATTAAAGCGCAAGGCTGATCAAACTTTACAAATACCCAAATCTAAACTCAAAATCCAATTTCCATATCCTTGCTGCTACTATATGCTAGATACACGTATTTCTATACGTATCTGATTGACGACTAGCCTTTATCGAAAGTTCTCTCTCGTGATCGGGATGGGTAATTAACTATAGGGGCTTGCGCCTATAGGAAACTAGAACTCAGATAATAAAGTCCTCACAAAATGAGGACGAAATCTTTGGGTAGTGTCTTATCTACAAACCCATCTGCCTTCCAAAATTTACCCCGGAACTTAGTTCGTTAAAACTGCCTCGCCGAATAAGAAAAGCGAGTGGAGGCCGAGGCCGAATTTTCGGAGCCCACAGTAATCGAGTTGAGCCTTCTGCGGTTCGAACTCGAGCTCGTTAACAAGTCAAGCTCGAAATTCTGCTCTAACTCGACTTGTGAGTTCTATAAGCTCGGCTCGCAAGCCCATAAATGAGTCGAGCTCGAGCCGGCTCAGCTCACTTACACCCTAGCTTAATCATATTGTTCTACAATAATAGGAATTCTTTGACGTGTAAGATTTCAGTTAAATTTGGTCAAAGTAAAAAAAAAATAAAAAATTTTGCTTCTTCTTTCTCGGGTATTGGTACTCTCTTGCTTCAGTTTGTATAGTGGAATTTTCTTTCAGTTTGTTACTTATTGGAGCTTTTACATGGAGAGTTTGTCAATCCAATCTTTTTTTTCTTTACTCTATAGAGGCTTTACATTGTAATAATGATACTCTCTCTCTCTCTCTCTCTCTCTCTCTCTCTCTCTCTCCTTCCCTCCCACATGTTGATCCTCTCTCTATCTTATTCTCTCTCCCCTTCCCTCCCACATGTTGATCCTCTATCTTATTATAATAGATTTCAATATCGTTTCATTTAGATGCAAGACTTACTTTTGAATTGTCACATCGATCCCTTCTCTCTATTATATTATTATCCCTTAATCCTCCAACCACCCAAATCTCTTAAAAGAAAACAAATGTACAAAATAAGCACGATTTCAGATTTTTTAACTATACATGATTGGCTTACAAATGTTGAGAACAGCAAGTGGTACGTGCATTAAAAATTATGCTTAATTGCCTCCTCTCCTTTCAGTTTTGATACCCCCAAACTTCAACTTCCCCTAACACATCTGAGTTCAACTCAGTTTTTTATATATACGCTACATTCTGAATTTTATTACAGATCAATACAAGTAATATAATGCACACTCATAATAACTCAGCAAAAAATCACATTCATCAGACATGCAATTTTTTTTTTCTTTCATTGCTGAAAAAAAAAATAGTGATGAAGCTTAAAATTTACATAACCGAGAAGATGCACTCATCGATTCTCCCGATAGGCCACAATTACTGCGAGCAAATATATTAATGACAAGGAACCCATTTTTGTTATATGCTGCTAATATATACTTGTACTTGTTCTGCTATTCTGCCCAAACATGACTGCTGAAGAGTTATGGGGAGTCACACACAAATATGTTGATTCCAACCCGGTTTACAATATGTAAAAATAGAAACCTAAATCTCAATCTAAAACAATCCCGTATACTAACGATGGCGAACCATTGAGCCAGCCCGGTCACCCTTCAAGGGGACAAACCAACAAAGAAAAAGCCTAACGGGGAGGGCGGCGAAGCCAGAAGTTTGTGAGCAATCGAAGTCTATATTTTCTAGGTAGCGGGATTGAAAGCACAAGGTTCAACTACTAACACTAGCTCCTCAACAAGTAGTTATATATATACAGCTAAATCATAGTAACATACGAAAAGACCGAGTAGCATTAGATATATCTCTAATTCATTTTCTTTTCAGTCTTATTCTATGGGGTGAGCTTTATTCAACTACATGCAAATGATCATCAATTTACACAAGAATTTCACCAAGTAAACTTCTATCATCTACGCATTGGAGTAGATGGAATTTCGATCATAGAATCTTGAAAATAAATTTTAGTATCGCAATCAAACTGATCATATCTGATAATATTTTTTGAGCTTCCACTTGCAGAGACAATGGCTTTGATCCACATGTGGCAAGGCCATTATCTACGTAAATAAAAACTCGAAAAGTAGACAAGCATCTGCTCTTCCAGGCAAAACAAGAACGGTATCCTGCCTACCCAGCTGCCCCTCCATTAATATACGTAAAATAGTCAAATAAAGCTTTTGCATGGACTATATGGCACAACGAGGGTGCGTTGTAACCACTCATTAACGGCCAAATATCTATCTCGACATTATAAAATGAATGAAACTTATACAATCATCAACTTATAAAAGAAAAAAATAAGAAGAAGAAGAAATCAAATATGAAGCCATTGATCCTGGACCGTTGTGAGAGAGCAATTTCAAAGGCTGCATGTGGAGGAAAGTGCATGATGATCTCCACTTAAAGCTTCAAGATTCAAAAGTGCTTTTTGTTCAGTCTGAAGAAAAAAATTCAGAATGTTTGACTTTTTTTCTCTTTTTTTTTTCTGAATGTAAGATTAATGATTATGAATAAGAGTTAATAATTTAATTAGTTTTCTTTTAGGCTGCAAAACATTTAAAAAGTGCCTTATATTTGATAAATAGAAGAATGTGTTGTATCTTCACTGAAATGTTAATAAGAATACTGTTAGCTTCTTCTTTTTTTTGTTCAAATCTTTCAAATTTATAGAGGTTTTGAAGTTTAAAACAAATGGGATTTGCTGATGTTAGAATATTATAAAGATTAAAGTCTTGGGGATGACTAGATAGCATCTCTAATAATACAAAAGTCCTTTAAAGGTTCAACGATGAGTGACACTACAGGAAAAACAGCTATTACCGGCGGCCATAACCGGCGGTTTGTAGGCCGCCGGTGTTACCGACGGTTTGGGCGGCGGTTTAGCCGCCGGCGTTTAACGGCGGCTTACCGGTGCCTATCCCTCATTGTGCCGCCGGTACTAACGGCGGTTATATAACCGTCGCTAAACCGCCGGACAACAATATGGACCGGCGGTTTACCGACGGTGTTGGCCGTCGTTGATAAGTAAATTTGTACCGACGGCACGAACCGCCGGTACACCGCCGGTAGAAGCCCTAAAATGAACACCCGCGCCTCGCATTTCATTTTCACTTTTCCCTCTTCTCTCTCTCGGTCGCTCTGCCCTACCTCGCCTCCGACCACTCCTGAACCCCGAATCGACTCCGCCGCCGACGTGTCTTCTCCGGCCGCCGACGTGTCTTCTCCGGCCGCCGACAGATCAACTCCGCCCGCCGATAGCTCTTCTCCGACCACCAACCTACTCCCTAACCGAAGGTAACCGTCGATCTCTCTTCTCCGGCCGAATTTTCAATTTCGTGAATGAGCGTCTAGGCTAATAAAATGTTGTCAGTAATGTACATTCCCTTAACAAAACCTATTTGATTATCATAGATAATTTTAGGAAGGATAAGCCCAATCTAGAAGCCACAATTTAGAAATAATTTTGTGAAAAGTGTTACATAAGCCACAATCTGTAACCGCCGTCAACCGCCGGTAAAGTACCGGCGGTCTAACGGCGCCGTCCGGCGGTCTAATGAACCAGACGACGCCAGGTTTAACCGCCGGAACATCGCCGGTACTATGACCGGCGGTTTTCCGGCGGTTACATTACCGGCGGCCAAACCGCCGATAGACCGACGGTTGAAATTCCGGTTAACACCGGCGGTATTGGCCGCCGGAAAACCGCCGCAAAAATAAACCGCCGGTAAAAGGCCGTCGGAATTTGTTTCCTACGCCGTTTTTACCGGCGGTCACTGAACCGCCGTCAGACCGCCGGTAATTTGGCAAACCGCCGGTAATATTACACTAACCGCCGGTAAAAACCGCCGGTTTTCACTGTTTTTCCTGTAGTGTGAGCTCTAAGGGCATCTAGTGTTGAATAGAGTTCTCTTTAAAAATTTCTTGTACAATTCATTACCATTTGATTCTTTCACTACTAAAAATTTGAATTTTTTGCAGCAGATGTTAGGAGTGGTTTTAAAACTGTTGCTAAAACCCTATTTTAGTAATAATTTTGACCACTACAATTAACACCGGTTTTAACTTGTGCAATTTGAATCTATTTTAACCGGTGCAATTAGCACCTGTTTTAATCGCAGATAAAGCCCCGCCTTAACAGAATATCTAATTCCCAAATCTTATGCGTGCGCAATCCAAAGCTCGGCTCTCCGTCTTTCCCTCTTTTTTCGCTTGCGACGTCCGTGACTCTCAAGTGGAGCGAACAATTGCTGAGCATTACAACTGCTGTCGGGCGTGCATCGGTTTTATAACCGTTACAAGAAAATTTGTGACGGTAAAAACCGCCGGGAATGATTTAATTTTGTGGTGCATGCAATAAGCCTATTTTATGATAGTGTTTGGATAATTCATTACCATTTGAGTATTTGAAAACTTGTCAATTCCTTTAAAATCTTTAAAAACCACTAAACTATATACGTACCAGATGCTTCAAGCAAGCATCGATCGCATTCTCTCACAAGCATCAACTCACCTCCTCGGACATCATTTAAATGAGTCAAGACATGATGACAACAATAAGCTGCAGAAAAATATTTCCAGTTCATATATAGCTTCAAATTTTTCATCAAGGATACCTTAATATACATGTGAATGAGTCAAGATATGATGTGATATGATATAAAGGCACATAATAATTTGATAAATTTATATTTAAGGTAATATGTGTGATTGAAATGTTTTAACAATATAATAACTTAATTAGGATACGGCAGATAAGGCAAAAGACACTGGTCTAAATTTACATCATGAGAAGTTTTGTTAAATCTTATCATTTAGTCTCTCAAGTTCTCCCCTTGTATTTTCTTGATACATAAGAGAAGTGTGATTGAAACTTCTTCACTAATATCATTGATGGGTTGAATTAGGATAGAAACAAATAAGACAACTCTTTAATGAGTCAATAGTCAGTGAAATATTATGTAAGTCAAATCATCATAATTCTATTTCATTTTGACATTGAGTCTAATAAGCCTTAAATGACATTAATTAATTTTATCTTTAAATGATGTCTAAAAAGCATTAAAAGGTGAACATATGAAAATATATATTGTTTCATAACTATATGTTTTCTCCCCTATAAGTGGGATTGTAAGGTCAATGATCGAGGTGATCAATATGGGCTGTCCGATGCAGTTCTTCAAATTTTCCTAGATCTTCTTCATATTTATGGAACATGTCACTCCCAAAAATTTATAAATAGACTCCCTCTTACAACATAAAAGGGGGTTGGCTGGGACCTCTGCAAGCTTAGAACTCTTGGCTAGAGATTGGAGAGAACACTAAGGCTTCAAAGGTCATAAAGTTCCACCCAAAGCACCATCGTCGATGAACTTCCGTCGACCATGCACCGCATGGTCGCCGACCTTCATTGGACCACCGCACGTCCGCCAACTTTCGTCGGAACTCCACCCGGTCGACCACTAACGTCGGTCCTCTATCCGACCTCTGATTGTAACCCGCCGAATATGATCCCTCCATCCTCTATCGCCCATGGACTACAGTCCTTCCGAACACCCTCGCTTGTCGACTATAGTCTCTCATACCTCCATCGTCCAATGACTACGATCCCTCCGATCTTTGTCGTCCGCTGACTGTGGTCCCTCCAACCTCCGTCACCCATCAACTATGGTTTCTCCAACCACCTTCATCTGCCAACTACTGAACCTTGGACCCCCCTCCCCCAACCCTGCGACTAAAGTCACACTGATTTCCGTTGCCCATTGACTATATTATCTCTGACCTCAGTTGCCTTCCAACTATGGTCCATCCAACCTCTGTTTCCTGCATACTAAAGTCCTTATGACTTCTATTACCCATTGACTACGGTCCCTTCAACCATCGTCTCCCACCGACTATAATCCCCTCCGACCTCTTTCGCCCGTGGACTATGGTCCCTATGACGTACCTCCGTTGTCCGCCAACTAAAGTCCCTCCAACCACCATCGCCCATAGGTTGCGGATCCTCTGACCTGCGTCAGTTGCGAACTACAGTCCCTCCAACCTCCGTCACCTATCCACTACGGTCCCTCTGACCACTGTGGGTCTCCGAAAGGATTCCGCTCGTGTGGTTCGAATGCAAAGAGCACGATCACACTATCCCGTAGGACAAAATGGTCGTGGACCTTTACACTTGGCACAAGCAGGCCGATGGAAGAGCAGATGGAGTTATAGATACGATTAGCCATGGAGGATAGCGGGTTTTCACCTACACACCTCGATGGATAATAATATCTATAACCCTAAATTCACGAGATTTCCCCTATTCGATACATCAGCATTGAATAGGGTTTATTTGATTGTGGGGATCGGTTTCCTACGGACGCAAGCCCCCGTAGTTAATTACATCTTAGACCTCAGTCTAAGAAAACTCTCGATTAAGGATGTTAGATTATCTCCTCCGATGGGTTTAGTGCAAAGGTGAATTCTAGGCTTTCCTAATCAAAGGGGAATGTCCCAATTTGGTTCGATCAACACAAGGAGTTCAGTCAACATCCGACCGGTCCGAGGAAGTGGAAACTATGGAAAAAGGAAAGACAACACAATCAGACATGCACGAGAGAAGGAAGGAAGTGGCGTCATCTATGTGACGCGGATGGGTAGGGTTTATAGCTTCCGAAAGAATGGAGAACTCACCCACCATTAAGGCGTATAGAAGTACACTCGTACCACTCACCTTTAGACCCTAAATCTATAAAAGACGTAGTGTTGCACACACAACACTAACATCTACGACCTAGCTAATGCAATCCTGGACTTATTCCTTGTCTGACAAAGGAAGCCAGCTAAAACCACCTAATCGTGTAAAATCCATGCTGTCCAGTCTGTATGAAAGATGGGAGGGTAGTTTAGACACTGAAATTTGGGATCGACGAACTAGAGAAATCCCTAATTGATCCCACACTTATGAGTGGTATGATGCTTCTAAAACTAGTGCAATTAACTCTTAATTTTAATTAGTTACTAATGCAATTATGCTGGTTGAAGTCTCCAAGTCAGATATGTATGAATTTTAAAAAGGCTTTATAAAAATAACTTTTGAATGACTAAATTTCCCCAGGTCCGGCACTTCATCCTCATAGGCCAGATTATCCGGACTCTACCCTCAGGCGGGGAAATTTGTCTAATAGAAGAGAGAATGCGTGCATGCGCCCCCGGACGATTCCGGCTATTCCCTAAAATCGTTATGGTTTCTATGTGAATTAATCTTAAATTTTTATTATTAATTACGAGTAGAAGAATTTTTATCCTAAAGAGCCTAACGGTCAGACACAAGCACATGCAAGAAAGAAACCTATGAAAAGCATGCTGGTTCTACTGCGCAATCAGAGTAAACAAGCAATCAACAGAAACAAAATCCCACGAAAAAGAGTGTCCATGGCAAGTGCCATACAATATTACATTATAGAGTACAGTAAGTAAAGGTGGCCGGGCTCCACCGACAACAACCCGGAAACGATGCAAATCTTTAAAATGGGGCATTTTACATCTTCAGTCTTCTTCTTCACTTCCTTGATTCGTCTTTGGATCGTCTTCTTTCCTTCCGGCTCCTTGTAGTGAATTCTCCGAAAGGATGCCCAAATGAAAAAGGAAACCCCCTGTAGGGGTTTACTTTTCCCTTTGGACTCCTACTCATTTAAAATGCCCCATTTTAACGATTTTCACAAAAATACTATCAAATACATTACATCAGAAAAGAGAAAATCTAGACTCTCCTGCAGGGGTTATCCTAAGCAGTTATAATAAAAATTTCACCCAAGCAGTTATATATATGGAAATGCTGAAAAATAAATCACACTTGGCCGTGCTCTGATTATTGGGGGCTAAGCAGCTGAAGCGGGTACCTAAAGCAGTTATACATGATTATTAATTTTTAGCCCCCTTTTTAATAGCATTATATGAGCACGGCCACCTGCAGGAAGACAGCATTAGTATGAAAGAGCGTGCCTAACCTATGGGTATTCTAACGTCACAACCACAGTACAGAAAAGAAAGCTAGAAGAAACAGTACGGAAACAATCATCACAGAAATGCTACAACAGGTAGCAAAAACAAACAGCACACAGGTCACATGCAGAGCGTCACAACAGCGTACAGAAAAGAAAAGCAGAACAAAAGCCTAACCTAAAGCTAATAGTCGTGTTCTAGCAAATTCATCTATGTGTGTGAAAGCTGTGTGGTTTTGGTAGGTCCTATATGGGATAGTTTAATTAGAGTTGTATATATATTTGTTTGTTGAAAAGGGCAAAAGGAATTTTAGTTAAGATTCAAATCTTAGTATTTTAGGGTTGATTTTAAAGATGATTTTATTTTTAGTGTTTGATTAATCACCACCTTTGTTTCACACCGAGGCCGTGAGGTTTATTTCACCCTCCTTGGGGCTAATTTAATAGCCTCGTAGGCCTGGGTTACCCAGTGATAATTAACTTTATTTGATTATTTTAGTTTGTTGTTAAAGAAAGAGAAAGAAAAGGGTAGATTAAATATTTTATTATTAAGATTTGAATTAAGCCAATTAGAAAGATTAATTTTTTTAGTTTTGTCGCTCCATTAGATTCATTCGTGGCGTTGTGCCACCAGGCTCGAGGAACCAGCCTCCTTAGGACACTTAGCCCCGCAGCCCGGAGTAGTCCATCCAATAAACTTCACTTTTGGAGCGGGTTGTTATGTATTAAGGGATTTGTTGATTACTCTTAAAAGATTATTCTAAGTTTGAACCTTTAAGAAATCTTTTATCCTAATGAGTTTGGTTTGTAACTTAATCTCCTAATATGATCTACATCTTTTAAATTTTAGATTGGTTATGAATCAATTATTAAGTTAGTTATGATTGATTTAGGTTTATGTTTTAGAATTATGATTTAATGATTATGCATGTTAACTAAAACTTAGTTAAGAGTTAAGTGTTTTAATAGATTTTAAGAATTAGATTAGAATTGGTTGGTTGATTATTAGTGAATTAAGAAAAGAAAATCCAAATCTAGGAAAACGTGTCACTAGGTTTTTGTTTTAAAGTCTCTATCCTATAAGGAACATGCACCCTAAGTCTATGTTTTCTAAGACTCGGTCCTTAATTTTTGTCCTTAGATGTCACTAAAGTTGTAGGATTGAAAGTTGTGTTGTTTTCTAACTCCTAAGACTTCTATACGGATGTCACGGGGTTTTAGGGATCTAAAAAAAGTAAAAGCAATCCTAAATATATAATTGAAGTTTCTAAGGCCCTAAGGGAAGGAGGCGTACAATCATCTAGGCCCCTAAAGGTTTTCTAAGTTTTAGTAAACTTACAGCACCGGGGGCTACGACCCGATGGTTCCGCCCGTAGCGCCCCTACTAGATGAGTAGGGACGACTGATGCTTGGATCCGACTGTCCTAGCTCCAGCTCCAAATACTCCTTATCCATTGCTTTCCAAAAGGTACCTCGCAACGCAAAAGGAAGACAGGTAGTAGAGCATATTCTATAAACAAGTGAATGCAAAGAAGTGAAAGTGCAATAAAACTAAAACATACCTTTTTATTATTTGTTGAGCCATTTGTACTTTGGGTTCTCCTTATTTTGCGGGTGTGCAGAATCAAAGACATGAATGAAACGACGAAGAAAACTAACGAACGAGATAAAATACAAATAAATGCAGCGAAAAAAAAAGAACGAAAATTTAATACGAAAAGGGGTGTAGGCATCGTTGTTATTGGATACACTTCGTAGAAGTCAAGTGCATCCTATAATAGCAACAATGCCCTTTGCTGTTCCCACTCCAAGTGAGGCACTTGATACAATTAAGACATCTATCTATAACATACTACAAACTATGCTTAAAGTAACTAAGGGAAATAGATTTTTAAAGCTAAACTTAAAGCTAGACTAAATCTGTTTTGTACTGATTCTAAAATTCTATACTTTTAGAGACTAACACTTCAAGAAAGAATCTAAAGAAGTAAGGACTGTCTTGCTCCAAAGAGGACACCAAGGACTTCTAACACAAAGCTCCTTAAGGTTTTAAATCCTAATGACCCATATTATAGAAGCAAATATTAAGGGAGTCTAGCCCAAGCGAGAAAAACATTACCCATTCCCAAAAGACACCAAATGACTCTATTAAACAAATCTAACCACAAAGTTATAGATTTTTAAATTGTTTACAAGAACTTCCAAATGAATTATTACATAAATTTTACAAAAGAAAATCTATCCAACCCTCTATTTTTTTTTTTTTTTTTTTTTTTTTGCACAATACCCTACCAAAATCTTTTACCAAAATCCCCTATTTTGACACAAAATTCTACCCACAATCAAGCGTCTCAACTTTCATTTGGAGTGGGGTAGTTTGTGAGAGTTCCTCAAACAAACGGGCACTAAGAAGCCCTCCATTTGAGAAACATTCACAAAACACGCTATAAAACCTCGTCTTAAAACAATTCACAAAACATTCGCCAAAACTTCTCGATATAAAATAATTCGTACAAATCCTAACTATAAAGTCCTCCACAAAAATCTTTTACTACCAAGTATTTCCTAAAGAAAACAAAACTTTCCAACCACAGAGATATTCACAAAACTCTACAATGCAAAAAGAGGAGCTCTTAAAACTTTCCAAAGCATCATCTTTCCGACAAAGAACTACAAGTAAAAGAGGCTATTCAATCTCGCCAATACAAATCTAATAGAAATATTGCAACTTACTAAAATATGCTACCTTAAACACTAACGGAAGGAAATTTAGCACAAAGAAATACTTGTCTCAAACATACCTCAATACACTTAACTTGATGCAAGGAACTACACCTCTCATGTGTCAAAATAAGTATTAATTCTTTCTAAAAAAAAAAGTCTCAAAAAGTAGCATGGGCAAAGACTACAAAGGGATAAAGATCACCGTAACGTTAGATGTATATCACAAGTAGAAAAGTACCTACTCAAATAGATGAATTGCTTATAATACTTCCTACTTCAAAACTCCAAGCACTCATCTCGAAAGAACCTAACCCACATGAATACATTTGCATACTTCATTTTGAAAGAGCTTGGAGCATAAGATAGCGAAAGAATTGCTCACAATTCATTCCTAAACAATTCGGAACCCAAAAACACTAAAAAAAAACTGCACGTTGCTCATTCCCAAAGCAAACCGGAACACAAAAACAGTGAAAATCTGCATGCTACATGTTCCCAAATCCACTTAGACAATTAAAAAACTGTAAAAACTGCACGTATTTTGCTTCCAAAATCAGTTTGTAACATGAAACCAATAAAAATCTGCAACTAACTCCTTTCCAAATAATTTTAGGGCCTAAAACCAATGAACAAAAACTGCATTTAACTTGCCCCCAAGCAACTTAGCACTTAAAACATTAAAATTCTGCATTTTTGTCTTCAAAAGATAGTTTAGAAGCCACACAAAGCAAATTCTGCACCTTTAGACCACAAAACTTCATATCAAATTAAGTTTAATTCATAAATGAACCATAAAACATATGAGTCCCCTCCAACATCCGTCCATGATGCTTTCTGAAGGATAAGAAAGCTATGTGTGGAAGCAGGAAGAGAAAACACATACAATTACTTTCCAACACTTCTCCAAAATTTCTTATAAGGGACCAATGAATGCTCGCCACATAGAGTATCCACCTTATTCCTACTCAATCAAAATCTTATGAGATAAGCAGAGAAAATTAATCACAACTCACACACGAACCCAAGAAGCTAACTTTGATATTCTAAGTCAAAAGATCTCATGTCGCCTTACAAACGTCAAATCTAATCATGGGTTAGGTACAAACGAAAAGAAATTCATGAAATAACATGCCTCCGATTCGTCGAGTCTCAACATCTTTTTTTTTATTTTACCTCCAAACATTGCGACGAAGAAATTTGACATAAGGAAGAACAATAAATAAGTAAAACAATCGTGGATTTCATTCGAGGCATTTCACCCAATACTCCACATGAATGTTTTAGTGAAAGAGCAAAGTAACTCTTCAAGCTTCCTTGCCAAACTCGAAGCTTCATGAGTCATTAACCAAGATACCAACATTTCCCTTAAAGACAATAGTTAATCTACCATATTTGAGCAAATGAAGGCCTAAAACCAGAAGTTTGGCAACCATGCCATCCATTTCCAAAAGACAACTTTGAGATTATTGTGACATAAGCTTTGACAAAAGTAAAAAAAAAAAAGAAAACCATTAATTCTAATTAGACTTATTGAAACATGCTTTTAGATCTAAACTTCTCCAAACATAGACATGTAAGATTCAAGTAGCAAGCCTTAAACACGAATGGTAACAAGATACACATGTTTGTGAACAAAGACATGGCAATACCTCTAATAATCCATAGATTTATACCACAATGAAATAAGAACAAGATCTTCCTAGCTTGCCACCCCTTTTTAGCATCACAAGAGCTCAAAATGCCATATTAAGCATTAGCACAAATACCTTGTGTGCAAACTCTAATAGAGGATCAAAATGGCCTTCCATGTGTTTTTTTTTTTTTTTTTTTTAAAGCTCACACCTAAAACTTTAAGAGAGATATCATCAATCAAGAATAAATCTGACATACAAGCCCCTCATTCTTGTATACATGAAGTCATCTATGGCCAGCAACAACAATCTTTATGTCTCAAAAAAAAAAAAAAAAAAAAAAAAAAAAACACTAAAGCCTCATTTGACACGCAATAAAACTTAGCAACCAAAGATGACAGGGAATGCTTTACAAAACTGATTCTATCAGAAATCAAACAATTTCAACTTTATTTGGATGAATAGGCACTAACTGGATAAGGAGAAGAAAGAGGGCAAGGGAAGAAAAAGGAAGAAGGGGAAGAAGGAAAAGAAGAAGAAGAAAGAAGAGGAGGAAGGGGAGAGTACTCACAGTGAGGGGTCCGGTCTTAGCTAGAGCTGGCGTCGGAAGTTCGGTCCTGGCGTGCGAAGGGCGGCGAAAGCAGGGAGTTCGGGCTTCGGTCCGGCTGGAGGTGTCGGGACGGGAGAAGGAGCAGGGGGAATCGGGAGAGGAAGATCGGGCGGCCGGGGTCGGACGGGAAGGGGTCGCGCGCACAGGAGAACCGGGCGTCGGGCCGGCTGGAGCTGGTCGCGAACGGGAAGGGACTTCGGGCTGGCTGGAGCTGGCTTGAGACGGTGAAAGCGTGAGGGGAAGCAGAAGGGGGGTCGGGCGTGAGATCCAGAGAGCGAGGGAGAAAGCTGGAGCGTGAGATTGAGAGCGAGAGTCGGAGGAGAAGCCTGCTGGAGCCGAAGACCTTCGTATTAGGTAAATCGAACATATTGCCGAGAGAGGAAGCCCGCCCTTTCGGATCCATCCCCGCAGTCGCTCGAAGCACGCGAATGAAGCCTGCCATCTGCTTCGTATCGCTGCTCTGCTGTGGAGGATCGCAGAAATCACGCTGAAACCTCGAATAAGCCGTTGATTTGATCCAAGCCGTCTGATCCATTTCTTGATTTAGAAGATGAATTCAAATTATTTAAAAGGGAGAAATGGATTTTAGTAGAATTATATTGGGTTGAATCAAGTCAAAATTGGCTAAAATCAGATTAGACTCGAGTCCGAATTCAACTCAATTCGAGTCAATTTGGGTTTGAGCCGGCCCACCGAGTTCGACTGCACGAAATTAAGTCCAAGATAGATATCAATTTAAATCAAGTCGAATACGACGCGATGAAAACCAACTAATCGAATCTAATCGAACATGCTCGAGTCCGACCCGGCTCGAGTCGGGTCGATTCGAGCTCGGATTGGGTTCGACGAGGTTCGATTGGATCGACCGAACGAGCTCGAGCACGCTCGAGCCAAAATCGAGGTCAACAAACGGACCCCCAACATATGCGGCGAACAATAAATGAACCGTATATGTTGGCGTTGACCTTCCTAACTCTAGGAAGATACAACTCTAGGGTCAAACAACGGGATTCACTAAGCGGAGGTGCAATCAATGGATATCAAAGTAATGAAGAAAGAGAGGGTCAATAATCAATCCGAGTAAAATTCAGAGGGTAAGAGAAAAGAAGATCAATGATCACCCGACCATCAGTCCGACGGTGATACAAAAGGGACAAGAAAAGCACATTCGCTCGGCCATAGGCCCCGAAATAGCGAAGCTCCTACCCGACCATAGGTCTGCCGGTAGAAGAACAGTCACCCGACCATAGGTCTGTCGGTGAAGAGAAAAAGAAACACCCTCGCTCGGCCATAGGCCCCGAAACAGCGAGGTCTCTACCCGACCATAGGTCTGTCGGTAGAAGAAAGGTCACCCGACCATCGGTCTGGCGGTGAAGAGGAAAAGAAACATTCTCGCTCGGCCATAGGCCCCGAAACAGCGAGGTCCCTACCCGACCATAGGTCTATCGGTAGAAGAAAGGTCACCCGACCATCGGTCTGGCGGTGAAGAGGAAAAGAAACACACTCGCTCGGCCATAGGCCCCGAAACAGCGAGGTTTCTACCCGACCATAGGTCTGTCGGTAGAAGAAAGGTCACCCGACCATCGGTCTGCCGGTGAAGAGAAACAGAAGTACACTCGCTCGGCCATAGGCCCCGAAACAGCGAGGTTTCTACCCGACCATAGGTCTGTCGGTAGAAGAAAGGTCACCCGACCATCGGTCTGCCGGTGAAGAGAAACAGAAGTACACTCGCTCGGCCATAGGCCCCGAAACAGCGAGGTTTCTACCCGACCATAGGTCTGTCGGTAGAAGAAAGGGAAAACTCAACAACCCCCTAACAGGTAAAAGAAAACGGGGGAATGAAGAGGTGGTGAAGTGTACCCCCCAGGGACTCTGTCGGGTAACCAACCAAAAGCCCGATGTCCACCCGACCATAGGTCTGTCGATGGAACAAAACGGGAAGCTCAACATCTATCCGGCCATAGGTCTGGCGATAGAATGAAGAGGAAAGATCCACCTTTGCTCGGCCATAGGCCCCGAAACAGCAAAGTCTCTACCCGACCATAGGTCTGTCGGTAGAATAAAGGTAAGCTCAACAATCACCCGACCATAGGTCTGTCGGTGAAGGGAAGGAAAGAAAACACCTCCGCTCGGCCATAGGCCCCGAAACAGCGAAGTCTCTACCCGACCATAGGTCTGTCGGTAGAATAAAGCAGAAAAGAGGACAATCACCCGACCATAGGTCTGTCGGTGAAG
Organism: Dendrobium huoshanense; assembly: GCA_016618105.1. NCBI lineage: Eukaryota > Viridiplantae > Streptophyta > Magnoliopsida > Asparagales > Orchidaceae > Dendrobium > Dendrobium huoshanense. The sequence continues at coordinate 48,979,187 of CM028355.1, read as the reverse complement.
AAAGGGAGCACCCTTGCCCGGCCATAGGCCCCGAAATAGCAAGGTTCCTACCCGACCATAGGTCTGCCAGTAGGACAAAGCGAAGACTCGACAATCCCCCAACGCACACGTGCGTGGTGATGTGAGAAAAATGAGGAGGTAAGTAACTCATCATCTAAGAAATCTCAAGCTCATATTTTAGTTACCACATGGTAGAGGACAAATCGTCGTGGCCATGAGTAATTAGAATACAAGTGAAATTTTCTTAGGTAGATTGAAATCATGCAACATGCAGTAGTCGATTGATATATATCTCTCTAAAAAAAAAAAAAAGAGTAACATATAAATAACCGAATAGAAAGAATAATCTCACACTAAAGAAGAGATAATATAAGTGACGAAGAGACATACTTGCCACTAAGAGTTACAATCATATTAAGGATCAATGATCGCTAAAGGGATTACAGTGGTAACACCCATGCTAACTGATGGGACCCTGTGAGAAGTACAAGCAACATTTACACATCCAAAAGAGATCGCCCTTGTAGCTAAGAGTAAGCTCTTAATGGGGAATTATGTTGCTAAAGAAGATTGTGGATTGACTTTCTAATAGAAGATCAAAATCCACTAAGAAGTGATGCTAACATCTAAAGTAAGATGGGCTACATCATAGGAGAGGAGAAACATCTCCGTTACAAGTGAATAATCGTAATATAAGAAATGAGCACACAGTCATCTCCTGAGCAATCATCTAAATGCTTTAAGGAGAAATATAGGAGAATTTGGAGGGACTTTGGGTTCTTGGAGCGTAGAACCGGGTTCCACCTGTGACAAGGGCAACCGATTCTTTCTCAACTAAGAACTTCCCTCTCGAAAGAAAAGAATTTTAAGGGACTTTGGGCTCTTGGAGTGTAGAACCGGGTTCCACCTGTGACAAGGGCAACCAATTCTACTCAACTAAGAGCTTCCCTCATTTTTTTATTATATTTTTTTTTTATTTTGAAGAGAGGGGGAAATTGTTGGCTTTGATAACCCAGGCCATATTCGTCACATGAATAAAACTGGGGAGAGAAATATTACAACAACAAGAATTTGTAGAGAAATTCACAAAGTGATAATAGATCAACATCGTCACATTTGATAAATATAGATCAAGGATGGACCCAGTATCACATTCCATAAAGGATTCGAGTTAGTAGTTTTGATATCCCAGACCACACTTGAAGATGACAAATGAAACTGGGGAGCGTCAACCCTTAAGAGGGGACTAAAAAGAAGTTTTGTGCAACAGTATCAAAGTGATCACTGAATGTAAAAGTAAGCACAAACATCCCTACGGCGTATTCGCACACAACCCTTGAGGATGCTCTCGTACTCTGCATGACGAACATCACGTGGTAGAGGACAAATCGTCGTGGCCACGGACTGCCGAAAAGTACAAGAAATCCTTTAGAGTTATGTCTATACAGAGGAATATTTACAAGTGGCAGTGGATGCCCCTTGCGATGTGCAAACTCAAGCATAGTACTTTCTCAAGTACTGCCCATTGATGACGGGCATGGGATGAACACCATTCGCATCAACTAGCAAGTAGGATCCACCCTCGTATACTTGTTCTACAACAAATGGGCCTTCCCAAATAGGCTCAAACTTACCACCTCGGCGACGACGTGAGATGATAGGCCTACGCAAAACAAGGACCAATTCCCCGACCTGAAAAGCACGGGGTCGGACAAGGCGATCATGTGCCTGGGCCATCCGGGCTTGATACAACTTAAGGTTTTGATGAGCTTGCAAACGGAGCTCTTCTAAACCATCAAGCTCTTCCAACCGTAGTCGGGCATTATCCTCGCGAGACAAATTGTGGCTAACTGCTACACGCAACGAAGGGAGCTCAACCTCTAGCGGGAGGACAGCTTCAACCCCAAAAGCTAAAGCATATGGTGTACACTGAGTAGGAGTACGATATGTAGTCCTATAGGCCCATAATGCTTCAGGCAATTTGTCGTGCCATTCTCTTTTATTTGCCACAAGTATCTTTCTTATCAACTGGACTAAGGTCTTATTGAATGCTTCAGCCAAACCATTAGCCCTAGGATAGTAAATCGAGGAATACCGCCAATTTATGTTATGGCGGCGGGCGAATCTAGCGATTTTGGTGCTTCTAAACGACGGGCCGTTATCCGAAATTATACGACGCGGAACACCAAAACGGTAGACAACATGATCGCGGAAGAAGCGCATCACATCTTCTGATTTAACTTCCTTAAGCGGGATAGCTTCTGCCCACTTAGAGAAGTAATCAGTAGCAGCCAGAATAAACCTATGACCCTTAGAGGAAGGAGGGTCAATAGGACCCACTACATCCGTGCCCCAACTTTCAAAAGGCCAAGAAGAAACAGTGGGGTGCAGCGGATTAGGGGGTTGGTGGATAACCGTATTATGAATCTGGCATTGGTGGCACTTCCTAGCGTGCTCCATACAATCACGGATCATCGTCGGCCAGTAATAACCAAGGCGTTTAATTCTGACCTTCATCTTAGGTCCGGACTGATGAGCACCACAAAGCCCCTCATGCACCTCACCCATGACCTTACGAGCCTCCTCATTGTTGAGGCAACGCAACCACATCTGATCAAAAGAGCGTCGGTACAGGGTTTCATTCACGTAGGAGAAGGACAAAGCTCTCTTTCTAATCTGAGCGGCAAGAGAGCGGTCATCCGGAAGCTTTCCACGCTTCAAATACTCCACAAAAGGGACTCTCCAATCTGACTCTTCCTCAACAGCGCACACCGTGAGGGTCTGATCGGGAGAAGACAAGTCCGCGGGACACAAGGCTTGTCGATACTGAACAACAACCGACACCGGATTTCCATTCGGGTCAGCCAACTCCTTAGCAAGTTTAGCTAATGCATCCGCTCTACCATTCTCAGATCGAGGGACTCTAACTAAAGTTACTTCAGGGATCAAACACAAGAGCTCCATTGCCCTATCGTGATAAGGCAAGAGCTCAGGTTTGAGAACTTTGAAAATTCCAGCAACTTGATTAATAATTAGTTGGGAATCTCCAAAGATTTTTACCCGCACAATGCTCATCTGAATAGCCAACTCAAGTCCTACAATTAGGGCTTCGTACTCAGCTTCATTATTAGTACGAGGCTCTGAAAGACTGTAGGAGTAACGGAGGGTATGGCCTTCAGGAGACACAAAAACGAGCCCCAAACCTACCCTAACTACAGGAGTTTCGTAAGGACGTAGTGATTTGATGGAAGAGGCTCCATCAAAGTAAAACTCCCAAGTAGGGGACTCCTGCTCTTCCACACTCATGACTAATTCGTCGGGCAAATCGTCATTAAGTGGGGAATCAGCAGGGATCGGGTGAGAAGCAAGAAAATCAGCTAGAGCCTGTCCTTTGACGGCCCGCTGAGGGACAAAAGTAATATCAAACTGCAGTAAAATCATGGACCAACGTGCTAGACGACCTGACAAAGTCGGACGGGTCATCAGGTACTGCAAAGGGTTGACCCGAGAAATCAAACTGATCTTGTGTGAGAGCATGTAGTGTCTAAGCTTCTGCACAGCAAAGATCAAGGCCAAACACTGCTTTTCCATTGCCGGGTACTTTAGCTCTGCAGGAATCAAACGTCTGCTAAGGTAGTACAAAGCATTCTCTTTGCCTTCCTCATTCTCTTGAGCTAAAAGCGCACCAAGAGACTCATCCAAGGCAGTAGTGTAAAGGATCAACGGTTTACCAGGGATGGGTGCAGCTAACACTGGGGGATTCGTCAAGTAGCGCTTTATGCTCTCAAAGGCCTCCTGACAATTCTTATCCCAATGAAAACGGGCATCCTTCTTCGCTAAAGCAGCAAAGGGATGACATCTACCGGCAAGATTGGAGATAAATCTCCGCAAGAAAGCGAGCTTACCCTGAAAAGACCTCAACTGGGTAAGACTCCTAGGAGGTTTCAAGTCCACAATGGCTTTGATCATGGAGGGGTCAATCTCAATGCCACGATAGCGAACAATAAAACCAAGAAACTTCCCTGCACTAACTCCAAATGCACACTTCAAGGGATTCATCTTCAAATCATGCTTTCTTAAGCGTTCAAAAACGATTCGTAGGTCTCGGAGGTGATCACTACGGACCTTGCTTTTGACCACTAAGTCATCCACATAGCATTCAACTTGCTCATGAATCAACTCATCAAAAATGATAGTCATGGCACGCTGATAGGTGGCCCCGGCATTCTTGAGGCCAAAGGGCATCACCTTGTACAAAACACACCTATGGGGGTGCGAAAGGCAGTGAATTTCTCATCTTCAGGGGCCATCTTAATCTGATTGTAACCGGATGAACCATCCATGAAGGAGAAAATGCTATGGGATGAAGCAATGTCAACCATAAGCTCGGGGATAGGAAGAGGAAAATCATCCTTAGGACATGCCTTATTCAAATCACGGAAGTCTATGCAAACACGAATCTGACCATTCTTCTTCCGGACCGGAACAACGTTGGCAAGCCAAGTGGGATACTTCTCTTCCCGAACAAAACCAGCTTCTATAAGCTTCTTAGTTTCGGCTATCACCTGTTGTTCAATCTCTAACCTCATCCGACGAGGTGACTGCTTAACAGGGACTGCATCAGGACTAATAGCTAACTTATGGACTGCTACTTCTGGATCTAAACCGGGCATCTCCGTATAGTTCCAGGCAAAACAATCCTTAAACTCAGAAATGAGTGCAACATATTCTTGAGCCTCTGATTCGGATAACAAAGCACTATGAAAGATAGGTCGAGGATCCGATTCAGTGCCCAAATTGATTTCACGCAACTCATCCATGGCAGAGCTGGCGCCATCTTCAAATTCTCGTGGAGCTTCAAGGACCCTGTCCTCATTCTCTTCCGGGTCTTCATCATCGGAGATGGAAACAACCGGATAAGAATGAGAAACAACCTGAATGTTGGCGGAAGGGGACTGATCTTCTTGAGAATAGCCTATACCTTGCCCAGTTCGAGGAAAATCAGTTCGCCAAATACGGGCTTGCTGTTGGGCCTGTCTACCTGACCAAGTCGAAGGGACAATGCCTCGCTCGACAAAGTTATCAACAGCAGGGGAAAAGTACCGGGGAACCGGCATGATCTCATCATCCACAGTGGATTCCACAGGACCCTGTATGTCAATACTCTGTGGGACGCCTACACTATGAAACAACGATGCATGCCAAGAAGATTGTGCTGGTACATAGAGAGTGTGCAGCTCCTGTACAGAACGTCTATCTACGGGTAGTGCACCACGAACACTAGTGGAAGGTGTAGGGGAAGGTTGAGGAGGAGATTCCTCAATTCTCATCCCGTACATCTGACGAGAAAGTGATTGTTGACTAGTAGTCTGACGTCCGACATCTCCGTCGTCGTCTGAATCACTATCAACAATCAAACCACCCTGAGGAATCAAACTCCTATGGAATGTGGGATAGGAATTGTGATCGACACTAAAGGCAGGTGAAGGAACTGAATGACGAGGAACATTAATCATCTCATCATCAGAGTCGGACTCAACAGTCAAAGGAGAAGTGTACAAGTGCGAGGGAGGAGGGATTCGAGCATCAAAGTTCCTCGGAGGGCGAACTGACTCTCTACCTCGACCTCTACCACGCAATCCCCTACCTCTACTAGGGGGAACATCGTGCCTGAGTACAAACCGTAAAGATTCCTCCGGGTCTGTAGTGGAAACATCTGCTCCAATCTCAACCTGTGATGGACCCTGTACTAGTGGTTGTATAGGACCCTGTGCAAGTGGCTGCATAGGACCCTGTACAATACTAGCGGGTATCACTGGTGACTGGGCAGTGGGAGGTCTACGAACTTTTCGAGGCATGTAATGCTCGGCGTCATCATAAATGGAAACCTCATGCACGGCAAAAGGTTGAATATCTCCAAGAATGGAAAATTCTACATCATTCCTCATATACTTCATGCACTGGTGCAGTGTAGAGGGCACCATTCCATATTCATGTATCCAAGGCCTTCCTAAGAGAGCCTTGTATGAGGTATCTGCCTCAATAACATGAAACTTTGCCTCAGTCAAAAGATCTCCAAAACGCAAAGGCAAAGTGATGGAACCTAGAGCTCGCTGACCTTGATCATTAAAACCCTTCAGCATAATCTTATCTGAGGTGAGCTTTAAGTGACCAAGGGAGAGACTCTGTAGGGTGGCATGATTAAGGATGTTAACTGAAGCTCCTTGGTCAATGAGGACCCTGTTCAACTCATAACCATTTACTTCAGTGGTGACGTACAAGGGACGGTTGTGATCAGAAGTTCCTAAGAGAAGATCCTGGTCTGAAAAGGTAATGCATGACATCTCTCTCAAATAACATGCATCCTTAACTGACTCAGTGGCAAAGAAGGCTTGATAAGATTCTGGTTCAAGCAAAGCTTTCACCAAAGTCTCTCTCAAGTCGGAAGACATCATTAGTGCATCGTACACACTAAGAAGAGAAGGGATCTTTCTCAAATGAGCCAACACATTGTAATCAACATCCAACTGAGGGCCTTTTCCCTTCTCCTTAGCAGGTGCTTGAGGAGGAGGGATAGGATCATCCTGTTGGGTAATGATGTTTCTATCTTTTTCTTTATTATTTTTAGCCATTTTAGGTGATAGAACCTTACCTGAACGCAACTGTATCTCTCGTATTGAGTCAGACTCAATAGAAGACTCAATTTGTTCAGGTGACATGGCTTGTGTTGGTTTGACAGAAAGTGACTGAGGAGTGTTCTCGGATTCATCTTCAGAATCCATGTAACAACCTCCTTCAGGAATAGCAAACACAGGCTCTTCCTCACACTCAAACTCTTCTTCAAAAGAAGGATCATCATCATTATTAGAAATAAATAAAACATGAGAAGAACAAGTGCTAGGAAAAGTAAAACTAGGAGCAAGACACCAAAAGTAGCCAGAATCATCTTCTTCCATTAATTCATCATCAGTTGAAGGGAGAACAAAATCCTTCAGCGTAAGTGCTGGAAGAGATCCTGTCTTCCCCTCAGAAGTTACAACAAATTTCTCTCTTTCATACATCTTTCTAATACAAGGAGAAGTAGAAGAAATGTGCTCAGTAGGCACTACAACAGAAGAAGAAAAAGAAACTGGCAAAGAAACTGGGCTGGCAACTGTCGACTTGGCCTGTGGGGGCCTCCTCTCAACTGCCTCTGAACTCTGAACTGCCCGTCTGATCATACCCCTTGTCTTGCGAGAAAGTGCAAGCTGCCACTCCTCCCCAGAACTAAGAGGTGCTCTACTGTCACTGCTCTGAACACCACACTGACTGTCACACTGACTGGAGCTAGTAATCATCTGAACAACCTGAGCAACTTTGCCTTGAGGATTTACCAAATCACTATCCTGTAAGTGAATCTCACCATTTGCCATAAGACTCTCCACTTTATCTTTGAACACATAACAATCTTCAAGAACATGTCCAATGTGTCGATGAAAAGGACAGTAAAGTGGATGCTCTATTTGTCCCTCTTCTCCAGGCTTCTTATTAAATGGAAATCTTAAAATTTCTTTCTTAACAAGGAATTTAAAAATCTTTTTTATGCTCTCCCTTTTAAAGGGATATTCCTTGCTAAGCTTCTCCTGTAGGAACTGCTGACTCTCTGGAGTCCTATAGGAGGGTCTAAGCTGCTGACCCTGTGGTCGTGGCTGAAACTGAACAGGTGGCTGTACTGGTGGTGGTAACTGAGGTCGGGGCTGAAACTGAGGGCGTGGTGGTGGTGGACGCTGTGGTGCTGAACTAACCACGGGTCTCTTGCCCTTATCATGAGCATCAGAAGTACTATGCACTTCCCCCTTCCTAGGAGGTGGTGCCCCAGAAAACTCCAAACGCTGAGGTCTACGGATGGGTTGACTCTCAACCTTAGGAGGGACTGCACTGGGTATGCTGTCCTGTAGGCTAGTGACTTTGGTTAACAACTTCTGAAAGGTTCGAATGCTAAAACCTTTCAGGTACGGAGCAATAGGACCATCTATGTTCTTCAACAGAATCTCAACTGCATGCTGCTCTTGCAGTTGAGGCTCACACTGAAGACTAAGGTTTCTCCACCTAACAATATAGTTAGGTAAAGACTCGTGGGGGCGCTGTCTGGTCACTACCAACTCACCAACAGTCACTCTATGCTCTGTACTAATGAACCTCTGCACAAACAACTGCTCCATCTCAGTAAAAGTGCGAACTGAATCATTAGGGAGATCGGCATACCACTCAAATGCCACTCCCCCTAAGCTACTGACAAACAATCTAAGCATCAAAGCATCATTTTCTCCAATGTTACAACATATGGCCCGATACTGAGCCACATGTTGTTTTGGGTTCCCAAACCCATCAAACACTCGGAAGCGAGGGGGAACAAAACCAGCGGGATAAGGTTCCCGCTCGTACTCTACCGGGTAGGGGCGACCTCTACTAACAGAATCTCCAGACTTCCTAGAAGCAATAGCCTGATCAACCCTCTGTGCAATCATATCCTGAATCTGAACTGGTGACAACTGTACTGACTGACTCTGGACTGGCACACTCAAAGGTACTGCTGGGGGAGACATCGGAACTGTCCTCTGAACCCTATCAACTCTAACAGGCTCTGGGGCTGGCGACTGTGGTGCTACTGGCTCGTCTCTGGGTGCAGTAGGAGTAACTACATCCATGACATGGGGTGTAGCCCCCAACATCGTCAACTGGGCGGTCATCGCCGCCATGGCTCTTGCCATCTCCGACATCTGAGTCTGTAACTGCAAGACTGTAACATCCGTATCTACTGAACGGGGAGGTCCACCCTGTGCTGAGGTGGAAGGAACATCGGCCTCCCCTTGCTCCTCCAAATCATCGTACTGCTCATGCTGCTCGTCTGACGTGCCACGCCTCGTGACGACACAAACACGGTGAACGGGGATGTCTTCATCTGACTCTCCTCCGAGTAAATCCTCATCGGAAGTCTGACGAAGAGCATCAATGTACGGACCCAAAGGAGAAGAAATCCTAAGGGGACTAGGAGCAACAACTGGCTCCACTCGAGCCCGAGTACTACTATCAACATCTACTGCATCAACATCCCTCTGAACTGGCACTGACACTGAAGGGACCGTATCAACTCGTCGAATCGTACCAACTGTCTGCTCCGTCTCGACAGGCTCGTCCACCTGCCGACGTCTCCAAACCCATCTACTACGACGGGACCCGGTAGGAACATCTAACTGAGTGGAGGGGGCAACGACAACTGACTCAAGCTGGGGTCGGACAGGCTCTAGCTGTGGGCGACGTCCATGACGGCGAGGACGTCGTCCAGCAGTAGGGGCACCTGCCTGAGGTCTATCAGTAGGAACAACTCTAGTCTGCTGTCGTAGTGGCTGTCCTCTCTGCCATCGGTAACTCTGTCTGACTGACTGTCGCTGCAACTGAGAATGCACCTGAGAGATCTGATGGAGTAACCTCTCCTCACTAACACGCCCTCTACCGCGCGCTGAACGGATAATGCTTCGAATCCTCTGAGTGAGGGTCCGAGTGACAGTATCTCTGGGGACTCAAGCGCGAGGAAGAGTAGTGGGGACAGGAGGGGCTGCTGCAATGTGGGCAGCATCCTCCTCATCACCACTATGCACTAGAGGGGAAAAGCGTCCTCCCTGGACTGCGTCGATCTCAGGGGCAACTACGACATCAGGAACGGGGGTAACTACTCGTCTACGTGGCTCCCGCTGTAAGGGAACCATCCTCTGCTGAACTGGCTCCTGGTGAGCCACAGAATCTGCCATCCGCTGAACTGCTGCATCGGATGCCGCTAAACGCAGTCTCCTGTTCCTATTTCTCCTAGCCCTTCTCCCAAGGCCGGAGGTGGAAGAAGACGCTACATCAGTACCCACAGACTGTACTGAAGGAACAGGAACTACTGACTGAGGGGGTGTCGGGGTCTCCTCGGCAGTCTCGGGGTGAGAAAGCCGGGTGAACACAGAAACCCGACGGGTAGGCGGTGGAGGAAGCTCGGCCTGAGCTACCCTCTTCCTCGAAGAGGAAGGAGGAGGGGAAACTCGAGCACGAGTAACCTCTACCGGAACAACTGGTAAAGGAACCGCTACTGGCTGCCGGCGCTGAGGGGCCGGGGCGACACGAACAACAGGAGCGACAGGCGCTGGCCGCCTGACCGCCGGACGAACAGGGTGAACAGGAAGTGGCCTAGGCACTGGCTGCCTAACCACCGGGCGCACTGGCTGCGCACGGACGAGAACGGGACGAGCGGGTGCCCGGGCTGGCTGCCGAGCAACTGGTCGTCCAAAAGGTCTCATAGCTGCGCGTCCTCTCCTTTGAGGGGGAGAGAATGCGGCAGCCTCGGAGGGGGTCGGCCCGCCAAGAGTGACGTACGCCGAATCAGTGAAGGATCCAAAGGTGATCCCCCCCGCCGGTGGGCTCGTCAACAGGGACTCAGGGAGTGTCACCCGTGAGTCGGAGCCAAAACAGAAGGTAACGGACGGACCTGAATACGCCATTGTACTGTCTGCTACGACAAACAATAACAATTAGCATAAACAAAAGCACCGGAAGAAACGAGAGAGAAAGGGACGGAATAGCCTATAAAGGCTAGAAGAGGAAGAACCTAACTAAAGAACACTAAACCCGGAGTGCACACAAGAGGAGATAATTTAACATCCAAAGATGGAGAGAGAAACCAGTCCCACCGTGGTCGCCAGAAATCTGTGGGTCTCCGAAAGGATTCCGCTCGTGTGGTTCGAATGCAAAGAGCACGATCACACTATCCCGTAGGACAAAATGGTCGTGGACCTTTACACTTGGCACAAGCAGGCCGATGGAAGAGCAGATGGAGTTATAGATACGATTAGCCATGGAGGATAGCGGGTTTTCACCTACACACCTCGATGGATAATAATATCTATAACCCTAAATTCACGAGATTTCCCCTATTCGATACATCAGCATTGAATAGGGTTTATTTGATTGTGGGGATCGGTTTCCTACGGACGCAAGCCCCCGTAGTTAATTACATCTTAGACCTCAGTCTAAGAAAACTCTCGATTAAGGATGTTAGATTATCTCCTCCGATGGGTTTAGTGCAAAGGTGAATTCTAGGCTTTCCTAATCAAAGGGGAATGTCCCAATTTGGTTCGATCAACACAAGGAGTTCAGTCAACATCCGACCGGTCCGAGGAAGTGGAAACTATGGAAAAAGGAAAGACAACACAATCAGACATGCACGAGAGAAGGAAGGAAGTGGCGTCATCTATGTGACGCGGATGGGTAGGGTTTATAGCTTCCGAAAGAATGGAGAACTCACCCACCATTAAGGCGTATAGAAGTACACTCGTACCACTCACCTTTAGACCCTAAATCTATAAAAGACGTAGTGTTGCACACACAACACTAACATCTACGACCTAGCTAATGCAATCCTGGACTTATTCCTTGTCTGACAAAGGAAGCCAGCTAAAACCACCTAATCGTGTAAAATCCATGCTGTCCAGTCTGTATGAAAGATGGGAGGGTAGTTTAGACACTGAAATTTGGGATCGACGAACTAGAGAAATCCCTAATTGATCCCACACTTATGAGTGGTATGATGCTTCTAAAACTAGTGCAATTAACTCTTAATTTTAATTAGTTACTAATGCAATTATGCTGGTTGAAGTCTCCAAGTCAGATATGTATGAATTTTAAAAAGGCTTTATAAAAATAACTTTTGAATGACTAAATTTCCCCAGGTCCGGCACTTCATCCTCATAGGCCAGATTATCCGGACTCTACCCTCAGGCGGGGAAATTTGTCTAATAGAAGAGAGAATGCGTGCATGCGCCCCCGGACGATTCCGGCTATTCCCTAAAATCGTTATGGTTTCTATGTGAATTAATCTTAAATTTTTATTATTAATTACGAGTAGAAGAATTTTTATCCTAAAGAGCCTAACGGTCAGACACAAGCACATGCAAGAAAGAAACCTATGAAAAGCATGCTGGTTCTACTGCGCAATCAGAGTAAACAAGCAATCAACAGAAACAAAATCCCACGAAAAAGAGTGTCCATGGCAAGTGCCATACAATATTACATTATAGAGTACAGTAAGTAAAGGTGGCCGGGCTCCACCGACAACAACCCGGAAACGACGCAAATCTTTAAAATGGGGCATTTTACATCTTCAGTCTTCTTCTTCACTTCCTTGATTCGTCTTTGGATCGTCTTCTTTCCTTCCGGCTCCTTGTAGTGAATTCTCCGAAAGGATGCCCAAATGAAAAAGGAAACCCCCTGTAGGGGTTTACTTTTCCCTTTGGACTCCTACTCATTTAAAATGCCCCATTTTAACGATTTTCACAAAAATACTATCAAATACATTACATCAGAAAAGAGAAAATCTAGACTCTCCTGCAGGGGTTATCCTAAGCAGTTATAATAAAAATTTCACCCAAGCAGTTATATATATGGAAATGCTGAAAAATAAATCACACTTGGCCGTGCTCTGATTATTGGGGGCTAAGCAGCTGAAGCGGGTACCTAAAGCAGTTATACATGATTATTAATTTTTAGCCCCCCTTTTTAATAGCATTATATGAGCACGGCCACCTGCAGGAAGACAGCATTAGTATGAAAGAGCGTGCCTAACCTATGGGTATTCTAACGTCACAACCACAGTACAGAAAAGAAAGCTAGAAGAAACAGTACGGAAACAATCATCACAGAAATGCTACAACAGGTAGCAAAAACAAACAGCACACAGGTCACATGCAGAGCGTCACAACAGCGTACAGAAAAGAAAAGCAGAACAAAAGCCTAACCTAAAGCTAATAGTCGTGTTCTAGCAAATTCATCTATGTGTGTGAAAGCTGTGTGGTTTTGGTAGGTCCTATATGGGATAGTTTAATTAGAGTTGTATATATATTTGTTTGTTGAAAAGGGCAAAAGGAATTTTAGTTAAGATTCAAATCTTAGTATTTTAGGGTTGATTTTAAAGATGATTTTATTTTTAGTGTTTGATTAATCACCACCTTTGTTTCACACCGAGGCCGTGAGGTTTATTTCACCCTCCTTGGGGCTAATTTAATAGCCTCGTAGGCCTGGGTTACCCAGTGATAATTAACTTTATTTGATTATTTTAGTTTGTTGTTAAAGAAAGAGAAAGAAAAGGGTAGATTAAATATTTTATTATTAAGATTTGAATTAAGCCAATTAGAAAGATTAATTTTTTTTAGTTTTGTCGCTCCATTAGATTCATTCGTGGCGTTGTGCCACCAGGCTCGAGGAACCAGCCTCCTTAGGACACTTAGCCCCGCAGCCCGGAGTAGTCCATCCAATAAACTTCACTTTTGGAGCGGGTTGTTATGTATTAAGGGATTTGTTGATTACTCTTAAAAGATTATTCTAAGTTTGAACCTTTAAGAAATCTTTTATCCTAATGAGTTTGGTTTGTAACTTAATCTCCTAATATGATCTACATCTTTTAAATTTTAGATTGGTTATGAATCAATTATTAAGTTAGTTATGATTGATTTAGGTTTATGTTTTAGAATTATGATTTAATGATTATGCATGTTAACTAAAACTTAGTTAAGAGTTAAGTGTTTTAATAGATTTTAAGAATTAGATTAGAATTGGTTGGTTGATTATTAGTGAATTAAGAAAAGAAAATCCAAATCTAGGAAAACGTGTCACTAGGTTTTTGTTTTAAAGTCTCTATCCTATAAGGAACATGCACCCTAAGTCTATGTTTTCTAAGACTCGGTCCTTAATTTTGTCCTTAGATGTCACTAAAGTTGTAGGATTGAAAGTTGTGTTGTTTTCTAACTCCTAAGACTTCTATACGGATGTCACGGGGTTTTAGGGATCTAAAAAAAGTAAAAGCAATCCTAAATATATAATTGAAGTTTCTAAGGCCCTAAGGGAAGGAGGCGTACAATCATCTAGGCCCCTAAAGGTTTTCTAAGTTTTAGTAAACTTACAGCACCGGGGGCTACGACCCGATGGTTCCGCCCGTAGCGCCCCTACTAGATGAGTAGGGACGACTGATGCTTGGATCCGACTGTCCTAGCTCCAGCTCCAAATACTCCTTATCCATTGCTTTCCAAAAGGTACCTCGCAACGCAAAAGGAAGACAGGTAGTAGAGCATATTCTATAAACAAGTGAATGCAAAGAAGTGAAAGTGCAATAAAACTAAAACATACCTTTTTATTATTTGTTGAGCCATTTGTACTTTGGGTTCTCCTTATTTTGCGGGTGTGCAGAATCAAAGACATGAATGAAACGACGAAGAAAACTAACGAACGAGATAAAATACAAATAAATGCAGCGAAAAAAAAAGAACGAAAATTTAATACGAAAAGGGGTGTAGGCATCGTTGTTATTGGATACACTTCGTAGAAGTCAAGTGCATCCTATAATAGCAACAATGCCCTTTGCTGTTCCCACTCCAAGTGAGGCACTTGATACAATTAAGACATCTATCTATAACATACTACAAACTATGCTTAAAGTAACTAAGGGAAATAGATTTTTAAAGCTAAACTTAAAGCTAGACTAAATCTGTTTTGTACTGATTCTAAAATTCTATACTTTTAGAGACTAACACTTCAAGAAAGAATCTAAAGAAGTAAGGACTGTCTTGCTCCAAAGAGGACACCAAGGACTTCTAACACAAAGCTCCTTAAGGTTTTAAATCCTAATGACCCATATTATAGAAGCAAATATTAAGGGAGTCTAGCCCAAGCGAGAAAAACATTACCCATTCCCAAAAGACACCAAATGACTCTATTAAACAAATCTAACCACAAAGTTATAGATTTTTAAATTGTTTACAAGAACTTCCAAATGAATTATTACATAAATTTTACAAAAGAAAATCTATCCAACCCTCTATTTTTTTTTTTTTTTTTTTTTTTTGCACAATACCCTACCAAAATCTTTTACCAAAATCCCCTATTTTGACACAAAATTCTACCCACAATCAAGCGTCTCAACTTTCATTTGGAGTGGGGTAGTTTGTGAGAGTTCCTCAAACAAACGGGCACTAAGAAGCCCTCCATTTGAGAAACATTCACAAAACACGCTATAAAACCTCGTCTTAAAACAATTCACAAAACATTCGCCAAAACTTCTCGATATAAAATAATTCGTACAAATCCTAACTATAAAGTCCTCCACAAAAATCTTTTACTACCAAGTATTTCCTAAAGAAAACAAAACTTTCCAACCACAGAGATATTCACAAAACTCTACAATGCAAAAAGAGGAGCTCTTAAAACTTTCCAAAGCATCATCTTTCCGACAAAGAACTACAAGTAAAAGAGGCTATTCAATCTCGCCAATACAAATCTAATAGAAATATTGCAACTTACTAAAATATGCTACCTTAAACACTAACGGAAGGAAATTTAGCACAAAGAAATACTTGTCTCAAACATACCTCAATACACTTAACTTGATGCAAGGAACTACACCTCTCATGTGTCAAAATAAGTATTAATTCTTTCTAAAAAAAAAAGTCTCAAAAAGTAGCATGGGCAAAGACTACAAAGGGATAAAGATCACCGTAACGTTAGATGTATATCACAAGTAGAAAAGTACCTACTCAAATAGATGAATTGCTTATAATACTTCCTACTTCAAAACTCCAAGCACTCATCTCGAAAGAACCTAACCCACATGAATACATTTGCATACTTCATTTTGAAAGAGCTTGGAGCATAAGATAGCGAAAGAATTGCTCACAATTCATTCCTAAACAATTCGGAACCCAAAAACACTAAAAAAAAACTGCACGTTGCTCATTCCCAAAGCAAACCGGAACACAAAAACAGTGAAAATCTGCATGCTACATGTTCCCAAATCCACTTAGACAATTAAAAAACTGTAAAAACTGCACGTATTTTGCTTCCAAAATCAGTTTGTAACATGAAACCAATAAAAATCTGCAACTAACTCCTTTCCAAATAATTTTAGGGCCTAAAACCAATGAACAAAAACTGCATTTAACTTGCCCCCAAGCAACTTAGCACTTAAAACATTAAAATTCTGCATTTTTGTCTTCAAAAGATAGTTTAGAAGCCACACAAAGCAAATTCTGCACCTTTAGACCACAAAACTTCATATCAAATTAAGTTTAATTCATAAATGAACCATAAAACATATGAGTCCCCTCCAACATCCGTCCATGATGCTTTCTGAAGGATAAGAAAGCTATGTGTGGAAGCAGGAAGAGAAAACACATACAATTACTTTCCAACACTTCTCCAAAATTTCTTATAAGGGACCAATGAATGCTCGCCACATAGAGTATCCACCTTATTCCTACTCAATCAAAATCTTATGAGATAAGCAGAGAAAATTAATCACAACTCACACACGAACCCAAGAAGCTAACTTTGATATTCTAAGTCAAAAGATCTCATGTCGCCTTACAAACGTCAAATCTAATCATGGGTTAGGTACAAACGAAAAGAAATTCATGAAATAACATGCCTCCGATTCGTCGAGTCTCAACATCTTTTTTTTTATTTTACCTCCAAACATTGCGACGAAGAAATTTGACATAAGGAAGAACAATAAATAAGTAAAACAATCGTGGATTTCATTCGAGGCATTTCACCCAATACTCCACATGAATGTTTTAGTGAAAGAGCAAAGTAACTCTTCAAGCTTCCTTGCCAAACTCGAAGCTTCATGAGTCATTAACCAAGATACCAACATTTCCCTTAAAGACAATAGTTAATCTACCATATTTGAGCAAATGAAGGCCTAAAACCAGAAGTTTGGCAACCATGCCATCCATTTCCAAAAGACAACTTTGAGATTATTGTGACATAAGCTTTGACAAAAGTAAAAAAAAAAAAGAAAACCATTAATTCTAATTAGACTTATTGAAACATGCTTTTAGATCTAAACTTCTCCAAACATAGACATGTAAGATTCAAGTAGCAAGCCTTAAACACGAATGGTAACAAGATACACATGTTTGTGAACAAAGACATGGCAATACCTCTAATAATCCATAGATTTATACCACAATGAAATAAGAACAAGATCTTCCTAGCTTGCCACCCCTTTTTAGCATCACAAGAGCTCAAAATGCCATATTAAGCATTAGCACAAATACCTTGTGTGCAAACTCTAATAGAGGATCAAAATGGCCTTCCATGTGTTTTTTTTTTTTTTTTTTTTAAAGCTCACACCTAAAACTTTAAGAGAGATATCATCAATCAAGAATAAATCTGACATACAAGCCCCTCATTCTTGTATACATGAAGTCATCTATGGCCAGCAACAACAATCTTTATGTCTCAAAAAAAAAAAAAAAAAAAAAAAAAACACTAAAGCCTCATTTGACACGCAATAAAACTTAGCAACCAAAGATGACAGGGAATGCTTTACAAAACTGATTCTATCAGAAATCAAACAATTTCAACTTTATTTGGATGAATAGGCACTAACTGGATAAGGAGAAGAAAGAGGGCAAGGGAAGAAAAAGGAAGAAGGGGAAGAAGGAAAAGAAGAAGAAGAAAGAAGAGGAGGAAGGGGAGAGTACTCACAGTGAGGGGTCCGGTCTTAGCTAGAGCTGGCGTCGGAAGTTCGGTCCTGGCGTGCGAAGGGCGGCGAAAGCAGGGAGTTCGGGCTTCGGTCCGGCTGGAGGTGTCGGGACGGGAGAAGGAGCAGGGGGAATCGGGAGAGGAAGATCGGGCGGCCGGGGTCGGACGGGAAGGGGTCGCGCGCACAGGAGAACCGGGCGTCGGGCCGGCTGGAGCTGGTCGCGAACGGGAAGGGACTTCGGGCTGGCTGGAGCTGGCTTGAGACGGTGAAAGCGTGAGGGGAAGCAGAAGGGGGGTCGGGCGTGAGATCCAGAGAGCGAGGGAGAAAGCTGGAGCGTGAGATTGAGAGCGAGAGTCGGAGGAGAAGCCTGCTGGAGCCGAAGACCTTCGTATTAGGTAAATCGAACATATTGCCGAGAGAGGAAGCCCGCCCTTTCGGATCCATCCCCGCAGTCGCTCGAAGCACGCGAATGAAGCCTGCCATCTGCTTCGTATCGCTGCTCTGCTGTGGAGGATCGCAGAAATCACGCTGAAACCTCGAATAAGCCGTTGATTTGATCCAAGCCGTCTGATCCATTTCTTGATTTAGAAGATGAATTCAAATTATTTAAAAGGGAGAAATGGATTTTAGTAGAATTATATTGGGTTGAATCAAGTCAAAATTGGCTAAAATCAGATTAGACTCGAGTCCGAATTCAACTCAATTCGAGTCAATTTGGGTTTGAGCCGGCCCACCGAGTTCGACTGCACGAAATTAAGTCCAAGATAGATATCAATTTAAATCAAGTCGAATACGACGCGATGAAAACCAACTAATCGAATCTAATCGAACATGCTCGAGTCCGACCCGGCTCGAGTCGGGTCGATTCGAGCTCGGATTGGGTTCGACGAGGTTCGATTGGATCGACCGAACGAGCTCGAGCACGCTCGAGCCAAAATCGAGGTCAACAACCACCATTTCCCACCAACTATGGTCCCTCCGACCACAATCTTCCGACTACGATCCTATCGACCAAACAAGCAGACCAACAATCTCCTGAAAGCAACTATTATATCACTAGATTCTTCCAAATTCTAACAATGCAATGTGCTCAGTTTGATGCATATTCTCTTCATTAAGCCAAGGCATTCCCTCGAGGAATGACCTCATTTATAATCAGCAATAAACATTAGTGGATTCATTTTAACTGGACAAGGCCCCATGGGGTTTCCCCCTTTTTAAGGGTTTTTACCTAAAAACTATGGTATCTCTTATTAATACTGCACCCCCTCTCATTATCTATATATGTGTTGGATCATCGTTCAAAGTTAGGACGTTAAAGCCCTCTCTCTCTCTCTCTCTCTCTCTCTCTCTCTCTCTCTCTCTCTCTCTCTCTCTCTCTCTCTCTCTCTCTCTCTTTATATATATATATATATATATATATATATATATATATATATATATATATATATATATATATATATATATATATATATATATATATAACAACTTGATTTTTAAACTCCTAAATATTAATATATTTTAAAGGTATTTGATATTAATATTTTTAAACAGATGGGCTAAAAAACTTTAGGTTATGGGTGTCAATATTTGATACGACACGAAAATCTGACCCGATTTCAAAATAGGTCGGGTTCGGGTTTCCGGATTTGAACATTTGAAAAATGGGTCATGTTCGGGTTGACCAGACCCGGCAACCCGTTTAACTTGAACTACCCGCAGCTGGCCAACCTGCCAGTCTGCCAGCTGCCGCCCGCGCGCGCTGCCTGAGCTGCCACCACGCTCGCCTACTAGCTACGCACGGGCGTGCCCCGCTACTGCCCGAGTTGCCCCCGGCCACCCGTTGCAGCCCACGCGCTCACCTTGCGCTCGCCTGCGGGCCTGCTCGAGCACCCTCCCGCTCGCGTTCACGCCTGCGTCTGAGTCGGGTCAACCCAACAATGTTAACCCACCGGGTCGGGTCCTGGTTCGGATTTCCGACACGTTTACCTACCCGGGTCGGGTTACCCGTTTGAACCCGGGTCGAACCCGAACCCGACACGTGACCCGAAATTGACACCCCTACTTTAGGTGATCGAACTCAACTCACAAGCCTTTTATTGAGCCAACCTTGACGTGACTCACGAGTCAGCTTGACTCATTCACACCTCAAATATGGGCTGATGAAAAGAAAAAAAACAATTATTTTTCCTATGAAATGAAGAGAGAAAATATTTCGTTGATTAACAAGTTAACATCCTTCCGTTATTTAATATGGAATGTTATAAAAATATTAAGCATTTGGTTGCATTAATTTTTATTTAATGTGATAATTTAGCGAAATAAATAGCACCTTCCAAAGTCAAAAACTGCAAAATATTTAGGTTGTTTTTCTTTCTCAATTCAGGAAATATGTTTACTTAGAAAATGGATGGTTATATAGTTCTCTTTCTTTGCTTTTCTTAAAATAAAACTCATTATTAGATTCTTGAAAGCTACTGAATTAAACACTTTAGCTTGTTTTTTTTTTTATAAATAATTATAGAAAATTGTAATAGCTACAGGTTATTATGACAGTAGAAATAAAATATTAAAGAATGAATAAGGGAATTTTCTCTCTTGTAAGATAGTGAGTGAAATATTTTGTCTGAATATTCTGATTAAAAAAATATTAAAATTTATTTTAAAATTAATTTAATATTTTAATAATTTATATTGACCTCATCTCAAAATATATATTAAAACTATTTGGATAAAAGATTTGATCTGAAATCTGATCTAATTATTTTCTCAAAATCAATTAGTAATTTAAAAAAAAATATAACAGATATAACAATCAAATTTTTTATAATGAATTTTAAAAATTTTGAATTTATTTTGAGACGGTTATAATTTTTATAAATAATTTATATTAAATTAATATTAGAGCATATTCATTGAGTTTAATTTTTTATCAAAATATTTTGACATAAGTTTTTTTTCCCTTTGTTTGACTGGAAAATCAATTAGTCAATTTGAGGCTTCGTTTGGGATGACTTTGTTGATGCTTTTTAAATCAGCTTTTTAGTACAAATTTTTTTGTAAAAAGAATCAATAAAGTCGCCCCAAACAAAGCCTGAATCTTATTTGAATTGCATTGGAATTGAATATAATATGATATATATACACTTAAATTGTATAAGAGGTATATGAGGCTTATTTTTTAGTTAGAAAAAGATTTTTTTTAATGATAAACAATTTCTTGAATAAATTTTTTATTAGGGAGGGGCTGAATCAAAAGAAATGTCCAAATTTTGGCTCAAACTTAAAACTCACAATAACTTTTAGGCTTTGTTTGGGACGGCTTTTTTATTGCATTTTAAAACAGAGTTTTAGTACAAAAATAAAAATTTTTATACAAAAACTCCGTTTTAGAAAACAATAAAAAAGCTGTCCCAAACGAAGCCTTAGTCTAATCAAAATTAAATTGAACTTTTTTGAGTCAAGTTTAAAGTCAAGTTGCATTGCTCAATATTTATTTCTCGTTAATTTCTAGGCTATAGTCATTCGAACATGATTGATGTTATTGATGTTGATAATAATAATAATAATAATAATAATAATAATAATAATAATAAGTTTGGCATGAATCTCAATACAACTTGAAGTGGGAAATTATTAAAATTTAACTCCAAACTATCTGAACTTCAATTTATGGAAACTTATATCAAACAAATCGACTTGATGAGAAGAACATGCCAAGACCAAAAGTGATTAGATTTGAGTTCAAATAAGCCCATACCATGCACTTAAAGCATAGTTATAGGGTATTAATTAAGTGACCAAATGATCTCTGGATTTTGTTTGCTTATAGTCAAATCGATCAAGTGTCTTAACAAGATGAATTCAAAGACCCCAAGATCGCTTAATTATGTCATTTACAAGACACTTAAATGCTAAAAGAATTCTCTTTGACCAAGAAAATCAGTAAGAGTAATTTGATAAAGTGTTTTGAATTTTGGCTGTGTTATATGACATGCCACTCTCGAAATCCAAAAATAAGCCCTCACTCACGCATAAAGGGGACCATTGACTTGAGGTTCAAGAGCACTCAAAGGTTTAAAGAATCACGGAGCCCCAACCGAGCATTACTACTGGACAACCACCTGACCACCATAAAAATGCCATTGTAGGATCATTAACCTACCACCACTCTTGACCACTGTTGCCAAACCACCATTGTTGGACCATCTCCCAACCGCTACCATCCAAATACGGCCAACCACCACCCAATCACCTCCATCATACCACCACTATTAAACAATCGTTATCAGACCATCTATGTCGGATTGTAGTCATTCGACCTTTGTTGTTGAACCATTAATGTTCAACCTTTATCATCAGATCACTATTGTGTCATTCCCTATAATCTAAAGTGGAAGAATTTCTTCCGTTTTTCTTTTTATTATATTTTTAACTCATACTATTCATTTTTTCAATTAACAACCAATAAATCATTCATTTACAGCCAAATCAATTTGACATATAGAGCTAATTAATTGCATTAAAAAAAACAAATAACAAAAAAAAAATATCATTACATTTTTATAGTCAATATTTACATTTTGCAGTCATTGTCCAAAATAATATATATAATAGACATGATATGTTACAAAAGAATGCACATAAAACTAAAGGGCTGAAAATAAAATCAAACAGTATTTCGGCTCATCCTCAATCTACAGGCTCCTTACCTTTATATGAAATCATGTAAAAATCATATAATGAACTTGCGAAGCCTGGTACTTAACCAAAAGTACTCACAATATGTCTTTAATGCACGACAAAATAATCAATATATATACTCCAGTTCTAATAAATATCAATTAATATTGAAAATCAATAAGATCAATAAAACACACTTGTTGGTGACCCTTAGCAAGAAAAGGTTAACCTTTGAGATGAATGCATTCCTCAGATAGTTTCTCTTTAGGAAGACTTAACTTGTATCCATATATATATATATAGTTAAAATGCACATTGGGGCATACGCGTTAATTCAAAAAAAAAAACGGTTACAAGGTCCTTAAAAAGATCCTCCAGCTTGCTAATGCTCCAAAGAGCTACAAGAAAGAAAGCAAAAAAACCTAAGAGCCGATGGATCCTTTTCCTAAGATTACAAAAATAATACAAGTAAAGACACGGGCTGCAAGGAGGCAGCACTTAAAAAAGGAAGCTCAAATGTAAACCGTTTAGCTCAAACTTCCTGCAAAAAAGAAGGGCACAAATAGAAACAAACTGTAAAAAACCAAAAGAGCTAACCTGATGATCGTTTAAGCTCCAAAAAACATAAGATAGAAGTATCCTCGGCAAAATTTTAGTCTTCAACAACTGAAAATTCTTATTCCCCACATCAGCAGCATATATATCATACAGGCTACAAACCTGCGAAGCACAAAGCCTCCAAAACCACAAAAATCATATAGATGAGCATCCTTCATGGGCGGTACAAGTTGAATTTATACTCTCTAATGAGCAAATGCTAGTGTACGTACGTAGATTTACCCCACAAGAAGAAAGGCATCTTCACCTAAAGTGTGATAGATATATCTGGAATTGACTCTAAAATAATTTTGCATTCCCTTAAAATAAACCCAACATTTGAATCAATCATCTAGAAGAAGTGTAACTTCACACCAAATCACCAACAAGCAGTTAAACAAAAAGTCAATAAACTCTTGGAGGTTGACTTCATGCAACTTGGTTAAAAAAATATCTTATTTTTAACTATTAAATAAATAAAACATAGATGATTTGGTAGTTCAAGCATAGATATTCATGCGCGATTAAAGGATTAACGTTTAAATTAATATAACATATATGGATATCTAAAACCAATGATCATGAATGTATAATAGATTATTATCTTAATATCTAAAAGACTAAAACCAATGATATAAAACCACTTAATATTTTTTTAAGAGAAATAAATAATTTATGTACCTGCAGCTTCTGAACAATCACTTTCTCATTCTAAGTCAATTTTAGATGTTTATGTTCTAATAAAACAAAAAAAAATCAGCGTATCGAACATCATATAAAGCTAGAATTGATTTGTACTGAAGGGCATTTCAACTTAGTTACTAGGTTTTTGCTATCGCATGGAGAGTGAGAGCCATTTGTCCATTCTCATCGTGATTCTTTGTCATTTTACACACCATCGAACAAAGAACAAAGAGGGAGATATAAAGAAATGATATTCAATAGTACGATCAGTTATGGTTATTACTATGATACTATAAATTTTAATGTTATTATGTCAAATTTTGCATTTCCATGATATTAAATTTTGTATTGTTTATAAACATGACTTGTTATGATGATTTGATGTGCAATGTTGCATTAGAGAAGCAAATTTATAGTAAATATGCCGCATTTTCTTACTTTTTTTATACAAGTTTTTAGAAAAAATTTTCATAAAAAATGGAAGATACGATATGATGGCACACTTGAATTAGGGCTACCTTGCAGAAAATCCTTCAAGCCTGTCGCTGGACCTTTTGCCGATAGGCTGGTAAAACTTCTATCAGGAACCCAACTCTGGTGGGTCTTTTGTTGACCATAGTAATCATTTTTATGGTTATTTTAATATATATTTTATTAGAATTTTTCCCAGCAATTTTTTTCATTTGTTGGAAAGCATTGCAATGAGATTTTACTAGTGAATTTTACGCTTTTTTTTTTTTGGCAAATTTTGCAAATTGTTGGCAGCTTTTTTGTTGAAAAAAAAGCTTTTTTGTTGAAAAAAAAAATCTATGGTGATTACAATATATATGCCAATCTATCACCACATAATAACAATAAAATATGTTATATTTAAATAAATTCTACAATAGAAATCATTTACAATTCATAGTAAAAATATGAGTTTTACACGATAATTTATAGCAGCGATTTGCAAACCGCCGCCATAGACATATCTAAGCATCAGTTATAATCGGTGCTAGGAAATTTCATATTATCACTGTTATAGATCAGGTCGTCTCTTGCCCTAACTTCGTGCTACTTTGTCTGTTCGAGCTCCATTCATTCAATAAGATGTTCCTTCTTATGCAAGTGGCTGAAATGTAAAACAAAATTTGTACACAGGACCTGTTTGGTGAGTATACTTCATAATACTTTGATTTTACATTTCTTGAACATTCCTAATGGTTTGAGGGTCTCTAACTTCATTATAATTTTAATGCATGAAGGTAAGGCTTGCAATCTTTCTCTATGGAAAGGGAAAGTGGAGTTGCATTAAGAGTAAAAAGATGAAAGTTCTATAAGTTTCATATATGTGCTAAGTATTATATATTGTCTTTGAAGTTCTAATCATTCTTTTATATGATTGTAGTAGATTTATATTCATGGTGGATGTGGTTTGTTAACCTACTTATGTTGTTATGATTGTTATCAAATATCTATGATAAGTGCTTAGCTTGTTTATGTAGCTTGACAATTATGGAATTGACTAACCATCTGTCGATTTTTGTATCTGTATCTGATTGTGTTTTCTCAAGTTGTTATTAGTTCATGTTTGTGCCCTTCTATACCGCATAACACATAAATTTTGAAAAAACATCGTAGCGTATCACAAGAAAGGATTGAAAAAAAATTGTTCGAAATGTTGAAGTAACATCATAACCTTGTGTTCATTGCTTGAAGCCATTGTCGATCTAGTGCATTTTAAATTTTATTGAGTACATGCTGTGAATTTTCCTCTCTTTGTTCAGTGTTAATTGTTATCTTCATCTGAATGGGCGATATGAAGTTTCTACAAATATTCTTTAGTTATTTTGTTTGGAATCTTATTTTTGTTGCTAACAATGAACTTTAATGGATATATATGTATATATATATATATATATATGTGTGTGTGTGTGTGTGTGTATGTGTGTGTGTGTGTGAGAGAGAGAGAGAGAGAGAGAGAGAGAGAGAGAGAGAGAGTAATTATATAAGATCATAATCTGGTTTATTGAAAAAAAAAACTTGCACAAAGTAAGGAATGACCAAAGAATGTTGATTTTTAAAGTTGACCTGAAGATATTAACATGGTGTATGTCTAAATCATTTATATTGATTGTCTCTTTGTTAGATACAATTGACTACTTTTATCATTTCTAATTTACTTATTACTAATTGATACAAATTTTTATGTTTGATTTTGGTAGTTTGGTTCTTGTGGCTTTTTGGTGTTTTTATTGGGCAATGATGATTGGTTTTGTTCATCCCAGTGTTTTCTTGGATGGCCTCTGTGTCTCTGCTCATGCAATCGGCGCATTGGATTATTGTCATTTCTTGAATTCTCATGTGGGATATTTGTTTGCAAAATGAGTCAAGTTTAATTTCCTTCTTCCTTAGTCGATTATGTACTCTTATTTAGGGAGTTTTGTTTATTTTCCCATCTTTTAATTTTTGACAAGTGTTGTATTATCTCTATGATATATTGGACATAAGATTTACGTACTATTAATATTCACTCAATTTATATCTATATAGTATCTTCTTGATTTTTTGCAATTTAATTACAAAATCCAATATTTTGCATTATATTTTTTTCACCTATTCCACCCTTTAGCAGTAGTTTTAACCACCACTATTTCAAAATTGTAGTGGTTAAAACTGATGTTAAAGCTACTATTGCTAGAATTTTCTTATAACACAATGGTTCAAAGAGCACTGGGAAAGTCGTTGCAAACACTTGCAAATACTGCGGATTTGCAATGCTTTTTAAACCGTTGCAATGAATTTAATTGTGTTTTAACTGTTGCAGTAGGTAAAAAAAAGTACTTCAAAAATTTAATTTATTAGTAGAGATAACTACTATATCCATTATAATAATCAAAATAAAAAACATTCCAAAAAATTTCACATTAATTTCCTCTCATATGCTTATAACTTTTTGCAAATGCACATGTTACTCAAACCATTATGCCTATATGTAAGAATGTATGTAATCAATGGGCAATTTATCTATCAAACTAGTTTTTATATCTAGATATTTAATAACATGTAGATGCAAAACCATCAATACTTTCAATAAATATAAACATGTTATATAATGTCACATAAGTGCATAAGAACTGAAATTTATGACAAAAACAACAGAAATTATATATAGGATCAATAGGTGTACTCTATTCAACATACATAACTCACAAATATATTTACATGCAACACTCATAATATTAATATTGTGCTCTTATGATAGTAAAATAATTTGTATTAATATTTATAAGCTCGCTAAGATGCCAAAATTATAGTATCATTTATAATATATGATAAAAACTCAATACGGTTGTGTTAATATGTGCATAATAAATAAGACAATAACATACTAAAATGTATACGGTAAACTTTGCTAAAATATTGATATATCATAGTTTTTGTAAATCACGTCTTAATTGAATATGAGAAATTTCATGAAAAAGTAAAATCATCTAAAATTTAAGTACGATAATGATAGCATATCTCACATAAATAATTTTCTTAAATAGAATTGACTGTGGCCGGTTTTGTTTGGGACGGCTTTCTTACTGCTTCTTACTGTTTTAAGAAATAGTAAGAAAGCTTTCCCAAATGAAGCCTAAATCCATTGAAAATTGACTTTATCTCTTTATAAAGTCTCAACTTATGGCCATGGGGAATTAAAAAAATGATTTGGAAATGATTTTTGAAAGATTCAGTATAAATATTTATAAGCTATAAGAAAAATAATATAATAGTATTATTATAAATAATTAAAATGTTAGGATTTAAAATTAATTTTAAATAAATTCCGTTATATCTTGACATCTAAAGTTTCAAAAACTATAGAAAAAAATCATAAAATAATACAACAAGTCTAGAACATTGAGGAAAATGATTCATAAAATGAACACTTATCAATTATGTAAAGAGTTTAAGTTGAATAAGAAACCTCTCCTCTTTTCAATATACTAATAAAGCTCATAAAAATAAATAGAAATATACATAAAATAGAGTACAAAATACTTTATAATGTGGTGAAAATAGCTTATAAAGTATACTTCAAACAAGTCCAAAAAATTTGGATGAACAGAATAGGTTAAATTTGATCTTTTAATAGTTCAAGAGGTCAAATCATTCTTTTTAGAAATCTTTTGTATAATTATCTAGAGACCAACATCATTTGAGAATGCACTTTAAGGGACATCTTTGATCATTATATTAAATAAATATTATTAGGGAAGCTCAATGTAAATAATATTTGTAATCTTCAAGTCCAACACCCCCCCCCCCTATTTTGTCAAAATCTCTTCATTATCTTTGTAATCTTGGACTCACTCTTTTTCTATCTCTCATTACTCCAAGTTGGATGTACGTCATTTGACCAATCCAATCTAAACCTTATATCATCTCTCTATA
Organism: Dendrobium huoshanense; assembly: GCA_016618105.1. Classification (NCBI taxonomy): domain Eukaryota; kingdom Viridiplantae; phylum Streptophyta; class Magnoliopsida; order Asparagales; family Orchidaceae; genus Dendrobium; species Dendrobium huoshanense. The sequence continues at coordinate 48,951,250 of CM028355.1, read as the reverse complement.
TTGTGACATTTTTGTCCGCTTAGGACTGCAAACAAATCGAGTCGAGCCGGACATAAGCTTGTTCGTGTTTGAGCTCATTTATTAATAGCTTGTTCAAGCTCGGTTTGAGCTCAATTCAAACTTTTCATTTGAGTTCATGCTTGGTTCATTTAAATATTAATGGCATATGTTAATGTTTGATTTATTTCATGTTTATCGAGTTTTAAATGAGAGCGACTTATTTAAATTAACAAACGAGACTTATCAAGCTATTAACGAATGCACCTTATCGAACTATTAATAAATGAGCATAATCAAGATGTTCACTAGCTTAACAAATAAACCTTATTGAGACAACTAACGAACACTTATATCAAACCCATTAATGAACATCTCTATCAAGCTTTGTTGAACCCATAAACGAACAGCTTATCAAGCTTTCTCTAGCTCATATACGAGTAGCTTGTCAAGCTCATAAATCATATTTTTAATGAACAAGCTCCTTAGTGAATATTGAAATCAAATAGTCTATCAAACTCAATCAATAATGAAACTTGATAAGACTTAATCAATATTTATATCAAACATTAATTAAGATTTCTCACAAGCTCCATATCACACAGAATCGAATTTCTTAACAAGCTTCTTATTGAGCTTCAAACGATATTGTTCATGAACATAAATGAGCCGAACGCATAGTTGTTTAATTATTTAATCATCGAGTATTTAAAAAAAAATCAAACTTGTTTGATTACTTAATCAAGCGAGCACGAATGAGCTAGAATCAAGCCCCAACACTCATTCCATTTGCAGCCTTTTCTCCACCTCATCATAGACATAGAGTTATGAAGGCGATGTACTTCCCAACTCTTACTCCTAAACTCTTGACATGCATTCTCGACCGCTCTTTAGGCAAGCAAGTTTACATAATTTGGCAATATCATTGGGTCTCACACTCAAACTTCTTTGAAAGATTTGTTAAGTGTTAAAAAGACTTATTCTCAATTAAAAATCATCTCTCAATTATGAATAATATAATAACATGGATAAAAAATATATCTCGATATAAATTATAATATCAAGGACTTATAGATTATTAGATTTACTCTAAGATGATTCTTATATTTGAAGAATTTACACTATGTCAATCATGGTAACATGAAACAAATATTTTTCCTAATTGAATTTGCAAACTCATAATATAGGAAAATAAATCTTAAAATCATATAAAAATATGTTATCTTTAGTAAGCTTTAATAATTTGACATTTGTGTTCCTAACAATCTTGTGTGTAATAATAAACTAAGCCAAATAATAATAATAATAATTAATATTTTGTTTGCAAAATATTTAATAATAAAACCAAATCCTAAGTTAATTAAGTAAGATTAATTAAATAACAAAATAGCAGCTGACAAACCACGTCTTAAGATAAAAATTAGAACCAAAGCTAATAAAAAGGTGAAAGAGACGGGTGATTCATGAGCTAACTCCTTTCCTTTATGCATTGAAAGGTAAGGAGATATGATTCAACTCCATCTCTTCACAATATTCTATTCCCCATCTCCTCTTTTCTGTCTCCAAAATATAAAAAAATCATGAGCTTTTCTCTTAATTATGATTAGCACAAACTAATCACAATTGCTTCTATCTAATCACCTTTTTTTATTCTCTCTCCTCCCTCTCTTTTTTTGTCTCTTCCCCTTTGTTTAATTTATTAGTTTGATGGACAAAAGGTGGTCTTTAATCTCTATCCGCATACTCACGGCATACCAAGACACCACACCTTCTCTAAACCCTAACATTTACGCTTAACGCGTAGCAGCCATCTCTCAGGCTCTCTCTCTCTTTCTGCTTTTCTCTCTTTCTCTGTTAAGCTTCATATACTCATTTAAAACAGATGATGAGAAAGAACAGATCAAGTTGTACAGCATAGCTGAGAACAGCCCACGGAGGGGTCACAGAAGAAAGAAAGAGAGAGCATAAAATTTAAATATCCTTTGGAGATCTGCAGGAGGAGAGAGAAAGCCGCCTTCTTGCCCGGCGAGCTCAAATACAAATCGAATCTTGGGGGCAGAAAGACATGAGAGCAGGACTGAGCACAATTCAGCAGACACTGACGCCGGAGGCCTCGGCGGTTCTCAATCGAGCAATCGCCGAAGCTGCTCGCCGGCGCCACGGGCAGACGACGCCGCTTCATGTCGCCGCTGCCCTCCTTTCGGCCCCTTCTGGCCATCTCCGGCAAGCGTGCATCCGCTCTCATCCAAATCCCTCTTCTTCGCATCCCCTTCAGTGCCGTGCCCTCGAGCTCTGCTTCTCCGTCGCCCTCGACCGCCTCCCTTCCGCCTCCACCGTAGCCACCCCCTCGCCGGATGATTCCCCAACTCCCCCGCCGCCGCCAATCTCTAACGCTCTTATGGCCGCCCTCAAACGCGCCCAAGCACACCAGCGCCGCGGCTGCCCCGAATCCCAGCAGCAACCGCTCCTCGCCGTCAAGGTCGAGCTCGAACACCTCCTCCTTTCAATCCTCGACGACCCCTCTGTAAGCCGTGTCATGCGCGAGGCTTCCTTCTCTTCCCCAGCAGTCAAAGCCTCCATTGAAAACTCCCTTTCCTCTTCCCCTTCCCCTTCTCCTTCCCCTTCCCCTTCCCCTGCTCGCAACCTTTACCTCAGCCCCCGCCTAGTCGGTGCCGCCGCTCTCCCCGCCGCTATCGCCCCTTCGACCCCCAACGGCGGTGGCGGCGGCGACGTCTCGAAGGTCTTCGACATACTCACGCGCACCAAGAAGCGCAACCCGATCCTCGTCGGTGACGCGGACCCCGGTGCTGTGATGAGAGAAGTGATCGGAAAGATTGTTACAGGGGATGGTCCGGTTGGGTTTCGGTCCGTCGCTGTCATCTCCACTGAGAAGGAGCTCGTTTTCTCCTCATCGGATCGAACTGAAATTCCTGCCAAGATCAGGGAACTGAATCCGATGATCGACTCGCGGCTTGCCGCTGGAGGAGCTAGCACTGGGATTATTCTCGATCTAGGAGACCTCAAATGGTTGGTTGAAGGCGCAAGTCAACAGCAGAGCATGACCGATGTGGGCCGCTCGGCCGTGGCCGAAATTAGCGGGCTCCTCGTCCGATTTGGCGGCAGATTGTCATTAGTCGGCACGGCGACGTGCGCAACGTACCTCCGATGCCAAGTTTATTTCCCAACGATGGAGAGTGATTGGGATCTGCAGGCAGTACCCATCGCCCCAAGATCAGCTCCTTTCTCTGGCTTGGCCCCGAGGTTTGTTTCATTGCTTAGCTTTGCTTCTCTTTCTCGAGTATTATGTGAGCAATGGAAAATTGAAGAGTTTGCGGGTTTTGAATCGTTTCAGGGTTGGAAGCAATGTGATACTAAGCAGCAAAATTGAATCTTTCGGCACGCCGAGGGGTTTTCCCGCGTTGGGTGTCTCCGGAATGACGCTGAGAAAGCCATCGGAGAGCCTCGACGCCTTCTGTAAGAATTACCTATGCAATCTCTGCAAGGAAAGCTACGAGCGCGAGGTAGCTAAACTCGGAGAGGATGAATCCGAGAAATCTGCCGAAGGCACGCAGAATGCACGGAAATCTCTGCCCCGCTGGCTTCAGATTGCAACCACGCCATCCCCTAATCTCCAGGTTTGAACTCTGAACATTTAAGTTAAAAACAGTTTCCAACGAACAAATTTCAAATTTCAGCTTTTAATAACATGAACCCCAATGCTAATCAGAACCAGGAACAAGAGCTGATGAAAAAATGGCGCGATAACTGCTTCCGACTCCACCGCAACTCCTTGCCGATTGCATCCAAACCTCCAATTACTGGTTTTCCATCAACGAAGCCCATCCCAATCAACCCGACCCAACTCAAACTCACCCTTCAAACAACCACCGTTCATACCATGCCGGAAAGGCCGCCAAGCCCCGCTGCAACAGCAATCAAGACCGACCTCGCCCTCGGCCCTGTTCAAAAGCCTGTTGCAACCAAATTCACTGGTGACGCGACGTCTATTAAAAGGCTTGTCAACGGCTTATTAGATAAAGTTAGCTGGCAAGCAGAGGCGGCCTCCGCAGTCGCCGCCGCGGTGATACAATCCAACTCCGGTATCGGCAAGAGGCGTAACGGCAGCCAAAAAGCCGACACCTGGCTCCTCTTCGCCGGTCCAGATCGGGTTGGTAAGCACAAAATGGCAGTTGCTTTATCTGAATTAGTGTTCGGCGCCACACCACTCATCATCCGGCTGGGATTGCCGGAGGCGGCCGCTGGAGACGAGCCTGAAGAGTACAACGTCAGTTTCCGTGGGCGGACTTCTATTGATAGAGTGGCAGAGGCTCTTCGTGTTAATCCGTTCTGTACTATCTTCTTTGAGGACTTTGATCAAACAGATTCCGCGCTTCGGGGAACCATCAGGAGGGCGATGGAAAGGGGCCGGCTATTGGATTCCCGTGGTAGGGAAGTCGGGTTGGGGAACGCTATCTTTATCCTCACCGCTGGATGGTTGCCGGAAGAGCTTGGGAATTCGAATGAGGAGCTCCGGCGATCGGAAGAGAATATCACCAAGCTGGCCAACTCAGGTCGTCAGCTGGAGTTCCAGCTTGAAGAGAAGACCAACAAGCGTCGCAGTCAGTGGCTCTTCAATGATGAAAGGCTCACTAAGCCGAGGAAGGATTCTTTATCGCTAGACTTGAATCTTGCCGCCAGTGCCGGCGCCGGCAATGAGGAAGCCTGCGAGGGCTCCTTGAACTCTAGTGATCTCACAGTAGAGCACGGGCTAGAGCATGGACATGGCCGTCTTGTGATGCAGAGCTTGGCGACACCGATACTTACGTCATCATGGACATCAGACCTAATCGAATTGATCGACTCCACCATAGTGTTCAAACCCATGGACTTCACGCCGCTTCGAACCAAAGTTTCAGATTCAGTATCAGCGAAATTTACACAAATCATGGGGGAAGGATGGTCTATCGCAATTGATGACGATGCGCTCGATCAAATGACCGGCGGAGTCTGGTTGGGAGGTGATGCATCCAACCTGTTCGACGAATGGACTGACCGAGTTCTCGCACCTGCAGTCGAGCAGTTAAAAGGCCATCCGAAGGTTGACGAAGGAGTAATCGTGCGACTATCGTCGGTGAAGAGTGGAGTGCAGTTGCATAAAAGTTACTTGCCGGCGTCTGTGAAATTAGCCGTTGGCGACCGTTGAAGAACAAATTTGCAAAAAAAAGGATCTTCGTTCCTGGATAGATTTGTAAATATAGGAAGAGGATGACGGTTAAGGAGAATCTCAGGAGCCCTTATTGAGATTACAAATGGTGATTTTGAAGCCAAATATAGTTCTACTGTTATTGAAATATGAAAATATTAATTTGTTTTTAATACTCTTTGGTATATACGTAATTTTGTTCAATACTTTTATTCCCTTAATGTTTTAAATTAAGGGATGTGATGGCTGAGAATAAAAGGACAAGATGTCTAATTTTTTTTTACGAGGAATGAACTTTTAACCTTTTGTATGACTCCCTGTAAATTACACTAAAGCTAGTTTATGATTCCCATGAGATAATTTCAGAGGAATTTGAGAACTTTGAGGATGCATCTGTCATTTTGTGATTGTTTGGGATTGGGATTGAATTTGGTCCCCAGTTCTTTAGGAGAATCAAAATTCTGATTTTCATGATAGAGCTGAAGGAACCTTATTTGAAGTAGTTTAATTTTAATTATACTGTGCAAATAGTTGAAATGCTTTTTCACATAGATGAGAATGACACTTCTATTTTTTCGACAAATTATTTGTGTGGAAGCTGGACATTTGAAGGCCAATCAAGTGCAGTCATGTCAGCGGTACCGAGCGGTATCGAGTAGTACCGAGCCGTAGTACTGAGCAAAAGGGTGAAGTGACGCATTCTGATTGATCTCCGGACGGTGTTCGACGTTCGCACAAAATAGTGTTTCTTTTTTTTTTGGAAATGTTCATAGTGCTCAGATCTTCATAAATTAGGCAATTCTAAAGAACTTATATCATGCATAGTGTAATTTCTCTTTTGAGTTTCTACCCAAACAGGGACTTGTAGTAGGTATAAATATCCATCAAAGATTCAAAGATGAGAAGTATAGGCTTGCAAGATTAGAGGGGATTGTGAATCCTTTTCTCAAATAAATAATTTGAGATTACTATGAAAAAATCATTTGATTAGTGATTTTAAATAGTAATAATATAATTATTAAGAAAAAATAATTTGTTTTAAGTTATGCCTATTCTAATATTTTTTTTTTTCTAAAAAGCTGAAAAATAATTATTTTTTAGCACATTTAGTTATAAAAAATTCATTATAAAGATCTCTAAAATTCCATAAAAAAATAAAATTATATATAAGTGTTCAAGAAATTTTATATATGTATATTATTTTTTTTATAAATATAATAAGTGAGAAAATGAGAAAAAATATAATGAGACATCCACTTGTTTGATTTCTTCATTATTTCTATCCCTCCAAAAATTCAATGAGAAACATTACCTGAATTTTTTTTTTTTTTTTTTCAGAAATGATGTTCATGAACCTGCTTACATTTATGTGGCACATTGTTGTCATGAAGGTGATGCTCATAAAAAATATGGGACCCATTTTGTGGCAAGGCGGACGAATCACGAGAAGACACGAAAAATATTTCCCTTGAAATAAAAGAACTTTTATTTAGTCCGGTGAACGTACGTAGAGCTATATACATTCGGCCGGCACTAAGATCGCAGGCACAAAACGAGAAATACCGAGCAATACCAATAATAACGAGAAATATCATTATGTGAAAACAAAATATCGAGTAATACCGAGCAATACCGAGTAATACCAAAAAATACCGAGTTTTTTCTAGAAAAACTGGGTATTTTTTTGTAATACTCGGTATTGCTCGATATTACTCTGTATTGGTCTTCCCAGAGTGGTATTCCTTATTATTATCAAACAATACCTACCAAATACCGAGCAAAAATCAAGTAACAATTCTTTGACTGAACGTAGATCTACGTCCGGTCAGAGGACGTATAGAAGTTCGAAATAAAAATATAAAAAACAATTATGTAAATGCGAGCAGTAAATATTTTGCATTTAGATTTAAAATTAGATAAATTTTATTATGTGTCTGTTGATAATGGAATAATGGATGAATATCAGCAATGCAGCTATGTGAATGCTAGAAATAAAATTTGATCACAAAATGATAATATTATAACATAAAATATTTCATGAAGATAGCTCGTAATATCTTCAACATTTACAAAATATTCAATCATTTTAACAATTTATTTGATCACCACAATTAGTCAAGATATGAATATCATAACTTCTACGTCAATACATCAAAAAATAAAAATTTTGTCCGAAACTAATAAATAAAAGAATATTGCATTAGAAATTTTCTTGGAAAATATGTATCTCAAAATGGAGATATAATTGGAATTTTTTTTTTTTAATTGTCTATCAAAAGATATCTCAATATTGAAGCATAAAAGTCTAAAATCTAAAAGGACAATCCTCACAGGTGAGTTCAAAAGGCCATAGCAATGACTATTCAACCTTCAGTTTGCTCCCTTAAGCGGTGGATAGTGCTCCTAACAGGCACAGCACTCGCAGTATTTAAGGTGTAAGCACCCCCTGCTTTCACCTTTCCGCAGTCCTTGCAGCCCCAGATCCCCACAGCTTTTCTTTTCACTGCATACTTTCCACAAAATTCACAAAAATACTTAGCATGTTGTGAAACCTCCATTTTCTTGATTTGCTTCCGCAAACTAGCATCGTATCTTGTGCCATATTTTCCAACAATTCCAGCCTTCTTGGTTCTCTTTGTCATCTTGCTTAGCCAAGGGGATCCGAGACTTGCAAGTCGAACAAGCATCAAGGATTCAAACAGATATCGAAAATATGTATTTGAGAATGGAGTGATTATTACAATTGGAGACTGAACACAGAGAATCGTTCGGTTTTATGACTGTGAATAGTAAAAGCACAGATATTGTTCATCACTATGCTTTTAGTGGTTTACTGCTTACAGCTATAAAATCGAACGATTATTTGTGCATTACATATTGTTATGTTAATGCTCATCTCTCAATATTAGCACCAAATTTCAGGAACAATTGACATTTATTGGAAAATTTAGAGCCTAAAAATGAGAAGAAAAAGCCCTCCAATTCTACTAAAATTTTACAAACTAAGAAAATCGACCTCTTTGTAGAGAAGATTGGTGCCTAAAAGCAGCGCAATAGTATCGAACATTGGGCTCATTCATAATTATACAAAATAGGATGATATCATGACTTTCTACAAAGGAGATTAAGAGCCGAAGAAGAAAATTTATGTTTTTCCTCTCACCTCCAAGAAGATATTTATAGTTGGAGAGAGGAATTTTCTTAAGATTTTTTTTTTTTCGTTTTTTTAAATATTAAATTTATTTCAAAAATTGTTCATTGTTTTAAATTGTTTTTAGTAATTAACAGCCTTAAAACGCTAAAAAACAAAAAAGAAAGAGAAATTTAACAAAAACATACACCCTGAGAGGGAATTGGTAGTGCACCCAGCTTGCAAGCTTAGTACCAACTAGCTAGCTTAACAAATTAAGCTTTTATTTGGGATAATTTTCTTACTGCTTTCTTAAGTAGTTTTCTAGTACAAAAATTTAATTTAAAAATTTTTCGTTTTAAAAAATTGTTTTAGAAATAGCAAGAAAGTTATTCTAAACAAAGCCTAAATACTCATATGGATCCGATTTTTAGGTACCCTGTGCGGACAACGAACGACGTCCAGAGACAAATCAAAAAGCGACACGTCGCCCTTTTACTGTACCCCAGCTCGATATTGCTCGATTCTCAGTACCGACACCGATGCTCAATACCGCGACATTCGGACGTAGAGTTACGTCCGGCATCAGCTGATGCTAAGGAGTGATCTCAACATGTAATTTTTCAAAAATTGTGATCGCACCCACTGTTGCTTGTTCTGGTGGTGAAGAGTCGGGTGGGCAAAGCCCAGGTCCCTTGTTCGAATTCCTTGGCAAGCAGTGAAAGTCTTAAGTGTTGGCCCATATAAATTGATGTGGATTGCATGCTAGATCGACAGGAGTTTTCAATGAACTAAGAACATTACTTCCTCGTCAAAAAATAAAAAAATAAAATTGATCGCCTATGAATACCTCCCCAGGCTTTTTGTCTGGCAAAAAGGGTGCACCTGCATTGCACGCGCTTCGTCCCTTTTAAGGCATTATTTAAGCAGGAAATAAGACACTTTAACAAATCATCTGTCCTCTTTAGTTAGGCCAAGAAGATAAAGGATTGTCAATCAGAAAAAGTAGTGGCACAATACAAAGAAGAAACAGCGTACAAAATCTTTTTCTCCTTCTTGATATTTGGGAGATTGTCTTTTTCTAGCTTTTCTTTTGCGCTTAAAGATCGCCTAAGAGCAGTGACCACAATGCCTATTAGCTTTGTACATCAAATAATATTTGAGAGTAATAGGATTTGGTGGCCCATAGTAGCATAGCATGTAATTATTTTTTTCTATAGTGCGAATGTAAATGTGTGTCATCAAAAAAAGTTTTTTTTTTTTAGAATGGTTGAACTATCTGAAAAACATAGTTGAGTGAGTATTTTGCTTAGGGGTGTCAATTCGGGTCAACGGATTGGGTTCGGGTCGAATTTGAAACTGACCCGGCACTATTCTGGTCAACGCGAACCCAACCCATTTTTTTAAAAATGGGTCAGGTTTCTGGACCCAAACCTGACCCGGGGTTGACGAAAAATTGCTAGTTTTCGGGTCAAAAATCGGGTCAATATCTAGTTTTCGGGTAAAAAACGGGTCAATATCGAGATTTCGGGTCAAAAAGGAGTTTTCGTGTCACATTCGGGTCTATTTCGAGTTACTGGGTCAACCCGAACCCGACCCGATTATTAAAACGGGTTGATTTGTTGAACCCGAACCCGATCCGTTTCGGGTTCTGGTCATGTTTCGGGTCGTGCAAAAATTGACACCCCTAATTTTGCTTATAAAAAAAGCGCTGGTTATGAATATTAGAGGGATTAAGGATTTATTTCAGATGACTTTATTACTGTTTCTTAAAACAGTTTTTTAATAAAAAAATTTGTACTATAAAACTATTTTTTTTAAGTAGTGAGAAAGTTGTCCCGAAAGAAACATAAATCTCATGTATCATTTTAATTTTTCACTAAATCAAAGAACTCTTTATTTACATAGGAATGTGGAAGCAAGACTTGTGATTCAAAGAAATACAATTTGTTCATTAATTTAATATTTTTATTCATCATTGCTTCGATAGAAAAAATTGTTCATGTCAAATACAGCTTATATTTGGTCTCTCTTCAGATTCATGAATATGAATGCTAAATTTAAAGTCAAAACAGTGATTGAAAATGTAGTTTCCAAAAAGAGTATTTTTTGATAATGTTGTTTATAATTTTATTGAGAATCAAATCAAATGCTTCTTTCTCAATGTTTGATAGCAGGCAAATAATAAAATATTTATCATATATTCTACTACGCGATCGATGTTTGACAAACTTCACTGTAGATAATACATTCTCTATTGTAGCAACAGTAACTGCTAAAATTAATGTAAATCTAATAAACCAAAATACTAAGGATAAACACCATCCTTTATCTTAAATAGCTAAAAGAGGATAAATTATTCTTTTTCAATGTTTGATAGCAGGAAAATATTAAGCTATTTATCATATATTCTACTACGCAATCGATGTTTGACAAACTTCACTGCAGATAATACATTCTCTATTGTAGCAGCAGCAACTGCTAAAATTAATGTAAATCTAATAAACCAAAATACTAAGGATAAACACCATCCTTTATCTTAAATAGCTAAAAGAGGATAAATTATTCTTTGCGGACACCTGACCGTCCGCATGCAAATCAGAACGCGCCACATCACCCAATACATAGTTGTGATACACAGTAAAAAAGTGATGTAATGTGTTCTGGCTCATCTCTGGACGTCGTTCGTATCGGCACAAAATAATTTTACCTAAAAGAGAGAGAGAGGAAGAAAGGGAGTAGGTGCAAGGGACTGATCTTGGTAATCGTGCATTGAAAAAAAAATTAAGTGGTTAGGGCTTAAAAAAGTATATTCAACGATTTCAGTGAATAGAAAAAGTAAATAAAGTCTACATTTTCCTTTTTTGACAATTTCAGTGAATAAAAAAGCTGTATTTTTTTGACAAATTAACTTCTGTCAGACAAACATAAGCCAATTGAAATAAGTTATATTTTAGGGCTAAAATTACTTTCTTTATAGAATTAGGGCATGTTTTATTCATATTTTTCTGCACGTGTTTCATGATTTTTCAATGTTTCTCATTTATTTGGTCTTGTATTTTGGGTTCCCTTTCATAAGAAATGAGGGGTCTATTTATAGTTTTCTGATAGTGGCATGCCAGTACATAGAAGGAAGATCAAAGATAAATTGGGAGTGATTTGAATGGACGGTAAATGTTGATTCCCTTGATTATGGATCGTTTAATGGGCATTTGAATGTCTTAATGATATCAAAATTCGATGATCTTGAGCTCGTTAGATTCGTCTCGTCGAGCCGCTCGATTAGATTATAAGCATGTCACGTTTGGAAATTGGTTCATAATCCAAATTATGGTTTCAACCTTCCAAACGTGCTTCAGGTTTTTTATTTGGACTCATTTGGGTTTGGATTGTGTCGAATTTGGTGTCGTTGGGTTCGTATATTTGAGATGTTTAGTTCGACTGTAAGTTTGATGAAATTGGAGTTCATATGATCCCAGGTTTAATTTTGAAGGCTAACAACTTGATTTTGCCTAGAGATTCGTGCCCGATCAAGATAATTTTTTGATGATATATCAACTATTTAACTTTAATAATGAATTTAATTATTTTTTTGTTTAAATAACATGAATTAAATTGTATCAAATAATCTTTATTAAAATTTACAATCTTGACATGTATAATTCATAATATCCAATTTTTTTAGTTTTATCAAATTATGTGTACTACTCTAGGTTAGCCCAAGGGCAGGATTATTTAGTCACATGTTGATCAAAGGAGGAGTTGCAATCTAGTGTATTTATTATTGATAATAATAAGAAATATTCTAATATAATATTGGATAAATATCAAAATATCTCCTTAAAATATATAAATATATAGTAGTTCTCCACATTTTAGAATTTATAAAAAAAAAAAATCTACTACTCTAACCAACTCCCAAGTAATTCGACAACATCATCATCATCAACAATTAGCCTTATTTAGTCACATCTTTAATGGTGATCAGTGTCACACCAACACTAGACCACTATTGTTGATTGTCCTGATCCTATCACATGCAAGTCAATTAGGTTGGCTGAAGGGTTGGATTATTTAATCACATATTGATTATGGGAGGTTGTAATCTGGTGTATCCATTATTGATAAGAATATGAAAAACTCTAGTAATACATTTAAAAACCAAAATTCCCTTAAAATATATAAATGAGAATAATTCTCCTTATGTTAGATACTCTAAACTCTTAAATTATCGAAAATTCTAGAGCTCTAGCCAACGACCAGTTCTTTCAACCCTAAATCTATTTAGAAAGATCATCCCAACTATGGGTGTCAATTTCGGGTCACGGCTCAGGTTCGGGTCGAACCCGGAACTGACCCGGGTTCAATCAGGTCGACCCTAACCTGACTCGGGTAGGTAAACGGGTTGAATATTCGAACCCGAACCCGAACCCAACCCGGCGGGTTGCCGGGTTGACCCGACCCGACACGGGAAGGAGCGAGCGCGCTGTGCATGGGTGCGCGAGCGAACGAGCGCACGGGCGGCGGGTGAGCGGGACGCGAGCGGGTGCGCAGGTGCTCGGCCGGGCGCGCGAGTGCTCGGTCGGGCATGCGGGTGCTCGGCCGGGCGAGCGGGTGAGCGAGACGTGGCGGGTGCGCGACTGGCTGGGTGCGCCTGACGCAGGCGGCGGGTGCAACGCTGGCCGGGTGCGATGTAGCGCGCCTGCGCGGTCACGAACTCGAGGGCAATCAGTTTAAACAGGTTTCCGGGTTAACCCGCCAACCCATCGGGTCAACCCGAACCTGGCCCATTTTTTCAAACGGGTCGAATCTTCGAACCCTAACCCCGACCCGTTTTTAAAACGGGTCGGGTCCAACACTGATTTTTCGGGTCAGGTCCGTTTCGGATTTTCGTGTCGTGTCAAATATTGACACCCCTAATCCCAACCACCTAAACATTAGGAAGAACTAAGTTCCAACAAGGCTTGTGATCGATGACTAGGCATCTATCTATGTAAATTTTATGGACTTCTATTTACGACTTCAATTCGGCAATCTAATTTATAGGTGATAAGAGAAAATAATAGTGTCTTTAATTTCTCCAAAAAGTGTTTAAGAAGTAATTCATGAAGTGAAGTACCTAATTCAGAATTATGATTTTAGGTCAATCATGTAGATGATCTACTTCCCCAAAGAAATTAAAGAGAAGCAACATGTGATGGATAAGAGGATTTGTAATATAAGATGAAATGTGATATCTTTGAAAAAAGATCAATTGTTGTTAACATGGAGTTATATATTTAACATGTGCAGCAAAATTCCTAAATGAGTTTCATACTTAGAATTTATAATGGCCTATAGAAAATATGAAAGGTATTGCCAAAGATGTGCAGCATTGAAAAATAACATGAGCAATATACCTATAAAGAGTAGAGGTGTCAAAATTAGTATTCATGTCGGATTTGGGTCAAATCCTGAATTCGGATTTAGGTCAAATCCGGAATTCGGATTTAGGTCAAATCCGGTCAATATCAGGAATTGACCATAGCTCAATTTAATTGACCTGAAGAATCCGACCAGGATTTATAAACGGATTAGAAATTCAAGTTTGGACCCGACTCGTTGGGTTAATAGGTTAACTCCACCCAACCTGCTAACCCAGAACATAGTAGGCGGGACGAGGGAGTTCGGGCGCGTGCAGGCAAAGGGGGCAAGCACGGATTCGAGTTTTGGCACGAGTGATGTAGGGCGAGCACGATGAGACGGCAATTGCAGGTGGGCGAGCTTAGCCTGCGTGGAGCGGGTGTAGATGCGAGCACTGGAGCAGTATTGTGTGTTCATGGGTTCTCGCACAGGCAAGAGCGTGCATGGGTCCAGGTGTGGGCTCAAGCGGGAGGGTGATCCGAGTCATTTCGAGTTTCCAGGTCAACCCGAACTTGACATGTCTGGTAACAGGTTGACCTAAACCTGAAATTTTCCGGATCGGTTCGGATCCAGTTTCAGATCAAGACAAATATTGACACCTCTAATAAAAATAATGTTAAATACATTTCCTCCATCAAGACAATTATAATTTCATGATTAAAACGACAATACACAAATCAAATAACCACTAAATAATAATTAAAAAAACTAAGTATATTATAAAACATCCATTTTTTATAATTCAAGTAAACTAAGCAATTTCTCTTTTTCTACATATATGTATGAAGTCATTATTATTGTGTGCCAAAATTTTTTGTAGTGGTAAAGTTAGAATTAAATCATCTTAGCATTATATAATATTCAAACACACACACATAAATTGATGAGACCAAAATGTTGAACATAAAAAACTCATCAATCGAAAAAAAAAAAAATCACGAGACTTTGCCCAATTATAAAAATCTACAATACATTCAAAAAGTGGAATATATATTTACATGAAACTGGAAAAGATGACAGCATTTGTCATTTGTGGTCAATGGTCATCAGCATTGATATCTGGAAAATACCATAGTGCTTTGTAGTTCACACAGCTATTCAACGTGTGGGGCCCTTCTGAAATCCTTGTTAACGCCTTTTAGCACGGCAAATTATTACGTTCGGTGTTTGTATTCATCTGGATATCAATTCAGATGTGTCACATCACCAAAATACACCGGGTCCTAATGTATTTGGATGATGTGACGCATCTGAATTGGATGTCCGAACGTCTAGTGACCGGACGTAATAATTCGCCCTTTTAGCACGAACAATTATTATGTCCTCTGACCGGATGCAGAGGAACATTAATTGTAGGCAAAATCGCGCATATACCGAGGTGTACCGAATTTTTTGAAAAAAAAATAGGAGAGAAAAATAAAATCTTCAATAGAGCCATAAGTGTCAACCATTCATTAAAAGATACTACTTTTAAAAAAATCCTTCAAACCTATTTATAAACATTTTTTTTTCCTTTTATTTTTGAAAGGGAATGAACTTTCAACCCTATAGAAGAGAGCATGTACTACTTAGTTATAAAAGCTCATTGAAATTTTGAGTAAGAATATATGGTTCAAATTTATTTGTAATGAATGTTAAAGTTATCACATTTATTATGAGACGAGTATAATATAAATTTTAATCTTTTATTTATAAATTATAATAATCTCTTAGTTTTTTTTTTTTTTTTTTTTTTGAATTTTCTAGCTCTTTTTTTATATCCAAAAAGAGCTTAGGTTTGAATATTTGCACATTACTACTAGAAGATTAGCTTAATATATTTCTTTTATTATTATTATTATTATTATTATTATTATTATTGGGCAACTTTACATAAAAGTTAATGAACTTCTAAATGCAATAAGCCTATGTTAGCCTCTTGGAGACAAAGCCAATTAGTTGCCAAAAGGCAAGGTTTAGGTTGAGAGAATGATATTGTAATGTGGCTTGTGATTTAAGACTTTTTTATTATTATTAGAAAAATAGTGGTTCAACACTATCAAAATTAGGAACAATTATTAGGTCCTCCGACCGGACGTAGAGGAACGTCCGGTCGGCACTAAAATCCCGCCAAAACATTCGTTATTTGCTCGGTATTGCTAGCTAGGTATTATTTGGTAATAACGAGGAATAGCGCTATGTGAAGACCAATACCGAGTTATACCGAGCAATACCAAGCAATACTAAGGAATATTTGCTAGGTATTGCTCGATATAATTCGGTATTGGGTCTTCACATGATAGTATTCCTCGTTATTGTTTGATATTGCTCGGTATTTCTCATTTTTTGGCGTGATTTGAGCTCCGACCGGACGTAGCTCTACGTCCGATCAGAGGACCTAATAATTGTTCCAATATTAGAGTCATTTATGACAATGTTTATATCAAATGCATGTTCCTTTGTTAAATCCTAAACCCTAAATCATATTTGATATAGAATTATGTGTTTCTTCATTATTGACTATTATTTTAGTACCATTGCGTCCTGAAATATTCGTGGTGGTAGAGAAATATAAAATTTAATGTCTTAGCTTTGTAAGAAGATCCAACACACAAGCAGATAAAGAGAGGGTATGGCGTTCATAAGAGACACCGGATATTTTATGTCGAAACCCTTGAAAAGGAGGAAAAAACACGGAGCTTAGCCAAGTATGAATGAATCCTCTATTATTTACAGTTGATTACAAATGAGGCCCTTTCTTTGGAGAAGGCCTTGGGTTGATGTAGATAATGCACATCACATTATATGGTGGAAATTGAAAGAATTAGTATTGAAATATTCATTTAGTATGCAAAACTATAGTCAGCATGCGATAGAGGTTAGAAAGACCTTAGTCCTAGCGACGGATGTTGGAAAGATCATTGTCTGACATTGTCTGCGATGAATGTCGGAATGACCGTAGTCAACGAAGGAGGTCGGAAGGACTGTAGTCGATGCCAGGCGACGGAGATTGGAATGACTATTTTCTGGTGACTAAGGTCGAAAGCACCGCAGTCGGTGGCGACGAAGGTCAGAAGGACCGTAGTCTGTGAGTGACGGAGGTCTGAAGGACCATAGTCGGCATGCGGTGGAGGTCAAAAATACCATTATCTGGGGGTGAGGGGGGAGGACTGTAGTCGACGGGCGGTGGAAGTCAAAAGGATCATAGTCGGCAGGCGACGGAGGTCGAAAAGACCATTGTCTGGCGACGGAGGTCGAAGGGACCGTAATTAGTAGCCCGGTGGAGGACCAATAATGGTTGGTCACGAGAGGAGGTCCAACGACGGCCAACGATTGGGTGGAAGTCCGACGGTGGTCAATGGCCGGGTTGTGGTGCAACGATGGTCGAGCTAAAGTTTGAAAGTTGGCCAGCGGCCGGGTGGAAGTCCAGCGATTGTAGGGCTGAAGTCCGGCAGCAGTCGATGGCCAGGTTGAAGTCCAACGATAGTCGGTGACCAAGTGGTGGTTCAACGATGGTCGGGCTGAAGTTTGATGGCAATCGGCAGCCTCGCGGTGGTCCGACGATGGTAGTGCAGAAGTCCGATGGCGGGTGGCCGCCGGGTGATGGTCCGACAATAGTCTGATTGAAGTACAGTTGTGGTTGGCAAGAGCGGTGGCCCGAAGACGGTCGGACTGAAGTTCGTCGGCGATCGACTGCCGAGTGCTGGTCCGACGAGGGTCGGGCTAGAGTCCGGCGGTGATCAACGGCAGGGTGGAAATTCGACGGCGGTCGGCGTCCGGGTGGAAGTTCGGTGGTAGTCGGCCGCCGGGTGGTGGTCTGACGATTGTCGGGTTGAAGTCCGACGGCAGTCGGTCATCGAGTTGTGGTCCGACAACAGTCAGAATGAATTCCGGCGGCGATCAGGTGGAAGTTCGACGGTGATCGACAACCGAGCGGTGCTCCGACGGCAGTCGATGGGGGTTCACCGACCAAACGAACATATCAATGTTTGTTTTTTTCCAATTTCCACCGTATAATGCACTCTATATGATGTATATTTGCTAAATCAAACCAAAGCCTTCCCCCCAAAGGAAGGGTCTCATTTGTAATTGACTGCAAACACTAGTGGATTCATTCAAACTGGACCAGACCCCGGTTATTTTTCCTCCTTCTCAGGTGTTTCCACGTAAAAACTCTGGTGTCTCTTATGAGCGCTACACCCTTTCTCTTTATCTGATTGCTTGCTATATCTTCATACAAAGCTAAGACATTAAACTTTGTGTTTCTCTACCGCCGTGAATATTTCAAGATGCAACAAGTTCCAATTTATGATATTTGAGTGATTTCAAGTTTAGGTTAGTTGATTTGAGTTTCAGTATCAAAAGATGGTTCATATTGATCTCTGCTACAGTTAAAATTTTACATATGTCATATAATCTCAAAATTTAGGTAAATGATACAAGTCGAATGTTTAAAGTGGGTGGATTATGGCCTAATGTAGTTAAACATATTTTGGAGAAATAATAAATATAAGAGCTGTGTGAGAGCATATGTAAACAAAACTCATATTTATCTCCTAGATGAAATATTGGTCATATATGTGTTACTCTTAAATAAAAAATTAGCGGATATTAAGAGATAAGAAATCCTGATCATTTAATAAGTATTTTGAATAAACTAAAGAATCTCTCAACCCATAGCTACTCCACATAGGGCTTCCCTTGGTTGTCCCAGTGGACATCATATGATCCTCTTAGCTCCGACAAATTTTTTACAAACTTTCACCTTAATCTATAAATAAAAAATAAAAATAAAAATAAAAAAATTATTTTTCATGGGGCCATGCGCTCTGTTAGGGTTAGGGCATTCCGAGGCGATTTCTATCGTGCTGCTCTCCTACTGCGTTTCATCTCTCGGGGAAGCTTTTTTTTTCTTCTTCCTTTTGTGCCTTCTGCTCTAGATGGCTGGTAATCGTTTGTTTGATGATGATTTTCTTGATGGCAAGCCCTCGTCCAAGTCTTTTCGTGAGGCGCTTTTCCGATAATGTCTCCCTTTCTTTGAACTTAAAATTTCTACTTATCGTGGGCTTCCTCGTTATGGATTTATGAGGCGGAAATTTTTTTTGTTTGCTGCTCCTTACAATTTTGCGTTGGTGGGGAAGTTTTCGACCAACCGGCCGTCCCTTGAGGCTATTCGAAATTTTTCTTCAATCTAAAACTCAATGGTGATTTCTCTATTACAGTTTTGAATCCGAAAAATGTTTTGATCAAATCAGGGAATGAATTGGATTATTGCCGTATCTTTGCTCATCGTTTTTATTTCGTCAATAATTGTTACATGCGTTTGATCAAGTGGTCGCCTTCTTTTGACATGGATGTTGAATCTCATATAATCCCTATTTGGTTAGCTTTCCCGAATTTGAGACCTCATCTTTTTTCTCCGAGGATTCTTGCCTCGGCTCTATCTTCGGTCACCCCCTTAAAATTGATCACGCTACCTACTCTAGTTCTCATCCCTCGGTTGCTCATGTTTTGGTGGAATTGGATGTCTCTAAGCAGTATCCTGACAAGATTTGAGTTGGTTCGGACAATTTGGAGTATGTTCAGTCAGTTACTTTGGAGGATTTGCCTTTGTATTGCTTACATTGTAAATCCTTAGGTCATTCCAAATCAAAATGTTGTATCTTGCATCCGCATTTATCTCAATCCCAATTGCATAGGGATATTCCTTATGCTTGTATACCGGAGTTAGAGAATAATACTATTATTAATTTGAGCCATAATCTAGTTGCCCTGTCTCTGTTGCTTTATCATCTGCGAATCCAATGTGATTATTTCTTCCACTGTTGTGACATCTATGAATGTGGGAAAGTGCTCTAATGTTGTGGTTGTGTTAGATTGTGAACATGTTTTTATTCCAGCTGAGGAGGTGGTTGCATTTGAGGGATATTTACTTGCGATTATGTCTCCTCAGGCAGATCCTGATGTTGTCGGGCTCGAACCTGTTGTCATGGCATCCTGTTTTTGTGCTAGTGATGTTGGTGGTGGTTTCAATTCTAAAATAGCTTTATCTTGTGTGGGTACTATGTCTGTCCCGTGTGTTTTGGCTGAGGTTGTTGCACCTAGTGTGGTTGTTGAGCATTCTGGTTCCTCGGTTTCTCCTGATGTGCTGTCTGAAGAGTGCTTTCCTTCACCCTCTGTTTCTTCTATTAGGGTTGCATATGGTGGTGGTGTGGCCGTTAATCAGGTGGTTAATCCGGTGCAAGTGGATTTAGCTTCTAACAATGATTTTGAGGGTAATGGTAATGTTGTTAATATACATATTTTTGTATTATCTAATGCTGAAATGCAAGATCATGTGGCTACGTCCGTTAAAAAATCGATTTTGTTTCAAAATGACTGGCTTTATTTAGAGGATGCCCTTTCTTCTCCTTCAAGCGAGGAAGAAGGGAATTGTCTTGACTTTTAGAAAGGTCATTTTCTTGGTCGTGGTCGTGGTGAATTTAAACGCAGAGGTAAGAAGTAATTGGGTTGATTTCTTGGTCGATTGCTTCCCCTCTTTGGCTTGGCTGATTGGCAACCTGGGTGCCTCATTTGTTGCTTGGTGGTCGGTTTTCTCACCTATGGATGGTCCGTGCTAGCCTCGTGGTCAGTGCTGGGGGCCTCCACCCTGAGTCCCCTCTTGTTGCTTTGCCCATTTGGTGTTTTTGTTTTTCTTTCTAATTTTGTACCTTGAGTTATTTTGGTTTTGACTTGTTCTATCTAGGACTGTTGGCCTATACATGTAGCTGATGTACTCTTCTTTCCCCTTTATTTGAATAAAATTCTTAGTTTTTATGTTTAAAAAAAATAGCAAAGTGGGATTGTCAATAACGATCATCTGATCAAGGATTTGCAAATCATCACCTTTTTTTAACCAAATAGACTATTTTTCATGATGGGTCCAATATAATAGAGCCTTAAGATTTTGGCTAGATTTTCTATCATTAAATGCATCATCTCTTTTACACCTACAAACTTTGGATGAGTTAAAAAAAAACAAATATAAAACAATTCTCCTTTATGCCTATGAATAGTTATAAGAAATCAAAACAAACAAGCTGCCATGACAATAAATTTTTAATGAGCTAAAAGTCTAACCTAGTTAGATGTACCTTGTAAATGAAAAATGGGCAATTAATTTTAAGAGTTCTTATTCATGTATTAAATCATATGCTCATTAAATTAAAGAAAAGTGCACACATAAAAAAATTTGCATATTTTTAAGGTAAAATAAAATTTTTAAAAAAAATCAAACAAGAAAAAAATTGTATGAAACAAAAACATTTTTTTCAACTTCAAGGAGATATCCTAAAATTATGTAAATTTATAAAAAATATTGGTGCTAAAAGATGTATGGCAGTGTAGTGTTTAATATTATAGTTGTATATAAAGATTCAACACGCATAGATAAAGTTTGTAATAAACATCCAAATTTTTATGTGAAAATTAAAAAAAAAAAAAAAAAAAAAAACTATTCAATAGACCATTATATTATCATGGATACAAAATATGCTCTTCTCTGGGGGTAGGGGTGTCAATTTCGGGTCACGGGTCGGGTTCGGGTCGAACCCGGAACGGACCCGGGTTCAAACGGGTCAACCCTAACCCGACCCGGGTAGACAAACTGGTCGGAAAATCGAACCCGGACCCGACCCGGCGGGTTGCCGGGTTGACACGACCCGACCTGGTTTGGGTGGCCGGCGCCAGAACGGCGACGGCGGACGGCGGGGGACGCGAGCGGGACAGTGCGGGTGCGGGCGAGGTCGGGCGCGGTCAAACGCGGGCGCGCGGCGAGCGCGGTCGGGTGCGGGCACGCGGGCGCGCTGGGCACGCGGGCGCGGTCGGGCGCGGGCACGCGGGCGCGGTCGGGCATGCACGCGGCGGGCAGCGCGCGGTGGGCAGCGCGCGGGCGGGTAGCTTGGCGGGCAGCGGGCAGAGGCGGGATTCGAAATTTTTCGAATTAAACGGGTTGACCCGGCAACCCGCCGGGTCAACTCGAACCCGACCCGTTTTTTAAACGGGTCGATTTCTGGAACCCGAACCCGACCCGTTTTGAAATCGGGTCGGGTTTTCGTGTCGTGTCAAATATTGACACCCCTATCTGGGGGTGTCAATTTCGGGTCACGAGTCGGGTTCGGATCAAACCCGAAACTGACCCGGCACTATTCGGGTCAACCCGAACCTGACACTTTTTTGAAAACGAGTCGGTTTTCCTGACCCGAACCCTACCCGCTTTGCGTCCGGGTCAACTCGACACGACCCGAATGACCCGTTTCCAACAAAAAAAATGATAGTTTTCAGGTCAAAAACGTGTCTATCTCCTCTTTTTCTGGTCATAAACGGATTTATTTCCTCTTTTTCTGATCAAAAAACGGGTCAATCTCGGGTTGCCGGGTCAAAATCGGATTTTCGGTTCAAAACGGATCAATTTCGGGTTAAAGGGTTAACCCGAACCCGACCCGATTTTTGAAACAGGTCAAAATGTTGAACCCGAACCCGACCCGTTTCGGGTTCGGGTTGACCCTAGCCCAAACTTTTCGGATCGAGTTCGAGTCGAATTTTCAGGTCGTGTCAAATATTGACACTCCTCTTCTCCACAATTGTCTAAGAAACAATTGATTGTCTTTATATAGATTATAAAACCTGATCGTCCACATGCAAATAATTGAAATCCCATGATAGGACAAGATATTGTTAGTTAGATGATAATAATTGGAAGATGGAAGTAAAGCGTTGGTGGCCGATTGGGAGTGATTGTTGATAGTGGACTTCAATAGTGATTGTTAGGAAATGTAATATAATTATTTAGCCCTCTTAGCTCTCAAACCTTCTTTATGTAAAAAAATGAAATCTTATTTATTGATTTTTTGAGAGGGGGCACTTTGATAACTTTGGCCATAATACAAACTACTTATTTAAATGGCTCATATTTACCTATTTAATCATATATAATTTATCCAACATTTGAGTGTTTTAATGATGTCATAATCGAATGATCTTGGACTCATTGGATTCATCTCTTCAAGCTGTTTGAATTTAAATCAAAGACATTCAGTTCAAGTATAATTTTTTTTAAATCGGAGTTCAGAAGAACTGAATTTTAAATTAAAGTTTTCAATTCAAATGTCGCCTCGAGATTAATGCTGATTAAGTGAATATTTTGAAGACTTATCAAATTAAGAAAAATTGAAAATCTCAAGTAATGATTTAATGAATGTAACATAAATGTTGTTGGACAATATCAAGCTACTTAACAATATAGTTGGTTACCGAAAATTACGTAAATACCAAAGGTTAGTTGCTGAATAAGGGCGGAACCTACCTATCTTTTGAGGGTGGACAAAATAG
Organism: Dendrobium huoshanense; assembly: GCA_016618105.1. Taxonomy (NCBI): domain Eukaryota; kingdom Viridiplantae; phylum Streptophyta; class Magnoliopsida; order Asparagales; family Orchidaceae; genus Dendrobium; species Dendrobium huoshanense. The sequence goes on along the minus strand of CM028355.1, from coordinate 48,928,169 downwards.
GATTGTGAATTGCATAACCTAATGTATGAAATATAAAAAGAAGTATTTTTTTTTTCAGAATTTGGGTAACTTCATTTATTGAAAGTGGCAAAATCGTTAAAATATTTATTTTTATAAGAAAAAAAAAATTAAATGTGGGCTCAACTCTTCCTAATTCCAACCCTAGTTGATGATAATGTGAAAATTTCAAAAATAGAAAAAACTATACAATAGACTACAAGTTGTTTGAGACCTTTTTTTTATTGCTTCTTAAAAAGTAAGAAACTCATCCCAAAAGAAGCTTAAGGCTTGGTTTGGAAACTTATTCTTACTATTTTCTAAAGCAATTTTTTAGTATAAAAATTTTTTAATTCAAAAAGTTTTGATCTAAAAAACTGTTTTAGAAAGTAGTAAAAAAGTTATTCCAAACTTCATTTGAGATAGTTTTCTTACTTCTTTCTAAAACAATTTTTAGCATAAAATTTTATTGATAATAGCAAAAAAAATATTGGCAAAAATTTATCTCAAATGAAGCCGAAATGATTATTTTCAAAGAACATTTTATCTATGAAATAAGTATAAGTTCATAAGAAAAAAAAAAGTAATTTTTATGAATAAATAAATATTTAACATAATTATTTTTATTTGATTAAAGTTTTTTATTTTGTATATAATTATAGTTATTATGAATTAGTTTTTTAGGAAACTATGAATATAATTAATTTTAGATTTTTTTTCTCCTCGTTGACTTCAATAAATAGGAGGTTGCTTAAAATTAATGATAAGGAGGAAGGGAAGGAGAGAGACATTATAGATAATTAAAAAAAGAGAAGGAAAAAAAAAAAAAGAAATAGAAAGCAATTGAGAAATTAAGATAGAAGAAAGTGTCACAAATAAAATTTGAGGAATTATTTGGCTCACATATTTCTATTGTGGTACCCTTTGGAGCTGATGCAAGGGTGTGGTGATGCTGAAGATCAGTACATAATTTTCTAACTGTTTTGCTATTAAGATAATAATCATATTTTTTCCTAATGTTTTCTAGCTATTTTTCAAATATATAGAGGAAGTCTTTTTTACTACTAAAGTAGCTAAATTAATTTTCCTATGCTACCAATTTATTTTTTTACTGTAAGTTGTTTATTATTTTATATTTAATATTCTACCTTCTTAAATAATAATTTAAAAATAAATAAAATTGTCAATGCCAGTCCCAAACCTAGATGTAAGAAGTTGAGGGAACAAAATAATTAGGACCCCTTAAATATATATTTTAGCTCCGCCATTGATGTTGGGAGAAGTGAGTTTAATACTTTTTCATGCATATTGCCTTCAACACGCTATAGTGAAGAACTATAACTCTGCTGATGAAAACATGTTAGATATAGAGAAGACAATGGAAATAAATAAGGTATATCTAATGAAAAAGTGAACCTTTTTTTTTTAACAGAAAATAAAAACTTTATTAAAAATATAAAAGGAGTACAAAGAGCAGAGGAGTGAATGAAAAAAAAAAAAAAAAAAAAAGAAACAAGGGGGTTATTGGGCTCAGTAATTAGCTGAGGCTACCAACTACATCGTAGCCAGGCACATACCATCCAATTTGGAGTAGATAATAGTAAAACACGAAGCAACCAACCCAACCGAGCATGAAAACTATCACCAAAGGTTGTCATGAGCCTTGGCTACGGAGGAGTGAACACCAACCACATCATTGCCCAGCAACACAAACGGACTGCATTAAACCTAAATTGAAGCTTCAGTGAACCGGCATCAAGTAAAACCCGACCAATGCAAAAATCAACCATCATCGAGAGGCAACAAAGACAACTGAGAATATCAGCACCAACCCACAAATTATTTCCTCTCACGTTTACTCCCCCACGAGAGGAAACTAAACAATAGGACGATCATTCTTTAAGGGAAAAACAGCCACAGGTTCATCATCCCCACTAGTTTCTGAAGACGAATCAGATGAACATTGCAGCCAATCAAGTTGTATCCTAACATCCTCCCCCGAATTAGCACCCACCTGAGCAACCAATGCCTTAGGTGAAACAAAATTAACAGGGACCTCAACAAAATGGCCAGTTATAGAAGGCGTAACTAGTGAAATAAACTTAGGAGCAACACAAGGTCCCTCACTCACCACACCCAAAGGTGTAAACCAATCCTGATTCATCAGGGATTCCAGAGTCACCAGAATTCTCCACAGGCACACAATGCATCTCATTAGCATATATTTAAAAGACACGAAGCTAACACAGCCTCCCCCACAGACAAAACAGAACACGCATTAACAACACAACCCAAAAGACCACCAGCACTAGCACAAGCCCGAGAGACCTGAATAGAAGGTAAGACCCCAGCCACATTATCCAGAGAAACCTTCACATTAGACCCAGCAGCAAACTTTAACCATAAGGTACTTACATATTAGAATGTGTATATTAATGAATTCAATCTTATCACATGTAAATTAAATTTGGTTAATATTGATTTTGTTCATAAAATTTATTTTTTAGGAATAAGTTCAAAAGGAAAGTATAAACTTCAATGAGTTTTATTGTATTTTTTATATATAACTTTTCAAGTAATTCCAATGATTTGAATTTCAATCTATTAACTTGATTAGATTCATATTGTCATGAGCGATGAAACAACACAGTACATTTGCTTGTTTAATTAGTCATTCTTTCATCAAACTATCATCGGTTCTTGACAAATTGTCCAGATAGGCAGAGGTCTAGTTAGGTCCATTGACCCTTTTTATGATAATGCCTTTATCTATGATGTGTTCAGTCTAAACTATTTTATGTTAGTGTGAATTTCAAATATTCTAATAAAAGCTAATGTTGTACTGCAAAATTTATAAATTAGTCATAATTCCATATGTTTAAATATACAAAATGCATATAAAATATATTTGAAACTATTCTCCTAAATATAACATATTATATAAAAAATATTCTTTTTTTTAATTATGAAAATACTTTTCTATATTACTAAACCCAATTCACACTCACAACTGTCACTTATCTAAATCAAATACAGCCGGCCAAAAACTTTATGCAAGCTGCCACCTAATCAATCTAATATTCACAATTGCTTCAAACTTGTCATCTCTACCAACGTTCCATCATTTGATTGGCTTATAGGATTACAGACTTGTCAAATCAGCGCGTCACATGAGAAAGATTATTTTGTTCAGACACCGAACGTCGTACGGAAGCGAATCAAAGCGTAACATAATAATTTTTCCTCAAATGACCACTTCACTTTGACTCATTTTCAAGTTAAGCAATTGAACGCATACCCTTCCAAGTAGCCGTTTTCTTCAAACCATCACTCAATTGTAATAATAATAATAATAATAAGTTTTAAAAAAAAGCTATTAACAAACAAACAAATGAGTCATGGCTCTTTAAATACGTCCGACTTCCCTTAATTTCCTGCTGGCACCGCCTACCTTTTTATTTGAGAGAGACAAGCGGCGAAAACTTGTATGCACCAGTGATACGTAGATATTCATATAAAATACGGCTTGGTACCGCCTGATTTTCCTTAAGATTCGTGAATCATAGTTTATTATTATCTTGAAAAAGTAGTGGGCCCATGCATTTATAGTGAAGCTGTGAAGGCAGTTTAAGCCATTGAAAACAAGACAATCCTTTTCCTATCAAATCAAAAAGTGGAGGGGGCCCAACTCCAACCACATTGCATGTGCGTCCATTCATTGCCTTTTCTTCTCCCTCCACTTACTTCCCCTTCTCTCTTCAATTATACCTTTTATACTTTTGGCTTATTTGACTCAAAATAAATATTGAAAAATAGTGTAATAAATTTTATTTTATTTTTTTATGCTCAAAAAATATAATGTAAAAATAAAGTTAAAGAAAATCTCAAATCCCATGTAATTAAAACATATTTCAATTTATGGTATAAATGAGTTGAGTCGTGTCGATTTCTAGCTTAATTGAGCCACGATCGTTTGATTTATACTGAGCGTGAGTGAAAAGTATGATTCTCAAGCTAGACTCGAATGCTTGCGCTAGATAAGAAAGCATAATTTTGACTCATTGTAGAGCTCAATTTTAGCTCACTTATATCTAGAGGTGTTAATATTTGACACGACCCGAAACCTGACTCGAACCTGACCCAAAAATTTCGGATTAGGGTCAACTCGAACCCAAAATGGGTCGGGTTCGAGTTAACCCTTTGACCCGAAAACCCGATTTTGACCTGGCAACCAGAGATTGACCCGTTTTTTACCCGAAAAAGAGGAAATAGACCCGTTTTTGACCTGAAAACTGGCAATTTTTTATTGGAAACGGGTCATGTCGAGTTGATTCAGACCCGAAGCGGGTCAGATTCAAGTCAGGAAAACTGACCCATTTTCAAAAACGGGTCGGGTTCGGGTTGACCCGAATAGTGCCGGGTCAGTTTCGTGTTCGACCCAACCGTGACCCGAAATTGACACCCCTGCTTATATTTGTACTTCAACTATATGAAATTGAAATATTGTAGGATATTTTTATGATAGTGTTGTTATGTGGCTCATATTGATTTATTTGTTAGGAGTTTTTGGATACTAATCAAGAGATCTTTGATTCAAAGATCATGAATGTGAGGTTGCTCAATTCCATGTGAAGATAATATTAATGCTGGTGATGCAAATTTATTGCTACGAAAGGAGTAACACCGATGATATGAAGGAAGGAATCAACTAAAAACATTAGTGGCGGCATATATAGGTCGGCCGATGCTCATTTGAACGAAATCGATCGATGGATATCCAAGTATCTGTCGTAACTTGTTGTGTTTCTTGCATGAGGAAGAAGAACTTCTTGGATGAGAGAGACAGAGAGGAGGGATACAGATTACATGAAATCAAAATTCTTTTATACATGTTGTGGTGTCTTGCAAGAACAGTTTAATCTAAAACCGAAGCAATAAATAGCCATTACTATGCGCTGTGCTGATCAATTTGAGCGTTGAGAGTACTCCAAAAGTATCTGAACGTTATGAACTGTGAGATTTTTTTTTTTTAAATGAGTTTGCTTTCCATAGGCGCACTTGTCTGCTTCACAATAGATTGAAGTTATTGTTTCATCTAACAATTTGCTTCAGCTGTTATGTTTGATGGAGACCAAGGTAAAAAATAGTCAAAAGGAGGACGGTCCAATAAGACTGCTTGGCCTAATGAAGCAATCGAATGGGTAATTTCAGCCGGGTGGGTTGAAAAAATACAGCATAAAAGCCCGGCCGACATGCCTGAATACGACTAATGAAAAAAAAAAAAAAAAACGCTAGATTTTTTTTTCTTAAGATCCATTTAGGGCAGTACGTGTAAACTTTATATAATTTATTTTTGAAACATAAATTGATTTAAATATTTAAGTGGTCTATGTTAGGGATGTCAATATTTGACACGATACGAAAATCCGACCCGAAAAATCCGAGTTGGATCCAACCCGATTTTAAACGGGTTGGGTTCGGGTTCCTGGATTCGACCGGTTGAAAAACGGGTATGGTTCGGGTTGACCCGACGGGTTGCCGGGTCAACTCGCCAACCTGTTTAACTTGAACTGCCCGCAGCTACCCGACCTGCCCGCCTGCCAGTTGTCGCCCGCGCTCGCTGCCTGAGCTGCCCGCCTGCTGCTACCGCCGCCCGCTCGTGCTCGCCGCCCGCTCGCACTCGCCGCCCCGCTCGCACTCGCCGCCCGCTCGCGCTCGCTGCCCGCTCGCACTCGCCGCCCGCTCGCGCTCGCCGCCCGCTCGCACACCCGTTCGCTCGCATTCACGCCCCTGTCCGAGTCGCGTCAACCCTGCAACCCGCCGTGTCGGGTCCGACATGTTTACCTACCCAGGTAGGATTATGGTTGACCCGTTTGAACCCGGGTCCGACCCGAACCCGACCCGTGACCCGAAATTGACACCCTATCTGTAAGGGGCTGCCTCAAATTATATATTTATAAAAAAAGGTGTTGCTTTTTTTTTTTTGCTTTAAAATTCAATTGAAAAATATAAGTTTTAAAATAGATTAAACCATCGCTACCTAAGAACTCTCATGTAAATAAATTTAGAATGTCAAATAATAGGATTGACATGTTATATTATATGTGTTAATTATTTGGAGATTATGTAAATATTTCATAATTTTATTAATAAAATACCAAAATCAATTATTTCTATTAAAAAAATAAGGTATCAATTTAAAAGAATTTAATAGCAAATATGGATGTAGAGTTTACCTACAAGTGGAGATTAGATCACCACTTAATTAATGCCTATTAATGATGAATTGATAGTTGAAAAGGTTGCTTATTTTGTGATGTATTATGAATTTTTGTATACCACACAAACAAACTCTGATAGAGTTCAAGCTTTAAAACAAATATGATGGTAACAATGGGAGAATTTGTTGATGTAGGCAGCCACTATCTAGCTTTTTGTGGATTATAAATATGTTGTGGAATCCATGGTGTGTATGGATAATAGATTGGGTTAGATTTGATTGAAGATGATGATTAGATTATTCATTGTTGCCACTAAAGCTGACGCCCTTCATCGATGTCCATCATCTCTAACAACGCCAACACTTAGTCATCAATAGCGTTGATACTTGCCGTCGCTACCATAGCTAATGTCTGTCTTCACAATTGTTAGATTTCCCTCCTATAAGGAGAAAAATCGTTCATATCACATTTCATCTATAAATGACAACTCTAACGTCATAAAGCTCCTTCTAATTGCACCTTGTATATTCCATGACTATTGCATTATATTAATGCATTATTCAATTACATACAAGTACATCATTTGTAATATACGACTTACGTTAGTAGAATTATTTTAACTAAATCAAATCTCTATTTTTTTTTCCAAATTTAATCATTGGGCTCAAAACCTTCATCAATCTATCAAAAAATATACAACAAAATAAAAGAAACTTTTTTTTGGAACATGGGTATCTATCCGCTGCCACTCTGAAGGGAGCGCATAGCGGCATAACTAATCCCTGGCGGAACCTAGCGAGGCGACCCACCAACATTTGACCCACACTTGCTTTGCCCCATTGAAGAAGAGAGGCCTAGCAGAGGACATTCAAATCTGAAAAGGAGAGTTCCCAAACGTGCTCTAAATTTATATTCAAGTTATCTAACATTACTCATTCAGTGTATATACCAAGCAATAAAAAGACACAAAGGGGCCCCAAGCAAAAAACAATGGCCCATATCAAAAGTTATCATAAAGTAGCTTTTGGTTGAACCATAGAGGCACAATCCCTGAACATTGATTAGGTGCAGATCAAAGTCAGCAGCTACCCAAACCCTTTTCACCACCGAAAGGCTGCAAATTCTTCAACCCTATTCAAAAAGAGGCATCTCTCTCTCTCTCTCTCTCTTCCAAAAAGCTGAGCTAAGAGGAAGAAGAGGGAGAATATTTCAGCATAAGAAGCATCCAAAGAAGAGTTGGATCTTTAGCAATGAGAGGAATCTTAGCCAAACGGCCACATCCATCAAAGCTTATGTGAACAGCTTCTCTGATTCTAATATATCACTTTTTTTTTTTTTTTTTCTCTTTATCTTCCACTAATATTTTCCTTTCTTTTTTGCTTTCCTTTATCATCAAACAACTTTTTGTGGCATTAAAAGCATAAAGGTTTGTGGCTCCTACCTCATAATGATTGGGCAAGTGGTTTGGTTGGTTGGGTGTTGGATTAGGTTTGCTTGTTTATTATATTTTTATGATTGCTTTTGCGTAAAGAGCTCTCAAAAGATTTCATAATTGCGTTTTTAGGCACGCTTAACTTTTAATGTTCTCTTAATCATAGTTCTTAGACAAACCTTTTTCTTCCTTTTTAGTAGATTAAGGAGGAGTTGAGGTTGTTGGGTACCTTATTAAAAAAGCTTTTTAAGAAAAAGAAAAGGTTTTTTTTTTTTTTTTGTTGCTTAAGTTATCATTTTTTTAGTTTAAGTTTTATGTAATTTTAATAATTTTTTTTTATATTGACACATTATATATATTAAATGTAAATTTGAATAATTTGGATTCGTTTGGGACATATTTCTTAATTCTTTTTAAAGCAGCTTTTCAATAAAAAATTTCTAATTAAAAATAATGTATTGAAAATTGTTTAGAAAACAATAAAAAAGTTGTCCCAAACGAAACTCTTAACATTCATTCTGATGTAAATATATTTTTACGAAGTGTTTGTTTTTTACATAAATTTTTTATTTACTTTTTTTTTTAATGTAGGATTACAATTCTAAAAAAATATTAATACATAATTTTTCTATTTAATAAAAATTAAATATCGAAATAAAAAAAACTAATAAGGAGTTATTTAAATTTTTTGTAGCCGTTATATTTGGTAGATCTAAAATTTTTAAAATAGAAAAAAATATCACATCTAACACTTTAAAATTTACGGGTGAGGCCATGATCTCTATCATGTTAGATCGATTAAAGTTTTGTTTGGAATAGCTTTTTTATTACTTTGTAAAGCTGCTATAAAGAATGTAACTCTTTAAAATGGTAAATAACTTTCTAATATATATTTTTTTAAAGTAACAAAAAAACATTGATAAAATAAAAATTATAATTGCGCTATAAAATGTAAACAGTAGGAAAGTTATTCCAAATAAAATATATATAAATAATTAAATTATGTGTAACTGAGGCTTCGTTTGGGACGGCTTTTTTATTGCTTTCTAAAACGGAGTTTTAGTACAAAATTAAAAAATTTGTACTAAAACTCCGTTTTAGAAAGCAATAAAAAAGCCGTCCCAAACGAAGCCTGAAACAGTGCTGCTTAGGCTTCATTTGAGAAGGCTTTTTTATTGCTTCTTAAATTGTAGTTTTAATATAAAATTTTTAATTTTTTACTAAAACTCTGTTGTAAGAAGCAATAAAAAAGTCATCCGAAATGAAACCTTAGACTAACCATTATATTTGTTTGGTCTGATATAATGTAAGTTTTAAATATTAATATCATATGCTTCATTTTTTATAGAAAATAAAGTTCTCATATTTTAATATTAAAGTAAGAAAAAAAAGTTTCAGAAAGTAATATATATTTAATGGGGATATGAGAAAAAAATTAACGTCCAAAATCTGATTTTTTAACTATATCTTTCTTAATAAAATAAAAAGCGATAGTCACCAGCATATCTGAATTGAAAGTTTCCAAAATTAAATTTGAGATCATTCTACTCTGATTTGAGCAAACTTATAGTTAAATTGAACGTCTCAATGAGACGAACCCACCAATACTAAAATCGGTTCAATTAGAGCTTAAATGGGGCCAAATTGAGGGACCAAATAGGGGTGCAAGTGAGCCGAACTGGCTCGCGAGCCGACTCGTTAACAAGCTCGCGTGTCGAGCTTATGGAGCCAGTAGTTCGAGCTCAAGCCTATACTCGAGCTCGTATATTGAATGAGCTCGAGCTCAAGCCTGGCTCACCTCGAAAGTTCGTTGAGTTGCTTGATTAAATTAAAATATATTTAAAATTAATTTAATTTAGCATTTTATAATATATTTTAATAACTTTAAATTAATTCTATATTAAAAAATAAAAATTCTAAAAAAATTTGTATTTTTTAATTTTAAATTAAGAAACCAAGCACAACAATTGAGTCAAATTCGAGCTCAAGCTTTCTAAATGAGCTTGAGCAATAGAGTCATTCTCGAGCCTAGAATTTTTTCAACGAGTCAATTCGAGCTTAAAATGAGCACGAGCTCAATAAGAGCTAAACAAGCTTAGCTCGATTAGACAGATACTCAACTTGACTTGACTTGTTTACACCCCTGAACCGAAGCATATTTAGATTTTCAAAAGATTAATTTGATGATCAAATGATATCTAAATATGTCATTCTTATAATTAAATCGAGCGGCTCGATAAGACAAATCCAACGAGCCCAAGAACGCACAATTCCGACATCATTACGACACTTAAATGTTGAACGAATGCTCCATAATTAAGAGAATCGATATGAGCCATTCGACAAAACACTCTGAATTTATCATGGATCTTATGGAGAATGACCTCTCAAAATCTACAAATACACTCTCTTTCCTTGCATGAAGGGTACCTTTAGAGGCTGAGATCTTTTGCTAGAGATTCAAGAGACCTCTAAAGCATAAATCACATAGAACCAACACCAACGAATCCTCACCACCTTGGCACTATTCATTGCATAAGTGAATGAAATATGATTGAATGAACGACATGACCAAATAAGAAAGTGATTATTGGGTTGATGAGAATCCTTCGATGAGCTTTTGATTTGATTTTGATTCTATTTTAGTTTTGTCGTAAATTTATTTTGAATTGGTTTTATACCCGAATCCATTAGGGAAATGTCAAGGATTTTTTTTTTCTTAGGTGGACAAATTGTAACAACATGAATTTTTTGAATAAATTTAAAATGAAAATCTAAATTTTTGTTTGAACCAGAGCGTTGTAATGCAAAGCTTTTGAATGTTGCTTAGCTGCGCTTGAGAGTGCAATGAACCCAAAAGTTATTGTCGCGACATTGAATGCTTTGTTCTATAATAATTATGGATTCAACATACAGTGTTGCAATGTTAGGTCATTAACAATATTTTTATATATATCTTATCCACTCACTCGCCTCTCTCACTCCACCAGGGAAGAAGAAAAGGCATAGGGAAGAAAAATGAGAGAAGAAAAGAAAATTTTGATTTTAATCACAGGTTCATTTTGCTAGTTTTTATGATAAATGCTTAGATTGTGGTATATGACTTTAATCATATTCTTGTTTTCAAATATTTTGATTTCCGTTAGATTTCTTCCCAATTGATTTTATTGCATTTTTTCCAATTTTTCCAAATCTAGTGAACTTATACTACATAACTTTTTATATGTTGTAGTACTGATTATGAATATTTTAACTGATTGATTTCATAATTTTATCGAGTAAAGTGAACGTTATTGTATTTTGTATAATTTACACTAAATAATAATTTTAGTATTTTTATACAAGTAAACTAGTAATATAAACATTATGAATGAATTTGAGATCGGGATTAAGTAATAGATGATTGATATTACTGTTATAATATTGTGATATGTGTGAGGACAAGTAAAGATTGACTTCACTGATATTGGTTGGTGACTAACTAACATGTACATGTATCTAGGCAGACAGACTTTCCTTTAAACACTATGATTTGATGTTATCTTCTATGAAAAAGATTGATAATGTTAGACTGGTCAATTACAATATTTCTAAGGTTTTTTTGTTGTTTTGTTGAGTTGTTATTTTATAGTTAAGAGCAGATAGATTGCATCTTGTGATTGTGGAACAAAATAAATGGATATATATATATATATATATATATATATATATAATATATATATATATATATATATATATATATATATATATATATATATATATATAGATATATATATATATATATATATATATATATATATATATATATATTTATATTAGGTTAAGACACCAAATCAAAAAATAAGTTCGGATATTCATTTAAAAATTTGTCACGTGGATTGTGTTTTGACTGTACTTTAATTGATTTTTGATTACGCATTACTTGTACTTTACTTACGCTTTTGACGCACTTGACTTATTTGAGGATAAATATACATGACACATGTCAATATTTTATTGGAACAGGAACTTAGTCTCTACTTCCCGTGTACAAACCTAATAATTCTTCGTGAAACCTAATTAGTTGAAACTGTACGATAATTTTCTCTCGTATAGGTAGATTATGGAGCGTTTTGCCACCTGTTGACCTCTCTGCCCGCCACCGCCTCCTTTCATGGCTACCGTCGGAAACGGTAAATTGGCCAAAATTCCCGCCGCCTCTCTTGCCGTTGTGGCGGTGGTGACGGCTGTGATTTCTCTCTCTGTCGCCTTCTTCTCTGGTAGCTTTTCTTCCTTAATCTCTCCCTTATCCAAAATTTATTGAGAAAAGACCAACCGAAACCCTAAGACCTTGCGAGCTTCCAGCTTCCATATGTAGGCGAAAATCCAAGATTCTGTCTTTACGCGTTAAGGAGCTCGAAGCCTCTCTCGATGCTTCTTTGGAGATGGCAGCATCGGAACGGCGTGGGAGAATTAGAGCCCAGCAGGCAAGTGATAGCCATTAGGAGGCCTCTCGTTTAACATACAGATTAGGCTTTGATTGATTGCGGTTCTTGACTATTTCAGGCGCTACGGGTGGCTTTGGCTCAGCGGAGTTCTGATGGTTCGAGAATCTCGAGATCAGAATCTGCTGTTTCTTACCCTATGGCTCCCATTGCTTTCGTGCAGTCCTGCTTCGCTACTAGGTTATCCGTTTAAAGCTGGTTGTTTGGTTCAATTTTATCTACAGTATAGTAAAGATCACAACATTATTCCTTTGATTTATTTTGTAGCTATTGTTTAGAATGATCATTAGTGATTATGTTACTTCTTGTTTTTATAATTTTAGCTATCAGTTAGTGTAACTCTAGATATTGACAGACTTGACCAGCATTATATTATAGAATAATATTTTCTTTTTATCAAGGTTTTTAGAACCGGACCGGACAACGAACCGGAGGAAGGAGAGGTTCACAGTTCGACCGGTTGAACCGGGGTCGAACCGGATGACGTAATAAATCATAATATTATTTAAAAAATAAAATAAAAATCAAAATTTTCCTGTAATTCATTCATTCAACATTCTATTTTCATAGCTCCTAATTAAAATAACATAAACATGACATCAATTAAGTTTATGAAACATAAACAAATAGCATATACTATAAGTGTCTCTTCAAATAAGTCAATAAAACATAAACAAATGCATAACTTTTGTCATCACACAAAATGTTCATAATTTCATATGAAGTCAAGCTTCAAAATTCAAACATAAATATCAAAATAAATCTAGAAGTCGTCTTCTAGATTTGAAGCATCAAAAGTTATATCCATAAATCATTGTTCATCAAAACATTCCCCTCCAAAAGCATCAATATCTTCATTGCCAAGCATGTCGATACGATTTGGACTTTGGAGAATAAATGCAAGCTTAAATGCATAAAAAATAACAAAAAAAAAAAAAAAAAAATTAAGAACCTGCGGCTGCGGGGCTGAGCTCGACTGGTCGGGTAGGAGGCCAAAAGCGAGTCTCGTTCGCGGCAGAACCTCCGTCGGGATCGTCTGAGGCGGCTGGGAGGTCGGAAGCGAAACCTCCGTCGGGATCGTCTGAGGCAGGAGTCTCGTTCCGTGACTTCTCACTTCCCGACTTCCTTCGTTCGCGTATGCTAGGGTATACAGGAGACGAGCGAGTAGCGACACTTATACGAGTACCGATACCCAAATATTTTAAGCCGTTGGATCGCAGATCAAGGGTTCAAATTTCAGCTTTAACGGACCAGCCGGTTATTTCATAGCCCCCCGGTTCGGAGGTTCGGCGGTTCAACCGGGATTTAAACCGGTTTTTACCCGGTTCTTGAAACAGCCGGTTAATCCTTCTCTCCAGACCGCCCGCCGGACCGATTCGCGGTTGAACCGGTCGAACCGGCCGGTCCGGTCCGGTTCTGAAAACCTTGCTTTTTATTCTCTCGGCACCCCTTTCTCCTTTTTTATTCTCTCTCACAGTTGACTTTGCTCTGTTTTATTTCCCATCGTAATAGTAGTTGGAAATTCGATCTCTTTTATTCTCCATAAGCCCACAAGAACTAAATAGACCGTAACAACACCTTTGTATCCGACTCTTTATAAACTCTGTTGGCAAATTTATAAAGAGGCGATGTTTTAACTTGGCACTGTTATAGATGTTGAACATGAGATGAATTTATTTGATTGCCTACAGTAGATTTCACGGTAGCATGTGACCTCCTTTGTTTTGGAACTCAAACTTCAACTATGAAGCTATTTCTTTTTTTTACTTTCGCAGGTCATGGTGCTTCAATTTAAATGATAACGAAACTGAGATAGTTCTTCTCAAAGTTGAACTTTAAAACACATAAAGTGCACTAACTCTTTTTTCTTTCATGACAATTCGTGCACCTTCGTATCTTAAGACTTCAACATCTTTGAGTACATGCATCATGCTTGAATAGGAGCTCTTAAAGAACTCATATTCTTTCTAGGCACCCTCTCATGATTCTTCAATTTCACAATACTAAAACCAACTTCTTGTACATTGCATTATTTCTCACAAAAATATAGCCACTTAGCATATGCCTCATAAGCGGAAAATATTTTCCATAAGGACACATGTGATATAAACAAACTAAGTTGAGAATCCACCAATCACTTCTTATGAATCATATTGTCACCAAAAGAGAAGTGCATCAATTTGCATTTGACAAATCTATGGTGATAATGGCTTGTATTCACTTATCCTTATGGTTATCATTGGCACGTTTCTCCCTCATTATCAAAGCTTGTTTATATTTTTTTCACGATAGCGACCGTCCTCGTGCTTCGTTGGGTGTGCTGAAGACCTTTCTCCGCTAAGCCATACTTTGAGTGTAAGTGAGCATGATACCTCTTAGTGAAATTTCTAAATATTAATCGTGGGATTGTATTACTACATGTTTGTTTTACTGTGATAATTTCAGACCTATCTTAACTTGCTTAAACTTCTGATTTGTAACTACCTACTACAATAAGATTGACGATTGAAAGTTCTCTAATCTAATCTTACGAAATCTTAATCTTAAGTAGCAAGCTTTGTAATCCTTTTTAATATTTCCGTGCAATTCTTGTTTGTATCACATCATATGGTGGTTGGAAAGAGAAAGAGAGACTTGAGATATGCTAACAAACAAAAATAATACTAAGCTTGGAGTTAAGAGAGAATTAGCAGTCCTTTGTTATTGAGCAAAAGGAAAGGTAGATGCATGTGGGTATTGTGGCGTAGTCTAGCCAATTCACATAATCAATTGGAATTGGTGAATTTGGCTGATTGAGGAGGAAGGATAGCTAGTCAAATTTGGTGTAAATGCAGTCAAGTTCTTAGGGAGATGAAATTGACTTGATGAAGATAGTGATGGTGATTGTGTTGGATAACATAATTAAAAACATTCCCTTAAAGAATGTATAATTGAAAATCTTTGTGATGGCTACTCTAACTATGACTGTCAAAATCAATTTGAGATCAAGAAGGTTTCAATTTGAGCTAGACTGGCTAGATTTCGAGCAATTTGATCCAGGCCAAATTTATTTGAGCTGGTATTGGTGAGTCTACACTGGTTTTCAAGATCATTTTTTTAGATTTTTCTTATAAATATGTTATTTTTTTATGGTATTATTTCCTTTTAGACAAGAAGGGAAATTGTAGCATTGCAATCTTTTTTTGGTGATTTGTTGTTTATGTGAATTTAAATACATCTATGGGTCACACACATAACGCAATCTTATATGGGATACATTAGATTTGTTTGTTTTGCAGCTAATACATAATTTATCTAAATGAAATTATAGACAAAATGTAACAACCCAAACTCTTAACTATTGAGATATTATCCGCTTTGACCTAAGGGCCTCACAGGTTTTGTTATATTGGTGTAAATTTTTAGGAGGTCACCCATCTCAGGATTTCTCTGAGATGAGCATGCTTAACTGTGGAGTTTCTTAATGAAATTCTAACCATTACATCAAAAGGCGCCTCGATGCTCAAAAGTTAACTCTAGGAGGGCA